>CM076682.1:152715662-153070662 GCA_038501925.1 Xenopus petersii
TGAAAGATTTGTGAATTATTCGTTTACAATGATGAACATTTTTTTTTCTGCTGGTTAGTGGAATAAACAGTCGGTTTCGCGTCTCTTTTCCTTGCGGATCGATTTAATCGCACAGACACTCGGTGTAATATCGCAGCGCCCATTGTCATTCTCTAGAGCTAATTAGTGTCTTTTGCCTCGGAATAAAACCAATTGTTCGATTTGGAGAGTATTGTTTCACGCTAATGACAGGATAAACTCTAATTATATGATAGAGATCTGGGGAGAAAAGAACACAACGACCCGCTGTTTAACTCGCGTCTCACCGCGTTTTTATTTGCGACATCAACGAATTCTCTGCTTCATTTATTGTCATTTCTCTGCTATCGTTCCCTTCTCTTTTCCCATGGAATAGAAAATTCGTTCCAGAGCCCCAGGTCCTGATTATTTTTAATTTCGCCTTCATTTCCTACAATTAGAACATTTATCTTTATTGAGCAGCGCAAAGATGTTTTATGTCTCTTCTTGTTATTGTTATTATTGTTTTATTGTTTGAAGACAATTGTTGTGCAAGTAATAATGGCCATTGCTGTATGGGAAGCAGCCACACGCCCCTGGCTAATAATCTCATCTATTCCCAGGCTCTGAGTCTGAATGAGACTGGATGTGACTCGTGACCTTGCCCTTGTACCCCCAGGAGAGAGAGCACAGAGGTCACACACTGACACTGCCCTGCACCACGTGACCCAGCTGCTTCTACAGACAGTCGCAGCGCTGCAGTGAGTAAACCCAGGTGAAGGGCTAAAGCTCTGTGCCATCAGGTTCCTGAATAAACCCTTTTTCTTTATCGTTGTCTTAGCTATACAGCACCCTGAGAGATACTTAACACCACTATAGCATGCAACCCAGCAGCAAGGAATCATGGGGCAGTTCTATTGCTCCCAGAGCTGCTTCTTGTACAGTCATTTGTCCTAGACCTACCCAGCATGCTCTAGGGGAGACAGCTCCCAATTCCCCTCTCATTGCCACAACTGCACATAATGAGTCGCTGGAGCAGAGCCACATAGATGTTTCTCACTGCCAACCTCAGCTGCCAACTCTCTCCCATCTCTGTGATTCTCCTTGCCTGCCTTGTGTATGTCTCTCAGCTGTGTGGTCTCTGTCTCTTCTCATCATTCACATTGTCCCCATTCTACTCCCCCTTCTCACTCTAAATATAGGTATTCACCTGTCTCACTTTGTCTCTCCTTGTTTCATATCATTTTCCCTATTTATTTAGATTGATGTCTCTCACTCTCATTTTTTGTCTCTTAATCTCTATCCTATATAGATATCTATCTATATCCTTATGTCTCTCTAAACTTGTTTCTTGCTGTCTCTCTATATCTGTCTCTCTATATCTGTCTCTATCATTCTCTGTCTCTCCCTCTCCTTGTTTCCTATCATTTTCCCTATCTATTTCAATTGATGTCTCTCGCTCTCTCTTTTTGTGTATTAATCTCTATCCTATAAAGATATCTATATCCTTATGTCTCTCTGAGCTTGTTTCTTGCTGTCTCTCTCTATCTGTCTGTCTCTATCATTCTCTGTCTCTCCCTCTCCTTGTTTCATATAATTTTCCCTATCTATTTCAATTGACGTCTCTCGCTCTCTCTTTTTGTGTCTTAATCTCTATCCTATATAGATATCTATCTATAGCTATGGCTTTCTGAGCTTGTTTCTTGCTGCCTCTCTCTATATGCCTTTCATTCTTTGTCTCTCCCTCTCCTTGTTTCATATAACTTTCCTATCTATTTCTCTTTATTTATTGTGTTTTTCCAACAAATATATTCATTGTATCTTCATATACTTCTCTAAGGAGTAAGATCTCTCTGTTTTGTGTCTAAAGCTGGCCATAGATGTTGAGATTTTTAAAACTTTTTTTTAAAAAAATCTTCTCAAAACGATCGTACGATCGTATGAATTTACCATCAACTAAAAAGACCAATTTGCCAGGAAAACAAAGGGGAGCTGCCTGCTTGGCCCTGCAAACATAGATACATTGCACTGGGACCGACAAAGATTTTTTGACCTGGCCGATCAATTTCCCGACAGATGCGGCCGAAAAATCATAAGATGTTCAATCATTCGAATCCCACTAACCGCACGATAATTTCGAAGGATTGGTCAGGCTTCACTAAAATCGGTCGTTTCTCAAGAAGAATCGTTGCGTCTATGGGGAGCTTAAAGCTGACCATAGACTCAAAGATCTGATCGTACGAATCAACGTACGATCGGACTTTCCCATCTCCCGACCTGCCAGCAATCGTACAAAAGTTATGTCCGACCAAAGCTAGTGACAGTCTCCCTCTGAAAATCGTACGATCAGTAATACACGCAGAGTTATTACCCGCAGCCGACAGAAATCTTTTAACCTGTCCGATTGACCAAACGACCAATCTCCGACGGACGAAAAATGTCTGGACTCTCCACACACGTTCCGAAAATCATATGATTCCTCCTAGATCTTTGCGTCTATGGCCAGCTTTAATCTCTATCCTATATATAGCTATATCCTCATGTCTCTCTGAGCTTGTTTCTTGCTGTCTCTCTCTATATGCCGGTCTCTATCATTCTCTCTCTCCCTCTCCTCGTTTCATATCATTTCCCCTATCTATTTCAACTGATGTCTCTCTCTTTTTGTGTCTTAATCTCTATTCTATATAGTTATCTATATCCTCATGTCTCTCTGTCTGAGCTTGTTTCTTGCTGTCTCTCTCTATCTGTCTGTCTCTATCATTCTTTGTCTCTCCCTTTCCTTGTTTCATATCAGTTTTCCTATCTATTTCTCTTTTTTTCTCTTTATTTATTGTGTTTTTCCAACATATACATACATTATATCTTCATATACTTCTCTAAGGAGTAAGATCTAACATTAACTATAAATCTAACAGAAAAACAAAAAAAAAAACACACAAGAAAAAAAAAAAAAAAGATTTTATACCTTCCAGGGTAGTTACTACTAAAGATAGTCCTAGACAATGTAGTCTTAATGTTTTGTTCTTAGATAGCCATCGTTTATTTTTCCTGTATTATTCTTTTCTCTCTCAGACCTCATGGCACTGCGTTTTCATATTAGTTACTTCTTGTTGTGTTTTCCCCAGTTCCTAGCTATTAGGAGTTTACAGGTATTTAATACTTGGAAGGTCGGCATTTCTATTTCTCTTAATGTCTCTTACTCACTTGTTATATGTCTCTATCCTCATGTCCCCCTGTGCTTGTTCCTTGCTGTCTCTCTCTGTCTGCATGTCTCTATCCTTCTTGCCATTCTCTCTCGTCCCCGTGGCCCCTAAACAGGTGAGCAGCTCTCAGAGGTAGGGTTACCTGGCCCAGCATTAGGCTGTATACATTATCCATTGCAGGGTCACAACTATAGAAAGAAACATTTCCATCTCGGCCGATTTGTATTAATGTAAATATCATTCCTGCTGAATAAATCCAGGAGCTTATCAGCGGTGACATTGTTGCATTTCTGCTCAGCATTGAAGATAAAAAAAAATATATAGATATATATTATTCTTGTAATTAAATTTATAATCTCAGGCTTTGATCCATTTTCCCCCCAGAACAAAACTAATAATCTCCTTGGCTGAATGAACTGTAATATTCACCTGTGAGATAAGGTTATACAGGGCAAGATGGACATCCCAGCAGCGCAATATTATATTTCCCATGTCTGGATATAATTACTATTCGTGTTACACTCATATCATAATAACCCAGAACAGCAGAGATAGAACACATCCCAGCCCCGGGTACTGCCATACAGGGTGCTCAATAGAGGGGAAACTAGTATATATGTAAATGTAGCTGTATGATGCCACAAAGGGTGACAGAGGTTATAAAGGATATAAAAAAAGATAAACAGGGCAATAAAAGGCAAGAGAGATCCCTGCACCCAAGGGCTTACAATCTAAGCAGCAATGTTACATTTTCTAATTTCCAAACAAAGCCCGGGGATCGAAACGATTTTAAAATTAAAGGGGTTCACCGTCACCTTTCAGTTCACTTTTAGTATGTTATAAAATTGGCTAATTCTAAGCAACTTTTTCCCTTTTCTTTTTGAATGATTTGCCTTCTCTTTCCACTTTTGAAATAGGGGTCGCTGACCCCATTTAAATAACAAATGCTCTGTAAGGCAACACAATTATTGTTATTGCAAAATAGCAAAAATGTTTTAGGGCTCCCTACATGAACATTTTCATAAACTGCTGACCAGTTAGTGCCCTATTGGACCCCCTCTATACCACCAGGGACCCCCCCCCAGCAGACACAGGTTGTTTGCTCCTGATTGTAAGAGAACCAAGCTATCACTCTGATATACTTTAAATATTAATTCATGATCTTTACATAATTGTAGTATATTTTTTATATTGGTTTTGGGGGTTGAATTACTCTGCAGCCCTAAAGCTGGAACGCTTATACTATTAACAGGTTACTAGGGTCCCATCATACCATAGCAACAGATAAAAATAGAAAAAAGGGTAAGAAGCCATAAAATAAATCATAATCATAACAACACTGCTGACCCCCAACCATAAAGTTTTTTTATTTCAGCTGATGATGAAGCAGAACTGTTACATCGTTACATAGTAAGTTAGGTTGAAAAAAGACACACGTCCATCAAGTTCAACCTTTTAAGTCTATAAATATATATATGTATCGCAAAAAATAAAATATTGCCTAAAGAAAAACAATATTTCTAAGCAACTTCCCAATATTTATTACAAATGGTTAATGCCTTTACATTATGTGTAAATATAAATTAATGCATTATCTATCCCTCTCTATTCTCTGCACTGACGGTTCTGACTTTTGAACAATGTAGCAGAAGCCAGCTGTTTAACAGCCCTGCCAAGGAAGATTTTAGATTTTTTTGTTGGCTTTGCATCCCCTCTAAATTTTATAAAAAGAAGATAGGTTTTGGCATGGGGCCATATCATGGAGCGGCTGGAAAGAGAGAAAGGGCGTCAGCGTAAACGTTGGCTAAACGGCACCAATTTGGTCAGATTCCATGCTGAGATTGGATATTAGATCCGGTTTGTATTGGATTGAACTCAGCATGGGAGACAAGTCGGGTTTGGGAATGGCCTGCGTAGCGTTCAGTCTTTCAGTGATCCTTCCCCGTTCCCCCAGCAGGAGGCAGCTCTGTTCAATTTAGTCCAGCTATAATAACCCTCTCCATCTCACACCTTCACTGCTGATTGCCAAAAATCAACGCTTGACTTATTATTCATGAAAAGCCCAGTGATAGGCTGCAATGACAAAGGAATTATTGTCCTGTGAAGCTGCCTCCTCCTCCTCCTCCTGCTTTTACTGGAACGACTCAAAGTGCTTATTTGTACATCATGTGCCTCATTCTTCCCTATTATTAACACAAATTTATAAAGTGTCAACATATTCTGCAGCGCTGTACAAGAAATGGGTGTATACACTGAACATACATGCGGGGTACCCTTAGTACATGGGCAAGGCTTCCAATAGGGAAATAAGCTGATAACATTGTTCCTTTGTAGCTTGGACTTGAGCAGGGAAGGAAAGATATGTATATGGTTAGACTATACATAGTTTTATTAACAGACAGACACCTGGATCAGCACTGCAGCATGATAGATGTAAAAAGACAGACAGTATGTGTGTATATATATATATATGTATTTATACAGCCCTGTAAAGCAGAACAATGAATTAATAGAACAAACAATCTAAATGGGTGGGTAACTTACAAACTTACAAACTTACAAACTTTAATAGGAGAATATTAAGATCTGCAGGTTACAGTGAGTGACAGTGAAATGCAAGTGTCAGTTCCAAGTTCAGGTGTTATGTCAGGAGAAAATGGAAAGATGTAGACAGACAGATGCAGATGGAGCGATACATGTAGATAGATTAATAGATAATTAATAGATAGACAGGTACATTGTTGGTAGATAGATAATTGATAGGTAGATAAATGATAGGTAGATATTGATGATGATGACAGAATATTAATAGGTAAATAATAAATACATAGATATATAGATGATAGATATATAAAGAGATAGATATATAGAGGATAGATAGATAAATAAATATATAGATAGATAGTTAGATGAGAGATAGATAGACAGACAGACAGACAGACAGATAGATAGATAGTAAGATAAGAGATAGATAGATAGAGATGATAGATAGATAGACAGACAGACAGACAGACAGACAGACATAGATAGATAGATAGATAGATAGATAGATAGATAGATAGATAGATAGTAAGATAAGAGATAGATAGAGATGATAGATAGATAGATAGATAGATAGATAGATAGATAGATAGATAGATAGTAAGATAAGAGATAGATAGATAGAGTAACTCAACCATATACTGATCTCCCTGCTTACACCATGATGCTGGACAGAGAGCCGATCATTGTGAGTGTAACCTCCGTGTCACTAGTTTTGTCCTACCAGCACTCTTCTTGTCCACCCCAGGTAGCCAAATGCTGCTGTCTTTGTGCCCACTATCGCTAGCTTCTCACCAGAGGTAAGTACATCATACAGATGCCAGGATGGGCAACTCTGACCGTGTCTGGCCCCAATCTTAGAAAGTTGGGGTTCTAAAGAATCAATGAATGTTGTATCCTGGATACTGAGGAAGAATGGAAAATCCCACCTTTTGTCCTCAATCTGTTGTATCTTCTGCAGGGGGTGTCGCTACTCATAGTTATGTGGGGCCCCCTGTCAAAATGGTTACATCTAGGGCCGGATTTACAAAGTGGATGCCCCTAGGCCCACTGCTGTTCATCGCCCCTGTCCCCTACCCTTTATTTTTGCAAATTTTCATCATCTGGACTGGAACACAGGAAATTTAAAAAACAATTGTATTTCCTGCACATCCCCAGTATTTGAACCAATGTGGGTGTGGTTGAGCAGCATGCCGCCCCCTTAAATCCTGCCGCCCTAGGCCCGGGCCTTGGTGGCCTTTCCACAAATCCGTTCCTGGTTAGATCCCCATTCTGAGCTCTGGAAGGAGGAAGCAGCATTTTCACAGTGAGTTAAGGTGGCCATACACGGGCCGATAAAAGCTGCCGACAGACCGTGTCGGCAGCTTATTGGCCCGTGTATGGGGCCCCCCGACGGGCTTCACCGATCGAGATCTGGCCGAAAGTCGGCCAGATCTCGATCGGATGGGATAGAAAATCCCGTCGGATCGCGGCCGCATCTATTCGTTGATGCGGTCCCGCGATCCGACCGCCCATTAAGGCCTCGTTAGGATCCGATCGTTGGGCCCTAGGGCCCAAGATCGGATCGGCCCGATATTGCCCACCTCAAGGTGGGCATATCGGAGGGAGATCCGCTCGTTTGGCGACATTGCCAAACGAGCGGATCTCTCAGTGTATGGCCACCTTTACATTAGACAGGTGCACCTCCCTGCCATGAGCTCATGTGAGGGGGGATCGGAGGACTGACTGACTAAAAAACTATTCTCTATTATATCTCATGATCAGCCCCAGAGCTTCCAAACCAATGTGGGGTGTGGTTGGGCTTCATGCAGCCCCCTAAAATCATGCTGCCCTAGGCCGGGGCCTTGCTGGCGTTTCCACAAATCCAGGCCTGGTGATTGCCCCAGAAAGTTGCTCCATCCCCACAGAGCCCAGTGCAGTGAACTGAGAGCAGAGGGAGGATTCTCTGTGCAGGATGCGACTTTACAGTAATCTAAGAAAAAAAAAAAAGAATTGAAGGCATATTATTATTATTATAAAGTATTTTTTAGAGCAACAACATATTGTTGCACAGGGCTGGATTATTCTCAATTACAGGTAATTAAAAAAAAAAAAAATTAAAGAAAATTGCAAAAATGCTCAGAAATGTCAATTCTATGTATTTACCATAATTTTATACCAGCCTTTAGCTGCACTTTTAACTTATAATGTAGTAGAATGCAAAGACAATTTGCATTTGTTTTTTATTTTTTATTGAACAATTTCAATGTAATCGAATGATGTAATATATATATATATATACACACAAAAGCCATGAATATCTTGTAAATTATATCCTTATAAACGGTGAGTTCTGATGTCATCAATTATAAACTGTGAGTTCTGATGTCATTTCTGTCACATGACTCACTGAAACTTGTGTATTATAATAAATAAAGTACCCCCAGTTGTAAAATATGAGGATATTAGAAGTTACCTCGGAGTTCCATGACCTGTATATATATGGTCATGAAACTCCTCTGTCACTTATAATATCCTTATATTTTACAAGAGGGGGTACTTTATGCGCTATCGAATGTTCGCGAACGTCGCGCAACGTTCGCCAATTTGGGTTCGCCTTAGCTGGCGCTTTTTTTTGCCATTACTCCCCCAGACCAGCAGATACATGGCAGCCAATCAGGAAGCTCTCCCTCCTGGACCACCCCCACACCCCCTGGACCACTCCCCTTCCATATATAAACTGAAGCCCTGCAGCGTTTTTTCATTCTGCCTGTGTGTGCTTGCAAGAGCTAGTGTAGGGAGAGAGCTGTTAGTCATTTGAGGGACAGTTGATAGTAACTTTGCTGGCTAGTAATCTACTTGATACTGCTCTCTATTGTAGGGACAGAACTCTGCAGGGATTTGAGGGACAGTGAGTTTAGGTTAGGTAGCTTTGCTGACTAGTAATCTACCTTCTACTGCAGTGCTCTGTATGTAGCTGCTGTGGGCACTGCTTCTGATCTCATCTGCTGACTGCTGTAATAACCCAATAGTCCTTGTAAGGACTGCTTTTATTTTCTTTTTTGTTTTTTTACTTTGCTACTATAAGAGCCCAGTGCTATTAGTCTAGCTGTGTTGGGGAGTGGGACTGGTGTGCTGCTCCTAGTTGTTCAGCACCAACCAGAGGAATTTTTTTTTTTAATATATATATATATTTTTTTATTTTACTTATCTTACTGTTCTTTAATGTGTCCAGTGCTGTTTGCTGTTCTTCATAGTAGATACCAACTACCAATAGTAGTGCACTTGCAGGCATTGTTTGCCCAGTGTGTTCTTCAAACAACTGCCACCTAGCTGTGTGAGCTTTTTCACATTCTGTCTAAATGTCAATAATAATACCGTCTCCAGAAACACCACCTGAGTGATGTTTTTCAAGCAGCAATAATATATTCCGTATCCACTGCTGTAGTGTATACGTTGACCTTGCAGGCATTGTTTGCCCAGTGTGTTCTTCAAACAACTGCCACCTAGCTGTGTGAGCTTTTTCACATTCTGTCTAAATATCAATAATAATACTGTCTCCAGAAACACCACCTGAGTGACGTATTTCAAGCAGCAATAATATATTCCGTATCCACTGCTGTAGTGTATACGTTGACCTTGCAGGCATTATTTGCCCAGTGTGTTCTTCAAACAACTGCCACCTAGCTGTGTGAGCTTTTTCACATTCTGTCTAAATATCAATAATAATACCGTCTCCAGAAACACCACCTGAGTGACGTATTTCAAGCAGCAATAATATATTCCGTATCCACTGCTGTAGTGTATACGTTGACCTTGCAGGCATTGTTTGCCCAGTGTGTTCTTCAAACAACTGCCACCTAGCTGTGTGAGCTTTTTCACATTCTGTCTAAATATCAATAATAATACCGTCTCCAGAAACACCACCTGAGTGACGTATTTCAAGCAGCAATAATATATTCCGTATCCACTGCTGTAGTGTATACGTTGACCTTGCAGGCATTGTTTGCCCAGTGTGTTCTTCAAACAACTGCCACCTAGCTGTGTGAGCTTTTTCACATTCTGTCTAAATAACAATAATAATTCCGTGTCCATAAACATCACCTGAGTGATGTTTTTACAGCAGCAATAACATATTCCGTATCCACTACTGTATACATTGCCCTTGCAGGCATTGTTTGTCCAGTCTTTAACCAAGTGCCACCTAGCTGTGTGAGCTTTTTCACATTCCGTGTCCAGAAACATCACCTGAGTGACGTAGTGTGATTTCTGCCCTTTACAGCACAAAACGCAGCGCTGTGTCAACAATGTATTTTTCAGATACATTTTTGCCCTTGATCCCCCTCTGGCATGCCACTGTCCAGGTCGTTGAACCCTTTAAACAACTTTAAAATCATTTTTCTGGCCAGAAATGTCTTTTCTAGCTTTTAAAATTCGCCTTCCCATTGAAGTCTATGGGGTTCACGATGTTCGCGAACCGTTCGCATTTTTGGACGCAAGTTCGCGAATATGTTCGCGAACATTTTTTCCGACGTTCGCTACATCCCTATATAGTATTTTGCATTTTTATCTGGTTGCTAGAGTCCCCATTGACATTAGCAACTAGGCTGTGTTTTAAATGCCAGGCCGGAGAAATTGCAAAATAAAATAAAATATGTTTATTTCTCCAGCAACAAAGATTTCTGAAAGCTGTAAAGAGTCAGAAGAAGATAGTTCAAAAATGATAAATAATGAAGACCAATTGGAATATAGCTTAGAATTGACCATTCTATAACATACTAAAATTGAACCACCCCTTTAATGGACAAGGAAAGGTAAAGTCACTGGGGGCTGAAATTAGTCAGGCACCCCCCAACAATTTAATTGATGAAATTATGAATTTAATTGTATTTGAAGCTCAGTCTGGACTTGGAACATGTGCAGATCCACACTTAAAGAACTTGTGTGTGTGCACATACGACCTGGAGGCTTTTCTTGTTCTTTAATAGTTGAATACAAATAAATTGGGCACTTCCACCCCTTTGGACACGCAGGTCATGCAGTAACATCCGCCCCATCCTGTAACCAATAGCAACCATTCAGCAGTTCGTTTTGCTTTGTCTGGTGCAGTTGGGAAGTTGAATGCAGCTGTTTCATGTTACTACAGGTTTCTCAACTCAGTGGTGTAACTACAGAGGGGGGCCTGGGGGAACAGTGGGGAACATTAGGGGTGGTAATGATTCACAGGTGACCTGCATTTTTTCCTGCTTCACAGATCACCCAGTATTTCATGAAAAAAATACTGGGGGTCCAGGCCACTGGCACAACACACTAAGGGGCACATTTACTAAGCTCGAGCGAAGGATTAGAATAAAAAATACTTCGAATTTCGAAGTATTTTTTTGGCTACTTCGACCATCGAATCGACTAAGACTTCGAATCGAAAGATTCGAACTAAAAGTCATTCGACTATTCGACCATTTGATAGTCGAAGTACTGTCTCTTTAAAAAAAACTTAGACCACCTTCTTCGCCACGTAAAACCTACCGAGCACCAATGTTAGCCTATGGGGAAGGTCCCCATAGGCTTTCCTAGCAATTTGGGATCGAAGGAAAATTGTTCGATCGATGGATTAAAATTCTTTCTACGTTCGATCGAGCTAATTGCGGTAAACCCTTCGACTTCGATATTCGAAGTCGAAGGATTTAACTTCGACCCATTGTAAATGTGCCCCTAAGACTCAGCCTTATATTTTACAATAAACTTCCTCTGAATTTCAGATGATTATATAATGCAGGAGTGCTCATACTTTACTAATGTGAGATCTACTTTAAGTGATGCTGTCCCATTATCATCTACATCCATAAAAACATTGCTAGCATTCTGTTGCATGGAAAATATTACTTAAAGGGCATGTGAAGGCAAAAAAATAAAATACCATTTTTACTTTCTTTAATGAAAAAGAAACCTATCTCCAATATACTTTAATTAAAAAATGTGTACCGTTTTTATAAGAATCCTGACTGTATGCAGTGAAATTCTGCCTTCATTTACTGCTGTCAGACGGTCCCTAACTGCTGAGCAGGGAAACAATCATACTTATGAACAGCAGGGGGAGCCCCCGCCTTACTTCCCAGCCATGCAGAACTCAAGCAGCTTTGTTTGTTTCCCTGTTTTGATAATTTATGATGACCCCTAAACAGCACAGACCACACTGACCATGTGCACAGTCTTGCAACGATGTTTAACAAAAGTTATTATTATTATTATTAACATGTATTTATATAGCGCCAATATATTGCGTAGCACTGTAAGTTACAAGATGGTGACTCCCTGTGGCCAACTTTTAAAGCAAAAATCATTTGTTTGATTAGGCTTGTGGTGCAGTAAGTTCATGTTTATTATACAAAATACAGCATTTCTAGCCTTATTCTATTGTAGACTTTACTTCCCCTTTAAAGATTGTTTTATGAGAAAATGTATATTGCTTTATTCAACAAACACTTATTTCTTATGTAACCTCAACATAATAAATATCTGAATGAAAGGCAAGAAATAGGAGGGTGATTTAGACAAGCTATTTGTTGGCAGTGTCTTGAGATCTACAGGATTATGGGAGATAGCTCATAGTACAAGTTGATCCAGGGACTGGTCCAATTGTCAATTTGGAGTCAGGAAAGAATTTTCTCCCTCTGAGGCAAATTGGAGAGGCTTCAAATGTTTGTTTTTTCTTTGCCTTTCTCTGGATCAACTGGCAGTTAGGCAGGTTATACTGTATATAGATTTAGAAGGTTGAACTTGATGGACTTGTGTCTTTTTTCAACCTAACTTACTATGTATGACCACCAACTAGGGGTCTACTGGTAGATCCAATCTACCTTTTGAGCACCCCTGATATAATGGCAACAAGTTCTTATAAAGCACCAGCATATTCAGTGGTGCTGTACATTAGAAGGCATCAAACATACACATTACTGAGCAATACAGGAGGTAAGGAAGGTCCCCAAAATGACCTTCCATGGGTGTATATTTCCCCTTGCAGATCCATCTCTCTTTCTGCCACTAGATGGAGCTCAATTGCTGCATGCAAAAGATCAGACAGACGTCTATGCAGAGAATCATGAACATCAGGCAGTAGATCTGTCATACACTCTGCCTGCCCTGGATTCCCCTGTACTCCCTGCTTACTACTCGGCTGTCTCTATTGTTGTGGCAAAAAATATCACAGCAGAGTTGGACACTAAAGTCAAGAACTAAAGTCAAGAAGAAGTGCAGGGACTGGGTCTGGGCTGGTTGAGCCCACAAGAGCCGGGGGTCCCACCTCTTGTACATGTTTGCAGGTGCAAAAAAGCAGCACTATCACCGTGCTTATAACTGACCAGAGAAATGCTCTTAACTTCAGTTTCCAAGCAGAGCAACATCTCAAGACTTAAAGGAGAAGAAAAGCTACAGAGGCATTTTATTGCCAATAGATTAGCCACAATAGCGCAAGCTAGAATGCTATATTTATTCTGTAGAATGTTTTACCATACCTGAGTAAAAAGCTCTAGAAGCTCTCTGTTTGTTGGGATAGCAGCTGCCAAATTAGCTTGGTGTAACATCACTTCCTGCCTGAGTCTCTCCATGCTCACTCATAGCTCTGGGTTCAGTTTAGAGCAGAGAATGGGAGGGAGGGAGGGAAGAAGAGGAGCAAACTGAGCATGCTCACGCCCGGGGCAAGGAGGTTAAAGCTGAAAACAGGAAGTCTGATACAGAAGCCCAAGAGTACATAATAGAAGGAAACAGTGACGGAACTACTGGGGGAGCAGGGGGTGCAAGCGGGCCAGGGCCCGCACCCCCTCAGGGCCCCCCGGCAGTCCGTGCGCCACTGAGAAATGCGGGCTAATGCGGTACAGAGGGGGGGCGGGGCCCAGCTGCGCGTCACGCACCAGGGCCGCCCCCCTCAACGAACGCTACTGAAAGGAAAGAAATGTGGTGTTTCTTTTGATAGAGGACTCAGAGCAGCATTACTTTGAGGGTTTACTGGTGTATTTAGGTGGACCTTTCTGATAAGGCTTTCTTAAGCGATAAAAGCTGCTGACAGACCGTGTCGGCAGCTTATTGGCCCGTGTATGGGGCCCCCCGATGGGCTTCACCGATCGAGTTTCGGCCAGATCTCGATCGGATGGGACAGAAAATCCCGTCGGATCGCGGCCGCATCTATTCGTTGATGCGGTGCCGCGATCCGACCGCCCGTTTGGGCATCGTTAGGATCCGATCGTTGGGCCCTAGGGCCCATGATCGGATCAGCCCGATATTGCCCACCTCAAGGTGGGCATATCGGAGGGAGATCCGCTCGTTTGGCGACATCGCCAAACGAGCGGATCTCTCCATGTATGGCCACCTTTAGTTTCAGTCAACTTAAGCCAGTCAACCTCAATGACCAAAAGGTGGTGCTGTTGTTTTAAATGTATTATATTAATGGTATAAAAACAACAAATATCTTGAAAACTAGAATACAAATTATTAAAGGGGGTGGTTTCCCTTTAAGGAAACTTTTGGTACGTTATAGAATGGGTAGTTCTAAGAAACTTTTCAATTGGTCTTCATTATTTATTTTTCCTACAGTTTTTGAATATTAAAAATAACTATCTTCTGACCCTTTCCAGCTTTCAAATGGGGTTCACTGACCCCATCTAAAAACAAATGCTCTCTAAGTCTATACATTTATTGTTATTACTACTTTTTTGATTACTCCTCTTTCTATTCAGGCCTCTCCTATTCATATTCCAGTCTTTTATTCATATCAGTGCACAGTTGCTAGGGTAATTTGGAGCCTAGCAACTAGAACTAGCTGAAAATGCAAACTGGAGAGCTGCTGAGTGCTGAATAAAAAGCTAAATGACTAAAAAAGCAAAAATATTGCACATTAAAAACCAACTGCAAATTGTCTCTCTACATCGTACTAAAATTAATTAAAAAGGTGAAAACCCCTTTAAGAGATATACATATGCACAGTCTTACAATTGCTGAATATAACTGGAATGATTATATAAGGAACATACAGGGGGCCTCTAACCCCTAGCCAGGATAAATCATTTTTATTTGTGTTTCATTTATTGTTAAAATATTATTTCCCTCTTTTTTACCCCCTTTTTCCACATTTTATTTAGACATTGGGAAAATGGCTTCAATTCTGAACAGATTTGTTGTATCAAATTTCTGAGGTTTAAAAACTTTTTTTTCATGCCCAAACCTTGATATCTAAGGGTGGTGACACATGGGAAGATTCGGGGAGATTTAGCCGGCCAGCGACAAATCGCTTCTTCTTCAGACGACTAATCTCCCCGAAAAGCCTTCCCGCCGCCTAGAATCTTAGTTTTCCGAAGTCGCCCAATGTTTCCTTGTGAGGCAACTTCGGCGACTTCGAAAAACTAAGCGATTCCAGTGCCATACAGCCAGCGATTTAGATTCTAGCCGGCGGGTAGGGATGTAGCGAACTGCCGAGTATGTGTTCGCGAACGCCGTTCGCGAACACCGGCAAAAAATGCGAACAGTTCGCGAACAGTTCGCGAACAGTTCGCGAACTTCGAACATCCGAAAATCGTTCGATTCGAACGATCGAAGGATTTTAATCGTTCGATCGAACGATTTCCGTTCAAATCGAAAGATCGAAGCCATTGGATCGAATGATTTCATTCAATCCAATGGCTTCGATCGTTCGATTCGAACGAAAATCGTTCGATTTTAGCGATCGAATGGTCGAATGGTCGAACGATTTTGACGCGAACGCCTATTGGCGAACGTCGCGCGACGTTCGCGAACTTGCGGCGGACGCGAACAGTCGAAGTTCGCGGAAACTAGTTCGCCGGCGAACAGTTCGCTACATCCCTACCGGCGGGGAGGCAGTTTGGGGAGATTAGTCGCCTGAAGAAGAAGAAGCGATTTGTTGCTGGGCGGCTAAATCTCCCGAATCTTCGCATGTGTCACTAGCCTTATAGACCTTTACAAATTTAGCGGCAAATCGCCATGTTGTTTTACTTATAATGCAGTGTTTCCCCCCATTATTCCAGCACTGTAGCCCCCACAATTAAGTTTCGTGCATTTATACGGTATGAACAGGCACATTCATCCTTTCTTTTTCCGAATTCAGCCTGCTCTTCGGAATGTAGCACAGATATGAACATATTTAAAGGGTAAGTGTTCCAGCCTCCCCCAGGTAGCAAACACTGTAGGTGCGATTGTGCTGTAGTACTCAAACCATATTAGCATCGTGTTGTGTCTGTGAAAATGAGAGATGCTATTTGGAGCAGAGGGTGCCCGGCGTATAAATACTGGCTATGTGAGACGGCTCAGAGCTTTCAATTAGAGCTTTGTTGTGTGCCCAGCAGGCCATTGTACAGCTGATCTGATCTTCATTCCTCCTGGCCATCTGCTTGCCCTTTATTTCTGACCTTTCTATTGAATCTGATCCTCTGCGGCCTGCTCCAGACCTTAGCTTAGTCCACCACTCACAAACCTGTTCTGTTTGCCTCCAGTATTTATCCATCTACACTTTCCCAATCTATGCTGGCAGCTTCCCACTTCCGATAGTTTATGCCGTTCCCATTCAACTAAATGCTGAGTTTAGAAAGAAAGAGTGCCACCATCCAAGGCAGGGGCATGCTGTATTCACAAAGGCTTGTAAAACATAATACAGATATGGGACCTGTATATAGAATTCTCGGGACCTGGATATTTCCGAATAATGGATCTTTCCGTCATTTGGATCTTCATACCTTAAGTCCACCAGAAAATCATGTAAACATTAAATAAACCCAATAGGCTGAGTTTGCTTCCAATAAGGATTAATTATATCTTAATTGGGATCAAGTACAAGCTACTGTTTTATTATTGCAGAGAAAAAGGAATATTTTTTAAAAATTTGTATTATATGATTAAAATTGTGTCTATGGAAGGAGGCCTTCCCATATTTGGAGCTTTCTGGATAACGGATTTCCAGATAAAGGATTCCATACCTGTATGAACTCCAGGGGACACTTTAACCTGGAAAGGGAAATAACTGCCCCCTCTCAACTCTGAAACAGACCCAGCACTGGGCTGGATAAACCCTTATGAGGACTCCTTGAAGTAAAGTTGAGCCAAACTTTTTACCCTTCTACATAATTATTTTATCAATTGTGCCATGATACTCTTTGTGCATTTGAGAAAATAGTATGAGAGGCACCTGATATGTCACGGCCGGCACCCAATACCAGAACAGGTGCCAAGTACCCTGGTCTCGGCTCGGCTTCACCAGTAGTGTGACCACCGTTGGGCTTCGGGAGGAGCCCTCAGCTTACTTGGGTGCCACCTGGACTTAACGAGGGGTACAAGGCGAGATGTTCTGGCTAGCAGAGGGGCACGGCAAGTAGAAAGTCTTTTTGCCGAAGGTCACGGTACAAATGGAGCAGGCAAGAGAATCGTCAGACAGGCAGGGTCGAGGCAGGCAGATATCAAGAATCGTCAGGCAGGCAAGGGTCAAACCGGGTAATCAAACAGATGGGGTCAGGCAGAAAGAGTAGTCGAGATGCAGGCAAAGGTCAGGATTCGGATATCAGAATAGTCAGGAACAGGCAGGGATCAAAACCGGAATAACAGATACAATACTCAGGAACAGACAGCACAAGGCTTCAGGAACCACCAGAATCAAGATTCTATCACGGGCACTGGCTGGGAGTATGAATGGGCCTTAAATACTTTAAAATTTCGCGCCAAAACGTGCGCCAATGTGCGCTGGCGTAATCACGCCAGCGCGCCTGCACCTTTAAGAGGCGCGCAGGCGCGCCGCGCGTGCCCTAAGAAACCAAGATGGCGCCGGCGCTGGAGACAGGAGAAGGAGCGCGGCGGTGTGGCCGTCCGTATTTTTTTTACCTGATAAATGTGAAAGTTTTCACTTCTCTCTGAAATATGCAAAGTTGCAGTATTTTAGTTAACAGAAACTCACCAAAAACAAGAAGTTGCTCTGTGGTTGCACTTCAGCTGCCAATTATTGCTTACATAGCCAAGTCCATTTGAGCTAACACAGCATCAAAGCCACAGGACACATATCCTGCACATTTTAAAAACTATTTAATTTTTTCTGTAATAATAAAACAGTAGCTTTTACTTGATCCCAACTAAGATATAATTAATCCTTATTGGAGGCAAAACCAGCCTATTGGGTTTATTTAATGTTTACATGATTTTCTAGTAGACTTAAGGTATGAAGATCCAAATTATAGAAAGATTCGTTAATCGGAAAACCCCAGAACCCGAGCATTCTCGATAACAGGTCCCATACCTGTAAAGTAAATTTGGGTACTGAGGATATGGGAGCAGCATTAGCAAAATATGGAAGGGGAAGAGAAAAGAAATTTCGATTGAAGAGGAACAATAGGGGGAACTAGAAAGAAACGTCATCTTGGTTTGAAAAAAACATTTGAAGTCAGTGAAAGAAATCTGATTGGCTGCTGGAGTTCCCTAATGACCAACTGTGAAGAGTTTGGAGACGCTGGTGTAAATACTGTGCAGCAGGTTCAGTTTCACAGCTGAAAGTCAATAGGTAAAATCTGATTGGCTGTTGGTGGCTCCGTCTGCTTTTGTTACGTTACGTGGTGCTTTACCTTATGGTGAATAAGAAACAAGGGCTTACAGAGTACAGTAGGATGAGAGGGCCCTATATGTGAGAGTTTACAACTAAAGGTTAGGGTACAAGTGAGATTTTCAGAAGCAGAGTGATATTAGAGAGCGAAGGAGAGTATTTGGAGATCAAAGATGAAATATAGGGAGGGGCTTCACTCTTAAGGGAATGTAAGTATGAGTGGTTTGAATTTGATTCTAGAGGAGATTGGGAGCCAGTGAAGGGGCATCATACGAGAGCAGCTGATGTTGAGCGGCGAGATAGATGAATGAGTCTGGCAGCAACATTTAGAACAGATTGTAGTTGTGAAAGACGACTTGTTTGAATACCTGTGAGGAGTAGGTTGCAGTAGTCAAGGCGGGAGTACATGAGAGACTGAACAAGTGTTTTGGTGTAGTCTGAAACTGAGATATGGCCGTATTTGGGAAATGTTGCGTAGCTGCATACAACAAGATTTTGCAAGTGTTTGGATGTGTGGTGAAAAAGTGAAGATGTGAGTCTAGTATAACTCAGAGGCAGCGTGCTTGTGTGGTGGAATGAAAGGTGGTTTGGTTACGATGAGTGATATCTGAGGGACAGGGGAAGATCCTGGAGGAAATATAATGAGTTCTGTTTTTGAAAGATTCAATTTCAGGTGGAACTGTGACATCCAGGAGGAGACAGCAGAGAGACAGTCTGTGACTTGGGAAAGGACAGAAGGACAGAGGTCAGGAGTAGACATGTAGAGTTGTGTGCCATCAGCATAAAGGTGATACAGAAGTCCAAATGACTGAATACATTTTCCAAGCCAAATAGTATAGAGCAAGAACAGCAGGGGGCCTAGAACAGAGCCTTGGGGAACTCCAATGGAGAGAGGGAACATAGTAGAAGTAGAGTTAGAGAAGGCAACTTTAAAGGAATGGTCAGACAGATAAGATGTAAACCATGAAAGAGCAGTGTCACGAATACCAGTTGAGTGTAGAATGTCTAGGAGGAGCGGGTGGTCAACTGTGTCAAAAGCAGCAGAGAGATCTAGAAGGATTAAATATCAGCTTTTCATTCAGGTTGACCCCGTGACTATGTGATTCAAGTTTGGTGAGTGTAGCCTCAAAGCTGTAAGAGTGGCAGCAACTTGAATTTCCCCATTGAAAGTCCTTTGGGGAAATTTGATAGGCTTTTGTTGGCTCCTCCTACTTTTGGGCATCTAACAAATATCACTGTTTCATTCGGGGGTGACTATGTGATGACTGGATGATTATGTGATTCAAGTTTAGTGAGTGCAGCTTCAAAGCTGTAAAAGTGGCAGCTGTTTGAAAATCTTCCCTGTCAAAGTCAATGGAAAAATTGGAGTGTTCGGAGTACCGCCCCAAAAAGATGGAGGGCAGGTGAAGAATTGTGGAGAATTTGGATGATGTACCCCTGAAACTGTAGGAGGAGAAGTGTTTAGAAAATGGGGGCACTAAGATTAAGAAGAACGAGAAAGGGAAGTTTGAGAACAAACTTCATGTTGGTTTGAAAAAACATGTAAGCTCACTGAATGAAATCTGATTGGCTGCTGTTGGCTCCACCTAGGTTTTAGCTGTAAGAGTGGCAGCAATTTAAATTCCCCATTCACAGTCAATGCTGTTGTTGGCTCCTCCCACTTTAGGGCATTTAGCCAATATGGTCTATTCTTTTGGGTTCACCTCATAACTATATGATTCAGGTTTGGTGAGTGCGGCTTCAAAGCTCTAACATTGGCAGCAGTTAAATTCAATCTGATATCTGATTGGCAGCTGTGGCTCCACCAAATTTTTCAAACCTAAAACTGCAGTGACCACCCTTGAAGAGTTTGGGGACCCTGGCGTTAATACTGTGAGAATAGCAGCAGGTTCAATTTCCACATTGAACGTTAATGGGTGAAATCTGGTTAACTTTTTGTAGCTCCACCCACTTTGGTGAATCAAACAAATAACGATATTTCATTCGGAGTGACCCCATGATCCTGGGTTTTATGTTTGGTGAGTTTAGCTTCAAAACTGTTTGAAAATCTTCCCAAGTTAATGAAAAAATTGGGGTGTTGGAAGTGCCGCCCCAAAAATATGCTTAGAAAAGCACAGACAACCTGCTCCGCTATAAGATGAAGTGTGGAGAGTTTGGGTGTTGTACCCCTAAAACTGTAGGAGAAGAAGTGTTTAGAAAATGGGAGGAGCTAAGAAGAAGAAGAGGAAGAATAAGCTGAAGTCGAGGAAACACTATGTTGGTTTTTTCAAACCAACATAAGAAACAAAAGGAAAGAGGATGAAGATGCAGAAGTGGTTGAAGACACAAACTTTAGGGAGACAGAGAAGTAAGAAAAGTACAAAAGGAAAAGACGGGGCAAGCAGAGAGTAACATACCTCCCAACTGTCACGTTTTAGAGGGACAGTCCCTCTTTTGATAGCTCAATTCCGCTGAGCCTTGTGTGCCAGAAGTATGGCTGTAATTTAACACAGCTCTAAAGATACACAAGGCTTAGCGAACGGCTTCCATTCACTACACTCTGCAGAAGCAGTTCATTTTGTTATGTTAGTTCTTTGATGGGATTGCTCAGCTTGCAGGAGTTCCATCATGACACTGGCTTATGGTGGCCACACAGGAAGAGTCATTTCAGGTGCCCAGGAGATCAGTGCACCTTTCTGCCTTCCAGCATGTTGGTCCCCAAGGCTGGGTGTGCACCCGTTTGTGTGAATCACACTGCTCCTTTGCATCTGGACATGCATGTATTCTGATGCTTGGTGCTATATGATGTGACATAAGTGCATCAGATGACGTCACTTTGGCACCGAATTCAAACTTATAGCTGGTCCTCAATGATTTAGAGACTGTCACCTCTCCAGTCCATAATGAACACTGCTGCGAGGCTCATACACCTCAGCAACCGCTCCTCCTCTGCCTCGCCATTCTGTCAATCCCTGCACTGGCTTCCGTTACCTTTCAGAATCAAATTCAAATTAATGACACTGACTTTCAAAGCACTTCATAACTCTGCCCCACCCTACATCTCTGAACTCATCTCTATATACTCACCCACTCGCTTACTACGCTCCTCTACTGACCTGCTACTCAACTCTTCTCTCATTACCTCCTCACATGCTCACATTCAAGACTTTGCAAGGGCTGCACCCCTCCTCTGGAACGCTCTCCCACGGTCTGTCCGACTTTCTCCCAACCTTTCTGCTTTCAAAAAATCTCTGAAAACACTTCTTTCGAGAAGCCTACCCTCACTCTGCTTAACTACCAAACGCAACACCACATACAGTACCACATTTCTCACCCACTTAATTCGATCTTGCCCACTCCCACACCTTGTGTATTACTCCCTTCCCTTTAGACTGTATGCCTATGCATAGGGCCTTCCTCAGCTTGTTGTACCTGTATTGATTGTGATGTTTGTTACTCCATATATTCTATATATGTAATTCATGTGATGTAGTTGTATAATCACATTTACTTTACAGTGCTACGCAATATGTTGGCGCTATATAAATACATGTTAATAATAATTTATTTGCCCAAGCAATTGAACCCTCACACCTGTGCCTTGTGCATCTTTACTTCCTGACTTTGATCCTCGCTGTCTGCCCTGACCTCTGCCTGTTTATTGACTATGCCTTTACCTGACCCTTCACCATACTCAATCTTGGTAATCTTTCTGCCATTTTCAGGTTCCCTGTCTTCACCACAGCAAAAAGTTCAGGTGGCCCCAAAAGGGCATTGGTAAAGAGCAATGTTGGCAGATGTCTCCTGTCCACTAAGGGGAGGTGACAGTTTATCTCACAGCTCCTGCCTTGCAGACTTTAACAGCCGACAGATACTCTCTTTGTCCGATCCTCCATGGGCAAAATGGATGGAGAGAGTATGATGGTCTATACATAGTATGTTGCCTTCCTACTAATGATCAGAACAGGAGGAAGTGGACTGGAACTGACCAACATAGACCAATGCCAGATCTTTCAACCTCCCTGATTCCAGAACCAACCAAAGGTGAAACTTTCTTTGTATTATCCTGTACGTGTATGGTGCCCCGCATAGCCTGACACATCTATTTACTATGGATATCAGTAGGGATGCACCGAATCCACTATTTGAGATCCGGCTGAATCCCCGAATCCATCATGAAAGATTCGGATGAATACCGAACTGAATTTATATATGCAAATTAGGAAAAAGTGGAAAACATTTTTTACTTCCTTGTTTTGTGACGAAAAGTCATGTGATATCCCTTCCCATCTCTAATTTACATATGCAAATTCAGATTCGGTTCGGCCAGGCATAAGGATTGTGCCGAATCCTACTAAAAAAGCCAAAATTCTGGCCGAATCTCGAACTGAATCCTAGATCCCTAGATATCAGTCAGTTATTGGTGTGTGTATGTCCAGTTCCAACTCAGCCTGTGTTGGTTAATTTTTTTATTTTTCTGATAATTCTACAGAGCAACTACCAGGGTACTAGTTAAAGGGGTCGTTCACCATCCAAACACTTTTTTTCAATTCAGTTGTTTTTAGTTGCTCCCCAGAAATAAAACCTTTTTTCACTTACTTTCCATTATTTATTTTTTTACAGTTTTTCCAAAATCCAAGTTTAAAGTTTAATGTTCCTCTCTGGTGTTTCAGCTCAGTAATTCAGGCGCAGACTCTGCACATTTACAAATTTTGCAACATTTAGTTGATCCATTTCTCAGCAGCATCTCTGGAGTATTAGCAACTATTGTATCAAGTCTAACAGTAGCCTGTAATGAAACCCAGGGATTCTGCTCAGCAGGGACAAAGATAAGAAATGTATCAACTAAGGGGCAGATTTATCAAGGGTCGAAGTAAAAATTTGAATTAAAAAAAAATTTAATTTCTAGCTAATTTTGTGTACTTTAACTAGAGAATAGGGATGTAGCGAACTGGCGTTAATGTGTTCGCGAACGCCGTTCGCGAACACCGGCAAAAAAGCGAACAGTTCGCGAACAGTTCGCGAACTTCGAACGCTCGATAAAATCGTTCGATCGAACGATCGAAGGATTTTATTCGTACGATCGAAGGATTTTCGTTCGAATCGAACGATCGAAGCTATTCGATCGAATGATTTTAATTCAATCGAATGCTTATAATCGTTCGAACGAATGGAAATCGTTCGATTTTAGCGATCGAACGGTCGAATGAAATTTTACTTCGAATCGAACGCGAACACCAATTGGCGAACGTCGCGCAACGTTCGCGAATATTCGGCGGACGCGAACAGTCGAAGTTCGCGCGAACTAGTTCGCCGGCGAACAGTTCGCTACATCCCTACTAGAGAATAGTCCAAATTCGATTTGAATTTGAAAAATATTTGAATATCGAAATTCATCATGTACCGTCTCTTTAAAACTTTGATTTGGACCATTCGCAGTCTCAAACCTGCCGAATTGCTGTTTTAGCCTATCGGGGACCTCCTAGAATCTATTTAGAGTCAGTTGGTGGACTTGTAAATGTAAGGTTTTTTTTATAGAAAAAACGTAGAATCGAATTCGATCGAATACAATGTTACTTTGATTTGTACGATTCCAATGAAAATGGCCTATTCACCCCAAAAAAATGTAGATTTTTTAAATAAATTTTGGTTGGTTGCTTTTGTCATTCGAATTTCGAAGTTTTTTTTATTCGAAATTCGACCCTTGCTAAATCTGCCCCATAAAGTATACATTTAGAACAGTTTACAGGGTCGGCGACCCCCCCTCCCAGAGCTGCTTCAGAAGTCGAACAATGACACTTTACACTTTAATATTAGAAAAACGGGCACACATAGAAAGTCATTGGAAAAAGTCGTTATTTAGGGTGATCTATCTGAAAACAACTAGTTGTTTGAAGGTGAACTACCCCTTTAATACAACATATCGAAGGACGTACTGAAACATACTGTAGATCTCAACACAAGAAAGCGCACAAGTATGAAATGAAACAAAATTTATTTAAAAAAAAAAAAAAAAAGTGGAAAGCAATAAACATCTATACAAATATCAAAGAAATCCTACACGCAATGATCTGGTAACTCAATCAAAAAATAAAGTTGAAATCCAGCATAGTGCAATATATATATTTTTTACACGTGAATCACTTCGGCTCACAATCTCGCTACAAGTGTTGGCAACGTGTTTTTACAAATATTTTTGGCTTTGTTTCGGATAAAAGAAACCCCTGAAAAGCGAAAATAACAAGCCCCCAGCAGAATGCAGAAGCCCCTGGACTATCCGGATCTTTATCGGAATAAATAAAATGATTCGAAATAGGAGTACGAGTCGATTTTGTAGAACAATCAAGTTTGAAGTAGTTGTAATGATTCCTAAACTGTAGGACACAACGAAAAAGGAATATGTCTGTACGGGTATGGGATCAGTTATACAGAAACCAGTTATCCAGAAAGGCTGTCTCCTATAGACAGATAGATATTTATGTGATGGGGAACCTGTGTTTATCTATAACGTTGCCTCTGTTATTCTTTATCCAATTTGTTCCTAAGCAATGGGGTGACTTGTGGCCGGGGACCAGGTCAGTCGCTATAAATACTTATTTGCTTTTCCGTAGATAATTCTGCACCTATTACCAGGTTCTGTTACCATAATGTACCCATGTCATGTGAATGCTGGTGGAAAAAACGCCCCAAGTGCCTCGAGGCTTACAGTCTACAAAATAAAAGCACAGTATATGAATTGTAAAGACAATACTAGGGGGATATATTTTTTTAACACATTGCACCATTGTATTATAGCTCAGATTTGATCTATACACATAATTATAAGATCAGTGTGAATTAGGGATGCACTAGTTTGGATTGAACCAAACTCCCGAAACCTTCTCGAAAGATTCAGCCAAATACCGAACCAAATCCTAGTTTGTATATGCAAATTAGTGGTGGGAAGGAGAATTTTTTTCTTTATTTCCTTGTTCTGTGACAAAGTGTCACGCGATTTCCCACCCCACATTTGCATATGCAAATTAGGATTCGGATTTGGTTCGGCCGGGTTAAAGATTCGGCCGAATCTGAATCCTGCTGAAACAGGCCGAATTCCGTACCGAATCCTGGATCTGGCGCATCCCTAGTATGAATACTTTGTGCTCACCCATATAACAAAATATTCCAAATAACAAAATGTATATAATGAAGAGACAAATGCACTTTTTTCTCTTTTTTACAAGGCAATCACAGACTGCGAATAGTAATAAGGCTGCGAGGCAAAAAAAACGGCAATTCCCTCTTGTAAGTCTGGTAGAATGTCTTGTATAGTTGTGCTGCTTATGAATGTGGTATTTTCAGTCTTCATTAAAATGTTTTTTTAATTATTTACATTTCCATAACGGCTGCCTGGTTGCTGGGACCTAATCACCCTAGCAACCAGGCAGCAGTGTGGACATCAGATGAACAGGCCAATGTTGAATATTTATTTAGATCAGTGTAACTGACAGCTTGGTGGCCAGGGTCAAACACCCAGAAACCATATCTCATTTTCAGAATCATTTACAAACTAAAATTAAAGACCAACTGAAAAGCAGCTTAGAATAGGCCCATCTTTAACATGTTGAAATTCTAAAGGCAAACTTCCCTTTTCATACGGTTTTATCTTATGTGAATTGTTAGGATCATCATTATTAAAGAATAAATAAAACGATTTAGGGGCATATTTATCAAGGGACGAATTAAAAATTAGAATTTTCAATTTTTTTTTTTTTAAAAAATTGACTAGGGAGTTATTCAAATAAGATTTGAGTTTTCCAAAAAATTCGAATTCGATTTTCCTGATTTATCATTAGGGATGCAACTAATCCACTTTTTGGGATTCAGCCGAATCCCCGAATCCTTCATGAAAGGATTCGACCGAATACCGAACCTAATATTAATTTGAATATGCAAATTAGGGCAGGGAAAGGAAAAAGGTGGAAAAAACGTATTTTACTTCCTTGTTTTGTGACAAAAAGTCACATGATTTCCCTTCCCACACCTAATTTACATATGCAAATTAGGATTTGGATGCAGTTCGGCCATGCACAATCATTCGCCTGAATCCTGCTGAAAAAGGCCAAAGCCTGGATTCGGTGCATCCATATTTATCATACTCTGGTCCTTTAAGAACTCAAATTCGACTATACGCCACCTAAAACCTGCCGAATTGCTGTTTGAGTCAATGGGAGACGTCCAGGGATCAAAAAAAGTCGAATCTAGTTTTTTTAAATTCAAATCGAATTCGATTCGAGGTTTTGGGTCGATTTACTTCATCGGTTTGAAAAAAACAAACGATTTTTCTTTAAAATAAATTTCGATTGGTCGAATTTCAAATTTATGGGGGTTTAGGGGAGTTGTTTTAAAACTCACTTGAATTCGAAATTGATAAATGTGCCTCCCCGAGAGTACCAGCTACCTGCTGCAAGAACAACTAAAACCCGTATCCTACTGGTAGTTTCGTTTATATGATTAGCCTCTAAGCATTTCCCTTCTTGGTTGTTGAACAGTGGGAATATCGTTAGCCAGCCTCCTGCTGCTGGAGTTCTTTATTATATGTCTCAGCAACTAAAGCATTGCCTTTTATTATAAGGGAAAATCTAATATTGCCTTTTTTACCTCCAGCCTTATTTTAAATTTAGGATAAATAACATGCTCCTATTTAAACCCATATTCACTCCTCTTTTATCAGCACCATCCACCCATATGTGTAAATCTTCACAGGACACAAACGCCTCGAAGCTTAGACGAGTCTTTCCCCCCCCAATATCACGATTCCAAAAATATAATACTGTGTTGTGAAGAGAAGTCTGCACAGAACCTTCTCAAATGCCACCGTCCTGCAGGGAGATCAGAAACCTTAATAATGGAAGAGGTGCGTCCAGTTTTTTCCCCGCCATAAATCGTAAGATCTGATGGACTGTCCCGCACACCATAGGATGTAGTGAGTGGCAACAAAGCAACAGTTTTCATATTGACGTTTCATTGCTGAAGTGAAGGTTGCGGATTGTTATGAGGGTCTCAAACATTCTCCCTGTTCAATGGCACAAACACCCGTTTAGTCGCCGTGTGTCTTTTCTGAAGAACCCTGAAATGAAGCACATACTGTACAGTGAGTATTTCACATCACAATTTCAGTCTTGCACCCCTTTTAAGCAACTGTCCTATATACATTCTTTCAAAATGTTCATTGGGTTTAAAATGGGTTCAATGGCTACACAGCAGTTTGTTTATATAAACTATAGTAGTACTTATCTGTTATCTACTGTGTATCCTGTGCTTGAATGTCTGCCCCCATGGCTACACAGCAGCTTGTTTATATAAACTATAGTAGTACTTATCTGTTATCTACTGTGTATCCTGTCCTTGAATGGCTGCCCCCATGGCTACACAGCAGCTTGTTTATATAAACTATAGTAGTACTTATCTGTTATCTACTGTGTATCCTGTGCTTGAATGGCCTCCCCCATGGCTACTCAGCAGTTTGTTTATATAAACTATAGTAGTACTTATCTGTTATCTAATATGTATCCTGTGCTTGAATGGCTGCCCCTATGGCTACACAGCAGCTTGTTTATATAAACTATAGTCGTACTTATCTGTTATCTACTGTGTATCCTGTGCTTGAATGGCTGCCTCCATGGCTACACAGCAGCTTGTTTATATAAACTATATCTGTTATCTACTGTGTATCCTGTGCTTGAATGGCTGCCCCCATGGCTACACAACAGCTTGTTTATATAAACCATAGTAGTCTTTCTGAAGCAAACACATCAGTTTTACCAGTGCAGGGCAAAAGTATCATTTTATTTACTTTAAACCACTTTCATTTTTTGTTGTTACTGCTCCTTTAACTTTGCTTGATTATGACTATGAGAAGGGTGTTCACTTACCATTGCTAATTGTCTTCCTATGTTGCCGACAGTTACTCCTCCAGAGAAAAAGATACAAGGCAGCCAAGATCGAATGTATAGGAAGTCTGGTGAGGTGTACCTGTTGTAAACAAAAGAAAAAGACCAATCGATCCATGCACAGTATAAAAGGAAAGGATCACATCTTATACATAAAAAAATAGAGATGCACCGAATCCAGGATTCGGCTGAATTCTGCGGCCCGGCCCAACCGGAGCCGAATCCTAATTTGCATATGCAAATCACATGACTTTTTGTCACAAAACAAGGAAGTACAATATTTTTCCCTTTTCCACCCCTAATTTGCATATGCAAATTAGGATTCGGTTCAGTATTTGGCCGAATCTTTCGCGAAGGATTCGGGGGTAGGGCTGAATCCAAAATAGTGGATTTGGTGCATCCCTACTAAAAAATATATATACTGTAGAGCTCCTCCACCAGCAATGTGACAGACTTGGATCTGCACTTCAGCTGAATGTAAATTCTAACAAGGAGCTTTAACTTTTGCTGAAACTTAATTCCCAAAGAGCCAACGGGGTTTCACAAAGTCCTACTATGAGCCCTGAATCATACTCACGCTTCATATAGCTTTTCATTTACATTCCTACTAGTGATGGGCGAATTTCTCCCGTTTCGCTTTGCCGAAAAATTAGCAAATTTCCGGCAAAATTCACGAAACGGTGAAAAATTTGCAGAAAAATTGTGAAATCTGAAAGTTTCATAAAAAAATCATGAAAAATCTGAAATTTTCATTAAAAAAATCGTGAAAAATCTGACATTTTCACGAAAAATCAGAAATTGATGACTGCGTCCCAGCGGACGCTGGTGTTAAATGTCAATGGACGTCCGAATAGTGTTGACACATGACGATTTTGACACAGCGACTTTTCGGACGAGCAAAAAAAAAAGTTTTGATGCTGGCGAAATTCCGCCTGGAAATTTTTGCAGGCAATTTGCGAATTTATTCGATAGTGGCGAAACGTGGAAATTCGCAGCAAATTCGTGCCAGGTGAATTTATTTGCCCATCACCAATCCATACACTAAATTTTTGAGCCAAAAGGCATTTGCTAAAAAAAAAAAAAAGTTAACATCGGCTTAAAGGAATTGCTCAGTATTAAAATAAAAACTGGGTAAATAAACAGGCTGTGCAAAATAGAAAATATTTCTAATATAGTTAGTTAGGCAAAAATGTAAAGTATAAAGGCTGGAGTGACTGGATGTCTAACATAAAAGCCAGAACACTATTTCCTGCTTTTCAGCTCTCTTGGTTTCCACTGATTGGTTACCAGGCAGTAACCAATCAGTGACTTGAGGGGGCACATGGGTCATAACTGTTGCTTTAAGGCAGAGACACACGCTCAGATTCGGGGAGATTTAGTTGCCTGGCGAGAAATCACCTCTTCTTCGGGGCAAATAATCTCCCCAAACTTCCTCCCGTTGGCTACAATCTAAATCTCCAGCGGGATAGCTCTCGGAGCACTTAGTTTTCCGAAGTCGCCCGAAGTTCGGAAAATGAAGCGCGTGATTGCCATTCCGCTGGCAATTTACATTAAAGCCGGCAGAAGGCAGTTTGGAGAGATTAGTTGCCCCGAAGAAGAGGAGATTTGTCTCTGTGTGTGTCTCTGCCCTTAGAATCTGAGCTAAATGCTGAGGATCAATTGCAAATTCACTGAAAGTTTATGTCCCATGGCCCCCCTTAAAGTCGCGGACTAACTCAGCGTTAGAGAGGTGAAAAGCAGGATGTAGTGTTCTGGCTATTATGTTAGGCATCCAGTCACTCCATCCTTTATATATTAAATTTTTGGCTAACTAACTATATTAGAAACATTTTTTTTTATTTTGCACAGCCTTTTTTACCCAGTTTTTATTTTTACACTGAACTGTTCCTTTAAGAAGTGTTTTAGAATAAAATAAGCAAGGGGTGGCAATGTTTATCCTTTGATGACTTACTGGTATACGCCATTGTAGACAAGAAACTGCGTTATAAGAGTGGCGAGAAAGGCGATAGTAATTCCAAGGCCCAGACCACTTCTGGAACGATCGAAGGTCCACCACAGTCCCAAAGACAAGGCTGCTAGTGTTAAAGACAGCTGGACGTTATTGGCAAAATCAAGTTTCTGAAGATGTCGGGAGTTAAGGAAAATGTGGTAAAATTAACAATGATGATAGATGGTAAGCCAGGCAGAGGAAGCACAATCAAGCCTTACACCATGGAGTAGCCATGAAGATACCTACACACACACACACAATACATAAACCAGATAAATGAGAAATCTTCCAGGTTTCCAAGTAGCTGAAACCTCCAGGGCTTGGGCTTGAGCATGCTCAGTTTACTCCTCCTGCCCTACTGTAATCTGAGCTCAGAGCTACGAGACTCAGGCAGGAAGTGATGTCACGGCAAGCTAATATGGCAGCGGCTATCCTAAACAAACAGAGAGCTTCTAGAGCTGTTTACTCAGGTATAGAAAAGCATTCTAAAGAATAAAAATGGCATTCTAGCTTGCACTGTTGTGGATAATCTATTGGCAATAAACTGCCTTGGTAGCTTTCCTTCTCCTTTAATGCAGTCCTTTACTGACAGGCCTGTATAGATTCCTATATTGACTGGATATAGATCAGTCTGGTTGGGCCCGTCACCTGCATCTCCAGGTGACAGGGCCCAAGAAAATGGATGGCTGAACCGTTATAATACAGGTACGGGACCGGTTATCCAGAATGCTCGGCACCTGGGGCGTTTGAGATAACGGATCTTTTTGTAATTTGGATCTTCCTACCTTAAGCCTATTGAAAAAAGTCTACTACAAATTATCTTAGTTGGGATCAAGTACAAGGCACGGTTTTATTATTACATAGAAAAGGGAAATCATTTTTTCAAATTTGGATTATTGGGATAAAATGGAGTCTTTGGGAGCCATTCCGTATTTTGGGGGGTTTCTGGATAACGGATCCCATATCTGTACTATCTTTGAAGAGTGATTATGAGTTTAATAGTATCTGACATCAAAACACCCATCATTGTGAAGCAACAGTGTCTTATGACTTTGGAATAACAAATTGCCCGTGTGAAAATAAGAAGAGTTTAAGGATACAGCACTCGCATGGTTGATTCCAACAAAGACGGCTATGCACCTCATCACGCTGGCCCATTCTCGCTTGAATTTATGTGGTTCTCCAATACGGCTGTCGATGCAGGGATACAGCAGCCCTACAACAGCTGCAAAATAAAACAAAGCTTCAATGTAAAACAACGGTAACATGTAACTATTGGGTGGGAGACACAGCCCCCAAATTAGCCCATTCACTTTGCATAACAACTGTCCACCTTTAATTTGATTTAACTTTCAAGTATGTTATATAATGGCTTATTCTAAGCAACTTTTCAATTGGCCTTCATTGCTTTTTTATAGGACTCTTTCCAGTTTTCAAATGGGGGTCACTGACCCCATTTAAAAAAAAACAAAAAAAACAAATGCTCTGTAAGGCCACACATATCTTGTTATTGCTACTTTTTATCACTCATCTTTCTATTCAGTCCCTCCCCTATTAATATCCCTGTCTCTTAGTCAAATAAATGCATGGTTGCTATGGTAATTTGGCCCCTAGCAACCAGATTGCCAAATTTTTCCAACTGGAGAGCTGCTGAATAAAAAGCTAAATAACCACAAGTAATAAAAAAAAATGGAAAGCCATTGCAAATGGTCTGAAAATATTCTCTACATCTTACAGGTACGGGACCTGTTATCTAGAATGCTGGTGACCTGGGGTTTTCCGGATAATGCATCTTTCTGTAATTTGGATCTTCATGCCCTACTTCTTTTCTACTAGAAAATCATGTAAACATTAAATAAACCCAATAGGCTGGTTTTTGCTTCCAATAAGGATTCATTATATTAGTTGGGATCAAGTACAAGGTGCTGTTTTATTATTACAGAGAAAAGGGAAATCAGTGGATTATTTGGAATATATGGAGTCTATGGGAGATGGCCAATCCGAAAGTCGGAGCTTTCTGGATAATGGGTTTCCAAATAACGAATCCCATACCTGTACTTAATTTGATTATCTGTCAGTGCCCCATTGGTTCCTATACACCCTCTGCCCCTATGGGAGTATGGAATGGAGTCTATGGGAGACGACCTTTCCGTAATTCAGAGCTTTACGGATAAGGGATCCTAGAACTCTACTAAAACTTAATTTGATTGTGAACAAACCCTTTAAATACCAGAGCACTTTCCGGACAGGCGGTTAGTTACTTGAAAATGCATTCGCCTAAACCGGCTTGCAGGGAAGTAGGTAACAGGTTGCCTGGACCTGGTCTCATTTGTTTAAAAATAAACACTGTGAAATGTATTTTGCACAGGACATAAAATAAGTAATCCCTATAGTATAACAGTTGTGACTCCTCTGCCCCCGCCATACAGCATGAGCCAGAGAGTAGCAGTGCAAGCAGCTTACGGCCAACTCCTGATCACTTCCTTATTTTTCGATTCTATCAGCAGTGTGGTATGTTGAGCTAGGCAGCCAATCAGAATGGAGCCAGGCAGCTCACCAGTTTGGGAGGTGGCCAATCAGAAGGAGACGGCCTTACAGCATTTCTTGTGCTATCTAAAGAACGCAGCAGAAGTGTTCTCATGCTGGTATAGGATCTCTGGCAAATAGTTTTAAAACTGGCAGTCGTCAGTTTATTTTCCCTTGTTACTATATGCAAGGGATTCTGAGGTCGATTGTGTGGGCGCTTCCTATGGAGAGTCATTCACTGTTACTTTCTATATTGACCTTTTATAGTAAGGACAAAGCAGGAATGCTATTAGAACAGCAGCTCAGCTAAAATAAGCCATATGGCAGCACCCGTTAATATGTTTCAGTAGACATTGGAAAGGTGTTTTTCTGCTTATGCCGAACATTTAAAGGAGAACTAACCCCTAAAAAGTGATAAGGCTAAAAATGCCATATTCTATATACTGAACTTATTGCACGAGGCTAAAGTTTCAGCTTGTCAATAGCAGCAATGATCCAGGACTTCAAACTTGTCACAGGGGGTCACCATCTTGGAAAGTGTCTGTGACACTCACATGCTCAGTGGGCTCTGATTGGCTGTTGAGAAGCTAAACTTAGGGCTCGTCACTAATTATCCAGCAGAAAATTAGGTTTTTCTGTAATATAAGCTGATTCTACAGGGCTGATTATTAAATTCTGATGCTAATTGCACTGGTTTCTGTGCTGCCATGTATTAATTATCTGTATTAATTACTAATCAGCCTTGTATTGTGACATTTCTATTCTATGGGTACTGTATATTGTGAGTGGGTCCCTAAGCTCAGTAAGTGACAGCAGCACAGAGCATGTGCAGTGAACCAGCAGAAAAAAAGATGGGGAGCTACTGGGGCATCTTTGGAGACACAGATCTTTACTGCTAAATGGCTGTGGTTGCCTTGGGCTGGTACAGAAGCACAAAACATAATGTACAACATTTCTAGTCTACTTCTTTAGTTAAGCTTTAGTTCTCCATTGAAAATTAGGTTTTGGATTTGGGTTGGCTTGGCACAAGGATTCGGCCAAATTCTGCTGAAAAAAGGTTGAATCCCGAACCGAATTCTGGATTTGGTGCATCCCTAATTCTTTCTATCAACAACAGTTCAGAAAACTATCACAATACGGCATTATGGGAGCTTGTGGACTTGCCGTTTACATGGATTTGGCACATAACTGCAATACGTAGGGAACAGAAGCCAGAAAAATCCTCCCTCTTTTATAAAGGGCAGCTAGCTATTTTTTTTTTCCCCAAATCATGCATCCGTTAATAGTGCTGCTCCAGCAGAATTCTGCACTGAAATCCATTTCTCAAAAGACCAAACAGATTTTTTTATATTCAATTTTGAAATCTGCCATGGGGCTAGACATATTGTTTCCCAGCTGCCCCCAGTCATGTGACTTGTGTTCCGATAAACTTCAATCATTCTTTACTGCAAGTTGGAGTGATATAAATCCCATTCCTCTCCAACAGCCCATCAGCAGAACAATGGGAAGGTAACCAGATAACAGCTCCCTAACACAAGATAACAGCTGCCTGGTAGATATAAGAACTGCACTCAATAGTAAAATCCAGGTCCCACTGAGACACATTCAGTTACATTGAGTAGGAGAAACAACAGCCTGCCAGAAAACAGTTCCATCCTAATGGGCTGGCTCTTTCTGAAAGCACATGACCAGGCAAAATGACCTGAGATGCACCTACACACCAACAATACAACTAAAAAACTACACTTGCTGGTTCAGGAATTCAATTTTATATTGTAGAGTGAATTATTTGCAGTGTAACAGTGTAATTTAGAAAGAAAACCTACACCAAACAAATCACGACAGAACCCCTTTAAGCTATTAAATATATATATATTGTGTATTAAATACACTAGAAAAGTATAAAGGCCCCTTAGTGTTGCTCCAGGCCTATGGAACATTAGTCAAAGACAAACCTCTATAAATCAGGGTGAACAAATAATGACTCACCAGCTGCAGTTCCACAACATGGGGGGACCCACCAAGCCGAGGAAAATATGGTGGCGATGACTTCCTCTGGAAACAGAGTCACGTTCCTTTGGATCTGAAGTAGATTGAGTACCAGTGCAAGAAAAACACCCACGGTAAAGAGTACCAGGCTTCTCTGGATAAGGCTACGACCTTCACTGCTGGCTAGTGTGCTGTAGGCCAGACTGAGGAGAGAGTTTAAGGAGGACATGGCTTTTCCAACTCTTCGGGCTAGCCAGGCGCTGACCTTTGTGCCCTTCTTGTCTCTTCCTCGGGTGCAAGAGCAACTCCAGCAGTGCTCCTCTAGAGTTTGCATTTGTTTACGACTGTATGGAACTGCAGAAACGAAAGCAAAAGCAGAATAGATTAGTTGAAAGGGAAATACTGCTCTGAATAGCAGGCAATTTCCTAACAGTCACCGTGTAGGTGATACACCAAGATCCTCTCAGGAAAATGGCAGTGACTTTTCACTTGAAAGGGCAATGTCTGGTGGGTATAATGGAGTAGCAAGAGACCGCTGACAGTTGGGAGTATCTGTCATACAAGCTGTATTTCCTTTACAAATAAAGGTAAAACAATGGTCAAAGGGCAAGGTGATTTGATTGATCCCTACAAAAAAAAACCGTATTCCAAAGAGCAAATCACAACTATTAACAGAGACACAATTTGACAAGACCTTATTGTCCAGAGTAATCAGCAGGTTAAGTGAAGAAAGGAGACACCTTATTGGCTGCTACATATTACAAGAACCAGACAATATGCTTCCATTCACAAAATACAATGTTCCTCCTTGTGCACCACTAAGCTGACATCTGCACATTTTCGGGCTACTTTGCTTCAGTTACTTTTCCATAAACATCAGCTAGAAATGCCACCTCATATCCTCCAGCATTTGTTCTAAAAGTTGCACCAAGTAGCGATGCCCAGTGTATGACCGTCTCCCATGGACCCCATTTTATCCAAATAATCCACATTTTTAAAAAGGATTACCTGTTTCTCTGTAATAATAAAACAGTAGCTTGTACTTGATCCCAACTAAGATATAATTAATTCTCAGGCTAGGGTCACACGGGAAGATTCAGGGAGATTGGTCGCCTGGCAACTAATCGCCGCGTCTTTGAGGCGTCTAATCTCCCTGAATGGCTTGCTGGTATCCCGCACCCGCTAAAGTCGCCTGCGCCTATTCACATGCGGCGATACGTTTTTCAAAGTCACTCGAAATTGCCTCAGAATGCTTGGGTCCTGGGGTTTTACGGATAATGGATCTTTACGTAATTTGGATCTTCATGACTTAAGTCTACAAGAAAATTATATAAACATGAAATGAACCAAATAGGCTGGTTTGCTTTCAGTAAGGGCTAGGCCACACGGGAAGCCATTCAGGCAGATTAGAAGCCACAAAGACGCGGCGATTAGTCGCCAGGCGTCCAATCTCCCTGAAATCTTCCCGTGTGGCCTAGCCCTTACTAAAAGCAAAACCAGCCTATTTGGTTCATTTAATGTTTATATGATTTTCTTGTAGACTTAAGTCATGAAGATCCAAATTACAAAAAGATCCATTATCCGTAAAACTCCAGGACCCAAGCATTCTGAAGAACACAGTGCCTAGCAGTATAGTGCCAACTTTAGTAGCCAATGACAGCTAGTAGAGCACCAACTATAGTGGACCAGTGCTTAGTGGTCTGGCTCCAACTTTAGTGGGCATGTGCCAAGTGAGATGGCACCATAATCAGAGAACCAGTAGCCAGGAGTGTGGCACCATGTTTACTGGCCTATTGCCCAGCAGTATTGCCCCGGCCAGTGTGACAGTGCTCACCTGTATGATGCCAGCTTTAGTGACCTAGAAGCACGAGTCAGTGGTCTGGTATATAGAGCCAACTTTATCCTGTATAACGTTATAGAACGGCCAGTGCCCAGAGGTATGGTAGCAACTTTAATGGGCCGGAGTACAGTCGTATGCAAACGACTTCACTGCCAAGTTGCACAGCCTAATTATTAATTAATTATAATAGAACAATGGTAAACCAGCCATTCGGAACCACGAGTCATCATGCCCTCAAACCTTCATTAGAACAGCTGTGTCTGTGAGTGGTGCTCAGGCCTGTGGCACTAGAAAAGCAGTTGTATTCCAACATATATCTATGAAAGATGGAACTTTAGAGCATAAGATATACAGCAATGATCCAATACCCAGCAGTGATATATGGCCATGCCAGGACACAAGGCATCACAATGAAAGGAGCAATAACAGGGTGCACAGCAGCCAACAATACCCACATAGCACCCCATTCCCCAGCAGTACCCAGCTGACTGGCATGACATTCCCATTAGCCCTGTGTATATTTACAACAGAGCCCATTAACCCCTGCAAGTGACACGACACCAGTAGCAAAGTGTCAGCAACAGCCACAGCCCAGTGATAGTCTCTATGTAATGACAGTGCCAGCAAAGCCCTCCTTACCCACAATGCAGTGCCAGTGTCTAGGGAATAGTAACCCACAATGCAGTGCCAGTCTTTATGGCATAGTTACCCACAATGCAGTGCCTATGGCATAGTTACCCACAATGCAGTGCCTATGGCATAGTAACCCACAATGCAGTGCCTATGGCATAGTTACCCACAATGCAGTGCCTATGGCATAGTAACCCACAATGCAGTGCCTATGGCATAGTTACCCACAATGCAGTGCCAGTCTTTATGGCATAGTTACCCACAATGCAGTGCCTATGGCATAGTTACCCACAATGCAGTGCCAGTGTCTATGCCATAGTTACCCACAATGCAGTGCCAGTCTGTATGTAATGACAGTGCCAGCAAAGCTCTCCTTACCCACAATGCAGTGCTCCCCGGGTCTCCAAGCTGTGCTCACTCCAAACAGAACCGACAATCTATCAGAGCGGATAAACTTTCCACCTTATTCTCCCCGCCGGTATTTGGATTTCCTCCCCTGTCGCCTTCTGGAGCTGCTTAAATCTAATGCGATGAGTTGGAAGGCTCAGGTAGTGATGCAGTTGTGGCGGCTTCCCCCCGCCCACATGACCACACTTCGGCCGCCCCGCTCCTCCTTCCCCGCCCGCCGGTGACTCACAGTAAGTGCAGGATATGCCAACAGCTGTCCCGACCCCAACAACAACATGCGTGTCTGGTGAGTTGGCCCAGCCAATCAGCGGCGGCCTGCCCATATGACGTAGTTGACGCACCACACACACCCACCTCGCGCGCTCCCGCGCCGGAGACACAAAATCAAAACAACCTGAGGGAAGGGAACATGTGACAAGACTGTGCGGCGGGAGAAGGGAGACGGACACGCGCACTTTGGCGGGAGGGGGGCGGCGTGGTATGGCCTGTTTGTGTCTGAAGGCGGGTACGTGTGAAACGGAACGTGCCAAGTGTGATGTCCCCTATCCTGGTTCCTGATTCCTAGTGTAGTTGTCCATTAGCCAGTCTCATGTTGTGTCAGTGGAGGTTGCTGACTTTTAGGTTCTTGTCCTTTTGGGTCTTCCCTGTGTGGCTGTTGCTGAAAATAGTTGCACTGTTTGTTCTGTAGTTTAATATATAGTGATTGAGCGGCTCAGTTTGGGAGCAATGGCCTAAACCTGACTAGACTTTAAAGGGTGGTTCAACTTTAAGAACTATTAGTTTGTTATAGAAAGGCTAATTCTAAGCAACTTTTCAATTGGTCTTCGTTTTTCCTTTTTTTTATAGTTTTTTAATTGTTTACCAAATTTTTTTTTTACTATTTCCAGCATTCAAATGGGGTCAGTGACCCCCATCTAAAAAAACAAGTGCTGTGTAAGGCTACAACTTTATTGTTATTTTCTATCCACACCTCTCCTATTCATATTATTCAAATCAGTGCATGGTTGCTAGGGGAAACTGCAGAGCTGCTGACTTAGGAGCAAAATAACTCAAAAGCCACAAATAATAATAAAAAAATGAAAAACAATTGCAAATTGTATTAGAATATCACTCTGCATCATCCTAAAAGTTATTTTAAAGGTCAACAAGCCCATTAATGGGCCTCACATACATAATAGAACTCCACTGATATTTTGGAATAAGACATTTAGGTACAGATTTATCAAGTGTTCAAGTGAAAATTTAAATTTTCAAGTTGTTTTTTAGTGAAATTAGACTAAGGAATAGTTTAAATTCAAACATGAGTTTTTTTAAAGAAATTCTAATTAGATTTTTAAAATTTATCATGCGATGGCCCTTAAACTATGGGGGACATCCTGGGATCAATTTGGAATTGTTTGTAGCCTTCCTGATTCGATTCGAGTTTGAGGGTTGATCCCATTCACCCGAGTTTGCAAAATTAATTTTTTTTTTTAATTCAAATCTCAAGTTCCCGGAAGTTTATGGGAGTTTTTAAAAAAACTCCCATGAACTCTAAATTCGACCCTTGATAAATCTGCCCCTTATTGTTAGTGATGCTGAACGGTCGGTGCCTCAATGGAATGGAGTTGGCACCTTTTCTGGAAAAAAATACTCTTTGTTATATATTTATAGGTTTTGTCTATTAATTACATTGGCATCAATAAACATTTTTACCAACCAGTAGGCAACCATATTTGTGGGTGCACGGGCAGTTGCAGAGTCTGCATCCTGTAAGACACTTACTATAGGTCATGTTCTGTAATCATGGCAGTTTTAAGATATTGGGATCTAATCAGGCCAATATGGGAACCCCATATTATTGGGACTCCTATCAGTGTATAGCTTGCTGGGGGTGGGAAGCTGGTAGCCCTACAGATACCCTTGGCTCTCTTTTTGGCTAAAATCAGTAGCATCTCCAACTGCTTGAGACAATGGGGAATCTGATTGGACTGGAACAAGGGAGACAGTTCAAAGGGCAGCATTACAGTAGCAGTCAACAGGAGAGAGGAATCGGCAGTCGCCGTTTGTCCACCAAGTCTAGAGATCCCCCAACAAATTGGACCCTGTAGTTGCTAAGACCAACCCTATCTGCACTGGCTACTAACTGACTCAAGCATGTCTAAGGTAGAATCCAAGAGATGCATCTCTACAATTGGATGATGCACCAGCTTATAGCAGTGCTACTTACATTATGCATGACGGGGCTGCCCAGCAGCTTAAGGGAGAACATGAAAATGTAATATAAGCTTCAGCATACTGAAATACGTTTTCTAAATATAATCAATTAAAAATTCTGCATTGTTTCCGAAATAATCAAGTTTATCTTAATTATTCCTCTCTCAGCATCTGTTCTTGATTCTGTCTTCGTGCAGCAGTTAGTCATTGACAGTTAGATCCAATATATCTTATAGGGGGGCTCCTTTTGCCTAGAAGATGTATTAGAGCTCACTGTATTTGAATTGACGCTTGAGTGATGTAACTTCCTGTCTATGATGGCGTCACGTCTAACTTTGTGGGTCCTGGGTCGGTGGTAAGTTACATCTTTGTGCTCCCGGTAGCAGTTCTGAGTAGCGGGCAGGGTTGCCACCTGTCCAGTTTTGACGGGTGTAGCCCATTTTTTTGAAGGGCTGTCTGGGTCAAAACTGTCTGCCTGGTTTCCAAATTGCTAAAACCGGGCAGGATTCCCTGAGATTGATGCGATGATTAGCCAATTGCTATGTGATGTCCCGAACCCGCTACGTCAGAGCCCCACCTCTCGCTACGTCATGGTCCCACCTCCCCACCAGGAGTTAGTCGGGAAAAAAGGAGGAAACTCTAGTAAGGGGACATATTTGATGGCGGGTGTGGAGTGGGTTTGGGTTGGGCATGGGTCTGTCAGACTGGACGTGTGCAGGACTCTATTCTATGCTTCTAGATGCAGCAGGTGAGACATGCCCATGCCTTCTCTAAGACCTGGCAAGTACTATAGTGCTAAACCTGGTTGGTAATTGGTGCTGTTGAAGGAAGAAGAGCTCTCCAAGGGGGCTTTAGTGTTTGAACCCTGTAGTGGCCATCAAAACAGGAATCGGTCACTGTAAATATGCACCCGAATAAGAGCTACCCCAAATTAGCAATCAATATAGTTGGACTGTAGCCAACTTTTGTACCTCTATGGTTGCCCCTTAAAAAAAAAAACAATATGTAGGCAGCCAGGTAACGGGGCAGGTATCCATCCAAATAATTAATCTCTTCACACAAAGTTCAGCATTTTCCTGTTCCTAGTACAGACATCCTTATTTACTGGCACAGTACTCTGTGAGGTTACACAAAGGAATGCTGCAGGGGATCAAAGGTCCTATTTTTTTTTACATTGCCTGCCCTGCTCGGAGCGGAAGAATATGGCAAATATTTGACGGGTTAAATCAGGTCAGCTAGGAGAAAAAGAGTGGGTGTGCCGGCTCATGTGATGTTGCAACACTGCAACGTAAAGTTCCCCTTTATTAGCTTCACATATGCTCATTTCAGACGTAAAACAAAAGAAGAACCAAAAAAAAAAAAAAAAGGTTTGAGCAGTCTGGTGTGTGTTTTTGTTCAGTTTCTTGCACGATAAGCACATTTTCTGCATTAGAGAACATTCAGTACTGAAACTGATTTTTTTTTCTCTACCTCTCTTGCTCCAATTATGGAGTATGTGTTTCTTGTTTGTTACCCCCCACCTCCATTACTTCTGCATACATAAACTTAACAATAGTGGCTGCAAACTCAGTGGCTACCTGGGGTTTACAACTGTAATGGAAGGCTGATTGAGGTCTTCAATTATATATAAGTATGGGACCTGTTATCCAGAATAAAGGAAGGCCAGGTAGGGTAATGACATAAGAGAAGTAAAATTCCTGGCCGCTGTGGAGTTTGAACAAGGTGCAGTCTTTCAGAGTATGTGATCAGTATGAGAGGTGTACTTATGGAAGCTGTATCATAAAAAAGATAAACTAGCAGTTTTTATTACCCACAGAGGCAAAAATTATGACTCTAAAAATACAGTTTATTTAACAGTAAAAGAAATTCTGCAAAGGGTTGAATTTCTCGTTCAGATAGAAATACATCATGGCGCACATCTTTTCAGTTTAAACTGTAACTTGAAGAATGTAGAAGAACAGTTAAGCTTTGTAAACGTATCAGCCTTTGGGCTTTGTTGTATATCTGTAAAATGCAAATCTAAAACATTGTCGTAATCTGAAATAAAGCATATATCCCGTTTTTACTCAACTTGGGATGCCACATTTTGTGCAGAACAATCTTATCTTTTAAGTTTCACCCCTTTTAATAAAATCGTCATGAGGCTGGTAAAATACTTTGTAGAAGTGTGGTACACATGATAAAAGGTAGCTATAAGCTCACATTCAAGAGAGAAAGTTGGTTGAAAAATAAACCAAAACTCTATTGTATATAGAGGAGTTTGGGGTAATTTAAACTTTGATAAACAGTAGTGTGTGAAAGTTTGGGAACCTTTTAAATTATCTATTTTTATATGAATGTGACCTATCCAATAACATATCTGCGTGTGGCAAAAGTAATGGAAACTTTAGGATTATAATATAATTTGAAGGTGAAATCAGAATGTTTTCAGTCAATGGGATGACAATCAGGTGTGAGTGAGAGACCGTGTTTTATTTAAAGAAATGGAATCCACCAAAACCAGATCACACATACATCACAAAGGAGGTGTCTGAGGACCTCAGAAAAAAAGCTACTGATGCCTATAAAGCTGGAAAAGGTTATGATATTTCTAAAAAGTTTGGACTCCACCAATCAACAGTTAGACAGATGTGTAAAAATGAAGTTAATTCAAGACCGTTGTTACCCTATCCAGACTCGGCCATCAAAGATAATTTCAACTGCAAAGCAACTAATTGTCCGAGAGGTTACAAAGGAACCCAGGGCCTGTCTCACATTGGCAAATGTTGATGTCCATGTGTCCACCATCAGGAGAACATTGAACAGCAACGGTGTTTATGGCAGAGTAGCAATAAGAAAGCTACTACTCCCATCTACAGTTTGCAAGGAGAAAGCCACTACTCTGATAATCTACAGTTTGCTAAAATCATGTGGACAATCCAAAATGATACTGGAATAATGTTTTTTTTGGCAGTATGAATAAAAATTAATAATAAATGTGGCTAACATAAAATTGTAGCCTCTCACAGACTATAGTTTTTTTTTGGCTTCTGGGGTCAGTGATCCCCATGGGACAACTGGAAAGAGGCAGAAGAAAATGACAATCCAATAACCATAACAAAAAAATAAGAATGAGGACCAACTGAAAAGTTGCTAGATCATTCTATAACATACAAACAGTGGCGTAACTATAGCTGAGCGACTTGTCAACGTAACCTTACTGTTGCCTAGTTACTAGTGTACTTAGAGATTGGGTTACTAAGCTACTCGGCAGTTTCTGCCTCCAACGCCAAATACTTTTGCGTATTACCGTCCCTGATCGTTCTATGCCTCTTTATCACTGCCCAAAGACCATTGCACAGGACACGGAAAGCATTCTACTAGGGTGGCCTCTACTGCCTCGTTGTAGCATACTGAGTTGAAGTGGGCGTCACCGCAAGAAGCGTGGACTTTTCTCACACGTGGGTTTGGTGCTGTCTGTTGATAATGTGCGGCCTTTTCATAAATAAAAACAGACGCCAGTCCATCCCCATGGCAACAGGCCGAAGGGAGAGAGGCGTGTGTGCGTATGTGCATGGGGCTCGTGGCAGTTGGAAGCTTAATTATATTTTAACAGTAGCGAGGAAGCCAGCCCATTTTAACTGTAACACACAGATTGCCAGTCCGGGCCTGGTAGAACAATTGGAACTCGGCCTCTTTCTGGGGCCACCAGTTTCAGAGTCTTGGATAAAAGTAAAATTCCATGCTGACAATATGTGATCTTCAGGTTGTGGGGGGAACTTTAATTCCCAGTATCCCACCGACAGCTAAAGCCAGTGAGAGTGCTCAATGTTGTATTTCAATAGCAGCCTGCCATGCATAATATACCTTCTTACATGGTAATTCCCTGTATTTCTGTATTGTCAAAGTGACCTACCCTTAAACCCTGTGTCATGAAACCTCAGTCATATATGTGTTCTTCTTTGTTATTGAACTTTGTCTATTTTGAATAGGATGCCTGTTTATTATCTATACTGGGTTTCCTATACTTCCTCGGTCACCTAGATATGTTAACCCTAGATATGATTAATGATTGACTAACCATTAGACTAGCCATTAGAATCATTGACTAGCCATTAGAAACTTGTATGGGAAATGGCTATTGCTATTATATTTGTCTCACCACTCCTTGAAGGAGTATATACTGTATTGTTATGATAGCAAACCTCATCATTCTTTAAGGCACACAGCATAATTACTAGACATGGGCTGATCGCAAGTAATGATGGTTGGATAAATAAATCAGTAGAGCTGGGAAAATCCTACCAAACTAGTTAGGCAGGTCAAGAGAAACAGGGTCTTTTGTATTGATAGCCTTTCACACATACCAGCAAAGAAAAATAATTATCAGTTTTCATTGGTTAGGACTTCAGTGTGATTGACAGCTGGCATGTGGCATTATTTAAAACGAAAACTAAGGTAGACTTATTCTAAAACTATGGAAAGCAGATCAATATTTTCATGTATAAGTATGCCATTAGTCATATGAGATTAAATGCAATTCCCTGACGGAAACGTTTGCAATTGAAAAGATTGTCTAAATAAGCATTACAAGAACATGAAATTTGTACTGGCTTAAGGTGGACACTAGTAAAACGCAACAAGTGAAATGTCCGCCATACACAACACATACATTGTGTTTATGCCATTTCTACAAAGTATAATTTTGCATCAAGGTTCATGCATTTGTAGATATAGTTTAAATCCATAGTTAAAATGATTTCCTAGGGATCATGTCTAAAAGACATTCTGAAGAATTACTGATTGAATAAATCACACATGCACTGCGTATGAAGGGGTAAATAGTAAGGCCCTTGGTATCTAAAGAATGCTTTCCTATAGACATGAAGGCCCTTGGTATCTAAAGAATGCTTTCCTATAGACATAGCATCCTAAGCAACGTCCACAGGCATATTTAAGAGGATTAGCAAACTGTTTATATAGAAAAATCCTTCTCCCTAGTTTGCTTCATCGTCACGTTCATTTATTTTTAAAGTGCCAGTAAGTTACACTGTGTTTTGCACAAATGTGTCTTAGAGTGATTTAGTAAATAAGGGTTACCAAATAAAAATAGAATCATAGGGACCTGCTCTCAGAGCTTATAATCTAAATGGGAAACTGTTGAAACAAGAGGTTGGTAATTCTTGGTAAGTTGACTTCTGCTTAATAGGGTTACGTTGAATATGTTTCTCTAAATACTTGGAGGGAAGGGGAGAGTCTGACAGGAGCTTGAGAGGAGTATTGCAGTCAGAAATGGAATATGAGAGATGATATGAGAGGAGAAGAGAGGCGGAGGTTAGGAACAGAGCAGAGGTCATTTGAGAAATGGAATGAAGTGATGATATGAGAGGAGAAGAGAGGCGGAGGCTAGGATCAGAGGTCATTTGAGCTAGTATAGTGTGAGATATACAAGGAGGGGCATCTTTGCTAAGTTCTTTCATTGGTGAAGGGATTTGCCTAGGGGAGCAGCTGATATGGAATGGTGAAATAGATGGATGAACGTCAGTATTTGCAACAGACTGAAGTTGTGAAAGATAATATATTGGTATGGGTTTGTATATGGATGTAAAAAACAAATGCTGTTGTTTTTTTGAAGGGCTGTCTGGGTCAAAACTGCCTGCCCATCTGGAAAACCACCTACAGTGACATTTTTCAATTTATGTTTTTTTTTTTCGGCAGTAGTTTGGCATGCTTACGGGTGTGTGCGTATTTCTCAACATGTTTGTTTTCTAGAAACTTTGTAGTATTGCTGAAGAAAACCATTGTGTCTCTCCTAGTGTAGAGATCACCCTGCATCTCATTTGACTTAAAGTGACTGAGCAGCAATGTGTAGATCCTGTGTGAGATGGACACACAGCTTCATTGCCCAACAAGACTGAGGTAACGAGGGCTACAAAGCACATATTCCATTAGTGGTTTACATTCTGAATGTGTACCATGACTCACTTTCTGGTCACGTAAGAGATGTCATATTTTTGACCTGGCCAGTCTTTGATTGGTATTTTTTGTCTTTCCAGTTGACCAAAAACACAATTTTTCTAGATCCTCTCAAAAATGTTAAATGGAGGTTCTACTGTAGGAACAAACTGCAGAAAACAAATTGAATCATAAATACCTACAGAATATACATCTGCAGTGGAAGCCACCTATAACGAATATTATTTTGCTTAAAACTAGGGATGCACCGAATCCAGGATTCGGTTCGGGATTCGTCCAGGATTCGGCCTTTTTCAGCAGAAATACGCATATGTTAATTAGGGGCGGGTAGGCAAAGATTTTTTTCTTTTTTCCACTTTTTCCTTTCCTGACCCTAATTTGCAAATGCAAATTAGGATTCGGTTTGGTATTCGGCCGAATCTTTCACCAAGGATTCGGGGATTCGGCCAAATCCCAAATAGTGGATTCGGTGCATCCCTACTTAAAACATTTAAGCAATATTTCCTTCAGAATTTCCTTACTTGTTCACTAGAGCTCTTGAGTTATGGGTAAGTGCAAGAGGGTCTTACTACTTAGTCACGTTGTTTGCTGGGGGACTTGATTTTAAATGCACTATACACTTAACATAGGACTAGCGTTATAAAAAAATAAATATTTTGGCCACATTTCTTTGTAATAATTATTTTTAAAGGCAACCTGTGTGCTAAGAATCTTTCTTCTTTTTGTGTATAAATGGAACAAAATAAGTTCTCAAGAAACCCGTGATTAATGTCATTGTATGGAGCTCAAAATCTCTCCACTGTTAAGAAGAGGGGTAAGCCATATTGGCTCACTGCAGTGTTTTTAAGTGGTCATCATCTAACCTGTTACTTGGTCTGAAACTAGAATAATAGGCTTCTTTAGACATCCGTCAACATATAGCAACACAAAAAGTGTAAACAAAATTTAATTTGATCACCAAGCCCAAGTTGCTGTGGTCATTTTGTTGGATTTTCTACTGATCTAGCATTGCCTTTCTAAAGCTCTTGTTGACCTTTTTTGCTACAAAATTCTATTTCAAATAGGCCTTAATTTCTGTAGTAATTTAATGCAAGTAGCAAAACCTGTACCACAATTTTATTAGATTTTTTTTGCCACAACTTGGGCATTGGCTCACCAGCTGTTGCCTATGTTCTGTGGTTCCTGATCTCCTGCCATATTTCTCCTTACTTGGTTCTTGCATAACTGTCTTATTCTTTAGCTGTTCCTGAGTCCTGCCCGTTCCCTGTCTGCTGTGGATTTCAGGGTCTGATCTGTGCCCTCTTATTTGGACTCTGCTTGCCTGCTGCCTGCTTTGGCTGACCATGGGCCGTCACCCATTACTGTTCATTATAAATTATTACACCATGCTGATTTAGCAAACTGTTTAAAGGGGACCCGTCACCCAAAAAAAATATTTCAAATCCTATTTTATCATGTTAGTCAAGCAAAATGAACTTTAATTACACTGTATAAATTATTTGAATCTTGTTTCCTTCAGTCTGGGAATTCATAATTATAACAAGCAGGCAGGAGCCATTTTGTGGACACTGTTATAAAGACAAGCCTTGCATCATCTCAGAGTCTTGTTTGTGCACCAGAATGGGGGACCCAATGTCCATCCCCATGCCCTGGCTACACAATACATGGTTAAGAGAACTGGGGGAATGTAGGGAGAGCAGTGACACCTAGGAAGTGCTGGATGGAAAGTGAAAGTAATTGCTTGCCCCGCCTCTATGCCTAGGCATAGAGGAGGGGCAGGCAATATTTGATTGACAGCTGATATTTTTAAATGAGTTTACAACAGCTATGAATGCTTTAATAAAAAAAAAGAAATTGGATTTCATTTTAATTTGAAAAGGACTTGTATTATACAGACTTTTATGTCTGGGTGACGGGTCCACTTTAAGGAACCATCCATCAGCTGTACCCAGCATATGGACTCCATCCTGTCCACACTTTGCTGGTCAACACTGACACATGTTTTGAAGTTTTTGATGACGTTTTCCTTGATGCATGAAACAGCACTAACACCCTATAAGATGGGGATAAATGTTCTGTTCTCTATCGAATTCAGACTTGTCTACCTTTTTACAGCTATAATATACTTAACTTTTGCTCCAAGAGCTTTTATCTCAAGAGCCCTGAAATCTCAAGTTCTATAAGCAGTCAGATAATTACTAGTCTCTTGATTACGATGCAGTAGTAGTATAATTATAATGTTGCAGAACTTGGATTCCAGCTTCCTTGTTCCCTGTGGCATTAGATAGTGGTGTCAGACAATAGTCATTCTGATTAATAAATGACAGATTCAGTTACTGTGTTAATATTCAGCACCATTTTGCACCTTCCTCATGGTGCAAAGACGCAGGGCAGAGAGGGTCTGGGTTAGCATTTCTGTAACTCCAGCATTGTCTCTAATCATGTTAATGATTACCCAATGCCTGTAATAATATGCTGAATCTATCAAGTCTTTCACAAATAGCCAAATATGGGCACAATAGGCATCAGTATGATATAAGGGCATACTATGAGGCAGGCATTGTCTTTTTGGCTGTACTGTGCCATAAAAACCTAGAATCCAAAGGACAATTCTAGGTACTGTACCCTGGGCAAGTTTTGGGAGTCCTAAGCCTAAAATGAAGCCTGGAAGCCTTTACCAAACTATTGCTATGGAGGTTCTTTGAAGATATGGTTAAACCACTGCCGAGATATTCTGAGCTTGTAGAAGTTATTATTAACTATGTAACCTAATGCTTACCTCATAGACTAAACATAGTCAACTTATTTGTGAAGCTCAATGAGAATTCAGTGCACTGATGGCAGGTGGATTCAGTTTGGGATGTCGAAGAGTGGAGTTGGAATAAATCTGATGCCTAGCAATTTATCGGTTATGCATTAAAGTTACAAACTTCTATAGCAATCTATGGAATAGACCGGTTTCATGAACATGGAGCTGTGATTCCACACCTGAATCTTCTCTTTTTATTCATATTAACATAATTGCCTTCATTTAATTACAAATCTGCCCATGGAAGGCATCCAATAACCTTTATTATCACCAATTGCAATATAAACTAGTCATATTGTTATCAGTCTTTGTGTAATTTGGCACAATGGAAGGGAAATATACACATTTCTGCACTTACGAATTGCTGTTAATCTACTTTTAACTCTTACCGATAAAACCCCATATTCACCAACAATTTCTCTTAAAGAGAAATAATCCTACTATCGTGACCTTGTATGCTGGGGGCAATCGCTAGCATAGACCTCTGTGTACAGATAGACTTTTGAAACGATGGTCTATAGTTTAAAAGTAGCAGGTGATTTAATTCAACTTTTTTTTTAAACTTCAATTTTAAATGAGTTTTCCTTGGGCTTCCCAGTCACTGGTCATTTGTGTTTTTTTTACTTAAAATATAAAGACAACCTAAACCACAAAACCATGTTATATTTTTATTTTACTACTACTACAACTTCCCCTTATATTATACAACAGATGAAGAGCTTCCAATAAACGTTTTTCTGTGTTGCACCCTCACCTACTGTATTTATAGATTGCATGTATTTCTGCAGATCTTCTTCCCAACCTCCATTTTCATCGAACCTGAGCAAACTTTACTTGTGAGAAGGTGTTGTGGTCTTTACAAATCAAAGGAATATCTACAAAACATTCTAGAATCTTGCTATTATTTTTACGTCCGATCACTAAAGGTAATCAGACGTTGGCCTGCAATTTTAATGTTTCAGATCCTGTTAATTGTACTTCTTTATGCCCTGCTCTGCACTGATAGGCCAATGGCATATTAAGGGCATATAACAGTACTGAGGACAAACAACAATCTCCTTTGTGACTAACCAATGCCAAGAGTCTGCCATTGGCAAGCTTGACAGATGAATTATACTATATCTAATGGAATGAGAGTTTAGGTCTTTATCGTATTTTCACCTTTTATTTTTTGCCTTTTTATAAAAGGGTGTATAAACCAATAAGTGGAGGCAGACAATGTGTGGAGCAATGTTCTTTGCAGATAAAGACTATTCAGCACCAAGAGTTCACAGTCATCATGCTCTACTGGCAGACTATGAAGCTCTATGGGATTGTCACCCATGAACTTCCCAATTTATATTTATAAAAGATTGGTTTTAAAGTTATTTGTAATATTTTTCTGTGCCTTTTTCTACTGCTGCCTTTTTTTTTTAGAAGACAGGATTCTGTCAGCAGTGCAGAGAATATTATTTCTACTACCATGCAGCCCCTTAGTAAATTAACCTGGCTGTTGGCCAGTAATATAAATATACAGACACAGGCATATATATATGTTTCTCTGTGTGATTAATTTGGATGCAGTGTGCTGTACATTCAGTACCAATATGTAGACATAAAGTCAGTGGAGCAATTCCAAAGACCTGTTTATCTCAATGAATTTGCAAAAAAAGATAAAGGTCAATTACCTGTCCTCTGAAATGAACGGATGGCCTAAAAATACCAAACATCCAATGGCAAAGTCCATAAGTTGCCCAACAATATCTAAACACTGTAAAAAGAAGCTTTATATGAACTTCACTTATATAGTACATGTTAATTAATGGTGTAGAAATACGTAAGAATCACATGAAAGCCCTTCACCTGGGAGAAAGAAATTAAATCTCCCTTAAACAATTTTCCAGATAATTGAAAACGTTGTAGTAGTCACTCTTTTGAATTTCCAGGGCTATCCAGTCCCCATAGTGCTTTTTGATGCAGTTCTTTGGAGAGTAAAGAGTTTTGCTCTGTTTTGCTCTGCCTATGTATGGCCACACTGCTTATAGCAGTGATGCCCAACCAGTAGCTCATGAGAAACATGTTGCTCTCCAACCCCTTGGATGTTGCCCCCCAGCAGGAGCTTATTTTTGAATTCCAGGCTTGGAGGCAAGTTTTGGTTGTATAAAAACCAGGTGCATTGCCAAATAGAGCCTCAATGTAAGTTGACAATCCACATACGGGCTGCCAAATGGCCAATCACAGCAATTTTATGGCACCCCAAAAACTATTTTCATGCTAGTGTTGCTCTCCAACTCATTTTATTTCTGAATGTTGCTCACAGGTTCAAAAGGTTGGGGATCCCTGGCTTATAGGGTGTCCCATGGTTGGCAAATGGGTGGGATTTCTCCTTGACATGTCCCTTCCTGATAATAGACTGATGATAGAATAGCATGTTGCATCTTCTGGCAAACCTGCCTTGCACTTCTGAATAATGCATACAGTAGGACATTTCTGCAACAGAAAGTACAAGGCAAAAGCACCAAAGGATGCAAGTTAGTCCATTATCTAGAATTCTCCAAAATATGGCAGTATCCTGTCAAATAGGGGCAAATTTACTTACCTCCGAAGTTGCGCCAGCGTTGGCTTCGCTGCACTTCACCAGGCGTAGATTTGCCAGGGCTGCGCAAATTCAAGAAGATCCAAAGTTGTGGACAAGTTACCTATAGTTTGCGAAGTTGCGCTAGCGATATTACGATCAGCGGTTCAACTCTAGCGATGGCAAATTTGCATACGGCATGTAGTTAAAGTACAATGGCCATGTATGCAGCAGCAAACACATTACACTACACAAAGCCAGGGAAACTTAATAAATGTGTTCTAATGCCCTACACATGTGCCCACAGTGTAGTTTAGGTGCCATGTTATCAAATGTAGGGGGGAAGGAGGGTACCCTAAAAAGAAATTTTGATCTTTTTCAGCCTATCACCCTATAAAACGTAAGAGGCGGCGAAGTAAAGTCTGGCGATAGAGGTAATATTCACCAAAATCCGCAACTTTGTGAATTAGCGTCAGAGTGCAACTTCGTCTGGCATTAGGGTGCGAAGTAGCGCTGCAGTCTGTCTACTTTGTTAGCAAATTATAGATTCCAACCCTGTAGTAGCCCCATACACTTTTACAAAGTCCAACTGCATTTACTATAATCCCCTAATCCTGCTTCTAGGAAAGCACATTTTGGTATTTCTATTGGGTACAGACTGGCTGCTTCCCACTTCAGGTTCACAATGTTACAAATAAAAAAAGTTCACGTGAGAACGAACATATGACACGCAGGATCTATCCATATATCTGTGTGATTGACTATGTCTTGCACATGTCTTTCTTACATTTCCCAAATCCTGATTTCAATTGCAACCCAATAATGGTAAAGCCAGAAAAATCGCTCTCTGAATGTCCATAATACATGAAGCTCCACTGGTCAATGAATACCCCTGGCATGTCACCAAAACGAAGAGGGCAGGGCTTGTCTCACATATGACATATGCACCTGAACCCATTCATGCAGCCTGTCATGTGACTGGTCGCTCTGTGCCTTAAATTTACAAAATGCTGTTTGAGTCTAGCTTTTTCCTACTACTTAGGTACAAAAAGCAATAAACTTGACTAGACTAGATTTGAAGTGATATTACCACCTGGAGAACCAAAGTTTGCCTGCACTTAAATCTAAGGACCAACTGGGCAAGAAAAACCATAATTTAAATAACCTTTTGCTATCAGTGAGGAGTTACCTACATTATATAGTGGTTGCTTTTTATCTGGGCTTCTGGGATTAGACTTCCTTCATATATGAGATGATCTTTCTGTCATGATCCAGTTGACCTTCTATGTAGGCTTTTAAATTGAACCAAAATGCTGTAGTTCTCAGCCAGTTTGGTCAACCACCAGCAAAGTCCTACAGCCAGCTAGCTATATTGCCTATCCTGTTATGAACTCAAGGAACTCTTGGGTCCATGCCACACATCACTATAGACAGAGCATTTCCTATATTTTGCTATGGGAAGGTTTTGGCTATTTTGACGTCTGGATTTTTCCCACTAAAGCACGGCTGTGGATTAAAATACCCCATGTGCCATAGACATAATACTAATTGGTTTTATATGTTGTTTCTCCTTTTATCTGTTGCCTGTATGAGAACAGGGCACCAATATAACAATATTTACTCATTTATTATGGTTGATATACATGTGTGTCCTACTAAGCTGCTACTGACTGAGCAAGATGTAAAGTCTTGTTTTGCTGTTAATTGGGAATTCATCCTGAACTGAAAGGGCTTTTCTTGAACTGGTTGTGCAGACTGCCAGCTAATCCTTCAGACAAACCACAAGCATTTTTAGTTCAATGTACCAGAAGCATGCATTATATAACAAGTCTGCTTAATGGGCAAAACATAAATGTTTTAAAGGCCCAGTATATTCATCTACAGGACTAAAGTTTTCTTCTTTAATCCAAAGCAAATGTCTTTCCTTCTACACAGAAATGTCTCTTTTCAGCAGTTGTTTGTATGTTGCTCTCTCTGCACTTTGTCTGTGCTCTGGGTGAAGAATAAACATACGGGCTTAATTTACTATCATGGTTGCAAACAATTGGTGCAAAAGCGAATGCACACATTTAAGGGGTCGTTATTATGTGCAATGGTGGGAGTATAGTGCCAAAGACAGGCAGTCTGCCAAGTTCTTGCACTTTGCTCCCTCCCTGTTTTCACCCGGCCAGCCCGGTTTTTTGAAAAAGGCTGTCTGGGTGAAACTGCCCGTCTGGATTTCCAAATTATGAAATTCGGACAGCACATTGAAGTTATTAGCATGGCAATCAGCCAATCACTGGTTGGCATATTATAACCATAACTCTTGGTGTAGACCCACCCTGGATCGTCACCCGTATCATCCCTGATGTCACATACTCTGCCCCCCAACATCACAGCACCTGCCCCCTGCCTGTAGTTCATCTATGGAAAAGGTGGCAACCCAACGCAGATCTCGGCACTCCACAATGAGCACAGGGACCTGCTTTCCCCCCATTAAATACATTGATGTCTGTGTTTAACATCACTCCTAAGGATAATGAGCACAGAATAATGCAAGCCAGAATGGGGGCCTGTTCTTATTCTCTCATCATCATCATCATATATTTATATAGCGCTGACAAGAAACGCAGTGCTTTACCTTAGTTTGAACAGGGAATACATGGTGGATAACAAACAAGGGTTACAGAGTACAATAGGATTAAAGGTCCCTACAAATTAGAGTTTACAACGTAAAGGTTAGGGTACAATTGAGACATTAGGATTTTAGGAACAATTTGTGATTTTTGATACAGCAATGATTGATTAATTAAGGTACATTGAATAAGCTTCTTTAAACAGGTGGGTCTTTAAGGAGCTCTTGAAAGTTTGGAAAGAAGGAGAAAGTCTGACGGCTCGAGGCAGAGCGTTCCAGAAAAAAAGCAGATGCCAGAGAGAAGTCTTGTAGACGAGAATGGGCAGAAGTGATGAGAGGAGAAGCGAGGCGAAGATCAGAAGCAGAGCGAAGGTTGCGTGGAGGAGTGTATTTGGAGATCAGAGATGAAATATAGGGAGAGGCTTCATTATTAAGGATCTTGAAAGCAAGTGTTAGTAATTTGAATTTGATTTCACTGGAAATTGGGAGCCAGTGAAGGGACATGCATATGGGAGCAGCTGATGTTGAGCGGTGAGATAGATGAAAGAGTCTAGTAGCCGCATTTAGAACAGATTGGTGCTGTGAAAGGGGCTTGGAATACCTGTGAGGAGTAAGTTGCAGTAATCAAGGCGGGAGATGATGAGAGACTGAATCAGTGTTTTAGTTGATTCTGAACTGATATATGGTTGTTTGCTAGAAGTTTGCTAACTTCATCTAGTGTTGCAGGGATGAAGGAAGTGGATGTGAGTGGGCTGGTGGTGAGTTTTAGATTGTGGTCAGACAGTATGCTCAGCCTAATGAGCGATTTTTTCATTAAAGAAATGAGCAAGATCTTGGGCAGTTACATTAATGGGTGCAGGAGGTGGAGGCGGGCATAGGAGTGAGTTAAATGTGGCAAACAGTCGCGGCGGTTTAGAGGACAGAGCGGAGATTAAAGAAGAGAAGTATTGTTCTTTAGCTAATGATAGCGCTTGATTGTAGCAGGAGAGCGTGAATTTGAAGTGGATGAAGTCAGGATCAGTTTCTGACTTTCTCCACCGTCGCTCAGCTAATCTACTACGTCTTCTGAGGTACCGAGTTACATTAGTGTGCCAGCTGGTTGGGGTTTAGCTGGTTGGCTGTGATGGGTGGTAGAAGGTGCAAGGGAGTCGAGCTGTTGAATGTTGAAAGGGCATCATTGTAAAGAGAAGCTGCCATATTGGGACAGGAAAGATTGTTAATATGAGAGATGGGCTGATACTGTTGCTAATTGTTGTGGATCAAAGGCGTTAAGGTTTCTGTATGTGTGGGTAGAGAGAGATGGTTGTGATGGTAGTGTAGATGAAAGTATTATCTGAAAGGAGAGTAGGTGATGGTCAGATAAGGGGTAAGGAGAGTTAGTAAGATTGGATTGGGCGGCATGAGTGGCAGAATATAAGATCAAGAGCATGACCCTCGATGTGGGTAGGTGAGTCGGTCCACTGAGAGAGACCAAATGAAGTTGTCAGAGAGAGGAGTTTAGAGGTGGCAGGAGAAGTAGAGTTGTCAATGTTAGGCAATAAAGCCAGGACTGCCTTGCATCCTCCCCAGTGGTATACTCTGCACTTCTGTCACTAGATGCACCCAAACCCCAGATGGAAGTGTTCTTTGAATGAGTACTTATGGGCACGCTTTTGCAACCCTTAGTGCTCTTGTGCTTCTGTCCACTATCTGGGTAAACATCCCCTTTATTCTCCATTGCACTTGTTTTTTTTGTGCCTAGCATCAGTTTGGCAGTTCATCTAATAACACGAATGAGGGAACAATGCACTTAACACCGGACATTCTATTCATGTGACTAATCTGCTGAAAGGCATTGCCATCATGTCTTAGGGCAGAGACACACATGGAGATTCGGGGAGATTTAGTTACCGGTGATAAATTGCGTCTTTTTTGGGCAACTATTCTCCCCCCGAACTGAGTTTCCCACCAGCTAGAATCTAAATCGCCAGTGGGATGGCACTCGGATCGCTTCGTTTTCCAAAGTCGTCTGAAGTGTCCTTGTGTGGCAACTTTGGGCAACTTCGGAAAACTAATCGCTCCGAGTGCCATCCCATTGGCGATTTCAATTCTAGCCGGCGGGAAGGCAGTTTGGGGAGATTAGGCGCCCGAAGAAAAGGCAATTTGCTGCCGGGCGACTAATCTCCCTGAATGTGTCTCTGCCCTTACAGGAATCTGTTTATTAAAGGGCACATTCCATTTGGAATCTCATTTTCGAAGGTTTCACATGATCAGGTGTCTCTTTGAAATGTGCCAGATTGACTACCATTATCTGATCATGTGCACCACCTGAAGCTGATAAAGTCCTGTTCAAAGCTGCAGATTTGGTCTGCTTTTTATACAACCAAAACTTGCCTGCAAGCTAAGAATTCAAAAATAAGCACCTGCTTTGGGGAGCAACATTCAATGGATTGGTGAGCAACATGTTGCTCACGAGGCACTGGTTGAGGATTACTGCTATAGAACATTGAGTCCATTTATCTGTGCAACTACATCATGCAATATTTATTTATTTGGCCCAAGGCAGCCCCAGAAGTCCAGTAACATCACTTAAACTGCATTTGTGCATGTTTTCCTATGTCCAGCTTGTTTTTGTAGTGTTTAAATTACAGAGGCCAACATATGGACTTTGCATTTGTTAAAGGTTGGACAGGTTGATGACAAAAGTTCATTTCTAGGGGACAGGTACTATCTGTACATTATGAAATGGTTGGACTATTTTTAAAATTCCATTGAAGATAACAGAGTTGGAACCACTTCAGGCACGTTATGTCAATGTTTTTGTACTAAATGTATAGAACATCCTGTCTGTAGGAAGCAAACAGGATATTTTTATTTTTATTTCATAATATATACTAGCTGCCAAATAATTCTAAACAACTAAGCTGGCTGTAGACGTGCAAATTTTATCCTTATGTCCGATGAACGCTCATTTGTTGCAATCTTCCGACCTACAACTAACCATTCAGATTAAATAAAGTAGTAAAAATAACAAATCAGAAGATGTTGTGGCCACAAATTGACAGCAATCATACAGAAGTTATGTTCAACAAATAGTAGTGACGGTCTTCCATTGATATTGTTAGCCGAAATAAATCTTCTAACCTGTTCTGATCGAATAAACAACTGATTGCCATAGCACAAAAATGTCTGAATGATCCACTGCAAGGACTCTGGGAGGCCCTTGACACCTACTCCTCTGGGCTATACATGCAACTTGCTTTATTTAGACCGTGCTATATAAAATACCCGGTTTGAAGAGAGTTCCAAGAATCACATCTGTTTTTTTCCCTTGACATTGCACTATAAATAGGTGGATAACCAGAACACCTGCACATTTTCACTGTATATAAATGTGACGGCACATAGTGCCCATGGTAAATAAGCTTTGTCTTGGTGGAAGTGGAAGCCTTGGCCGTCTGCACCTGAGCCTCTTACTTCTACTTCTACCATGTAATAGAAGATCTATTACTGAAGGGGAGTTCATTCCAGATGTCCAGGTCTGACAAAATGTCAATATTGCCAATGCCACCTCATCCACAAAGTTGGGAAAAAATATTGGTGGCCAGGGTTCCCCCTTACAGACAAGTTAAAAAAATAATAACATTGGTGGCCAGGGTGAAAGTTGATTTCCAGCCCAGAATTGTAAACTTTGGAAGGAGCTCAGGTGCCTGCATACTCTTTCTGCCATTTGGTCACTGAAGTCTAAGTCCCAGTTGGATGGGTCAAGTTTGAACGTCCCCTCCAGCCTATCCAATCCCCATGCAGCTTTCCTGGGACTCAAACGTCTGTAAACAATGAAAGGTTGAGAAGATTGTTACAGTAAAGATGATGCTGCACGTGAGCTCCACCCTCCCTTCCAAAGTCTGCAGCTCTTTGACAGCAGGAGGGGAGGGCCCGCCTAATCAAGTAAGTGCAGCATGACCGGGCCCCCTTAAGACACAAAAACCCTCAGGACCCAGGACACCTATCCCCCCCTTGAACGTGACCCTGTATATATAGTACACTCTATGGGCTCATGGAAACCAATTCACTGTCATCCTGTACAATTTTTGAGTCAAAGGTGAAGTGAGAACCTGTTTTTGCACCACTTGACAGGATTAGGGTTTTTTTGTCTTCTATACAAGCAGGATGAGGGTAGAGGTCTAAACAACACACTGAACTGTGCTTGAACATCATATCATATACTGTATATTGTTCAAAGCCTCTAATATCCAATGATCCGTAATGGAAACAGGAAATAAAATCTAAACATAAGGAACATTGCTTTACAATCTTTTTTTTGCTTTTATATCATTGAGTATTCTTTGCCAGTGTTCCACTTTAGCATGTCTATGGATTCCCTGATCAAGAGATCATTCTGGTTACATAGCAGCACAACTGTGGATGCAGTGCCTCTGGCATCTCCTGGATCAGTGATTCCCAACAAACCCATTGGATGTTGCTCCCAGTGGCCTGAAAGCAGGTGCTTATTTTTGAATTCCTGGCTTGGAGGCAAGTTTTAGTTGCAAAAAAAAGCCTCCAATGTGTACTTTCAAACCAAGACTTCTGTAGGCTGCCAGTCCACAAAGGGGCTACAAATTGCCAATCACAGTCAATATTTGGTACCCCGGGAACTTTTTGCATTCTTGTGTTGCTCTGCAAATGTTGTTACATTCAAATTTGACTCACGGGTAAAAAAGGTTGGGGCCCCTGTCCTAGATAATGGACAATATAGAAAATGATGTTGCTGCTATTTCTAAGCATCTTCATTATGATCCTTATACATGGCGAATTCTATAGATGGAATACAAAACTGTTTCTTGCCCTAAGATGGGGTAGGAAATGATATTGTAGTCATATCCTTATTAAGCTTGATCCCAATGTTATTAATAGGGGAAATGCCTAAAAATATAGGAAGGCTAGTATTTTTTTCAAGAAAAGGTGGCAAACCTAGTCAGATCTGATCTCCACAACAGGAGAAAAGAAACCTGATGAGTGGCTGCCTTACAGGACTGCATATCAGCGGAGCTAATAAAAAGATAACCCGGCAGAGATAAAGGAGTTCGGCTTACTGATAACATGGCAAGAGAAGTCTAGGAGTGAGCTGGGAGGATGTTTTTGCTCCAATTGGTATGAACTAGGTTGTTCCGAGGGTTCACCAGTGTATCTCGTAGATATCGATGCTTCCTGTAAACATTTTCAGAGTTAATGGATAACTAACCACACTTTTACACTACATCTGTAATATTTGTTAAATGTAGGCACATACCCCCCAAATTCTATTGACAAGGGGACCCTGCGACTAGTGGTATAAGGGGTCCGCTCATTGACTGATAAATAGTTTCATGAAAAATGTATTATGCCCAAATTTTACTGGGCCCTAAAATGATCCCTATATGTTCAGGGCTGTGACTTGTCTAGGTATCCTGGTATGAACAGAGGGCAGCTAAAGTAGTAGATAAATAGAGATCATTTTATATTAAAACACCAGTGAATAGAAGGTGAAGGTGAACAGGTGCTGATTTACAAACATAGGGACAATTACAACAGTCTGCTTCAAGTACAGGTATGGGACCAGTTATCCAGAATGCTGAAGACTTGGGGGTTTCCGGATAAGGAATCTTTCCATAATTTCGATATCCATACCATAAGTCTGCTTAAAAATAATTGAAATATTAAATAAATCCAATAGGTTTGTTTTGCTTCCAGTAAGGATGAATTATATCTTAGTTGGGCTCAAGTACAAGGTACCGTTTTATTATTACAGAGAAAAAGGGAATCATTGTTAAACATTAGATTTATTTGATTATAATGTGAGTATAATAATATAACAGAGTCTATGAGCGACAGCCATCCGGTAATTCGGAGCTTTCTGGATAACGGGTTTCCGGATCAAAGATCCCACATCTATACTAGAAAATTAAATGAAATACCTGATTGGTCGATAAATAGCAGGAGCACTTGGGCAATAGAGAACCGATGTTAATAAATCAGCCCCATAAAATAGCATTAAAACACTGAAACTCTTTAATAAGTCAATCTTATACTTACAAATAGACATGCCACTAGAATATAGAGCTCATTAAAGTCCTGTATTTTACCTATTTCTGACAATAAATTTCTCCCTAATAAACTATGCTAAATAAATCATTATTGGTGCTTGCTTTATGCCTATTGCTATGTTTCTTCATTCATGTTTAAGGCACCAGCACAAAATTAGATCTGTCTTTTCACTATATTGATATACAGATACAGGTATGGGATCCGTTATCTGGAAACCTGTTATCCAGAAAGCCTGATAGACTCCATTTTATCCAAATAATTCAAATGTTCTTTTTCTGTGTAATAATAAAACGGTAGCTTGTACTTGATCCTGACTAAGATATAATTAATCCTTATTGGAGGCAAAACCGTTTATTTAATGTTTACACAATTTTCTATTAAACTTATGTACAAAGATTCAAATGATGGAAAATCTGTTTTCTGGAAAACCCCCAGGTCCAAAGCATTCTGCATAACAGGTCCCATACCTGTACTAATTAACAAGCCATATAATATCAAGCGACACTGGCTCTATGTGTATTCCTGTATACTGTATGAATGTGCTGCATTTCAGTGCCCCCTACAGGATTTCAAAAAGTGTGTAGAAAGCATGTGACTTGATAATTCATAAAACTGTATTTGCAGAAAACCTTCCCAAAAAGCTCAATCCATAGCATTAAAGACGAGGCTTTATTGTCCAAAGGATTGGAGAATATAATAGTGAATGATTCAAGCTCAAACAGGAGTCACAGTTCCTGCTGCATCACTGGTCTTTCAACTCAAAGACACACGTCTGGGACTGATGTGCTAAACATTCTATGGCTGCTATAAAGTACAAGGGCCCTTAAAGGAGAAGGAAAGTTGTTTAGCACTTGGGGGTGACAAATGTTAGCCACCCACAAGTAAATGTATTTGCTTACCTGAAACTCCGGGCTGGTGCTCCTATCAGCAGAAAACTGCACCAGCCCAGGGTTCTTCCAGCGAGCACCACGGAGCCATCTTCTACCGGCTTTTTCGTCGCGCGGCTGCGCATGCGCATTAGAGTGAAAAGCCGAACTTTAACCGAAAAGTCGGCTTTTTCATTCTACTGCACTTGGGTCTGCCCCGGGAAATTTGAAGAAAGAAGAAGTCGGAAGAGAAGTGCTCCGTGGTGCTCGCTGGAGTAACTCCGGGAAGGAAAGGGAAAACTATTTTTAGAGAAGGATGTGTTTGCTTCAGCACAGGATACACGGTAGATAACAGATAAGTACTACTATAGCTTATATAAACAAGCTGCTATGTATACATGGAGGCAGCCATTCAAGCACAGGATACACAGTAGATAACAGATAAGCACTACTATAGTTTATATAAACAAGCTGCTGAGTAGCCATGGGGGCAGCCATTCAAGCACAGGATACACAGTAGATAACAGATAAGGACTACTATAGTTTATATAAACATTCCGCTGTGTTGCCATGGGGGCAGCCATTCAAGCACAGGATACACAGTAGATAACAGATAAGGACTACTATAGTTTATATAAACAAGCTGCTGTTTAGCCATTGGGGCAGCCATTCAAGCACATGATACACAGTAGATAGATAAGTACTACTATAGTTTATATAAACAAGCTGCTGTATAGCCATGGGGGCAGCCATTCAAGCACAGGATACACAGTAGATAACAGATAATTACTACTATAGTTTACTGTATATAAACAAGCTGCTGTGTTGCCATGGGGGCAGCCATTCAAGCACAGGATACACAGTAGATAACAGATAAGTACTACTATAGTTTATATAAACAAGCTGCTGTGTAGCAATGGGGGCAGCCATTCAAAGGAGAAAAGGCTCAGGTTACACAGCAGATAAGCTCAGTAAAACATAATGGTGTTATCTGTTATCTACTATTTAACCTGTGCCATATAGTATTTTTAAAATGTCTGCCATTGCTCCACAGCAGCTTGTTTATATGAACTATAGTAGTGTTTCTGAAGCAAACATCAGTTTTACCAGTGCAGGGCAACACTGTATGATATTTTCATTTCTTTAAAACACCTTCATATTTTGGTGTTACTGTTCCTCTAAGTCTACTAAAAAAATGTTTTAAAATTAATTAAACCCAATTGGATATTTCTGCTTCCAATAAAGGTTTATTATATCTTAGTTGGGATCAAGTAAGAGGTACTGTTTTATTATTACAAACAATGAGGAAGTAATTAAAAAAAAATTCAATTATTTTATTAAAATGGAGTCTATGGATCATGGCCCATAATTCAGGACATTCCAGACAACAGGTTTCAGGATAACGGATCCCATCCCTGTACTATCCTTTCTGCTCATCCTTCTGCCTCCAACCTGTCTTCTTCTTCTTCTAAAATCATTCATCTTACATCTAATATTGTCTCCTCTCCTGCTCCCCCTGGTTTTCTTCTCCAACACCAAAACCAACCAATACTCACACTTCCCATACCAGTAGCGCAAATGTAAGAAATGTCCCTCTGATTTTGGGTTTGCAGGAGTGCCACGTGCATTTTGCAGTTTGACAGCTCCCCTGTTTATCTTTTTATGTATTTTTGTTAGACAGTCCCTAAAATGAATTTGCAATGTCTATTTTTACTAAAAAAAATCCCCTGAAGCAGCTAATTTGAAAAACTACCTATTTCATCACAAAAACAATACCTTCAATCCAAACCATTCTCCAGTGGCTTAATTATGGCCCAACCAGGTACCTGTTCTTATTGTGCCCAGAGCTTATTAAATGACGTTGTCTAAAACTGAAATTAATTGTTCAGCTGCTCTAAGTTATCATTTAACTTGCACCTATTATCTGTCTGTCTCAAAGAATGAATGATTTATTATGTCTGACTTTTTTTAACTACCAGTACCTAACTGAATAAGTACTCTATACATAATTCATTAGTTGCATGGATAGGTGCTCTCTAGATTGTAGTGGCTATAGACCAATTGCCGCTCGCTGCATCATAGCCCCGTCCCATGAAATCACCACCCAACTCCATGGCTTTCACAATGGGGAAAGTTGGCAACTCTACTGGGAGCAGTATGTGGCCCCCAGTGCATTTGTATGGCCCCCGGTAAGGTTTGGACTTGGAATCTTTAGATAACTTAGCTTCCCCTACAATGGCCAATAGGCAAATAAATACAAGATTGGAACAAAGATATGACCAATCTCTGCCAGGTTCAAAAGAAGAGGTCATGGTGAGCAGAAAGAGATGTAGTCATGGGCAGACAGCAGAAAGTTCTAACAACAGAAGGAAGGCTCATTGTCCACATTTGAAGGCAGAAGACAAGGCAGTTTCAAACTGAAGAAGCCTCTGAGAATAACAGATTTTGGCCAAGCACACCCCACCCTTTAAATCTCTAATTGCGACTGTGTTGTTTTCTATGCATTTTTAGTAGAGTCACGGTATTGATTTAATACATCGCCTCTCCCTTGTCTTCAGCAAAGATCAGCTCTGGATTAAATTTGTATACGTGATTTGCAGTGTGCAATGTTATATGCCTAAAAAAGCAAAAATAATACAAATTTAATGGGCCAAAGGTACTTTCTTGACATTGGGATACAAGTATAAGATCAACTTTAACTCTACAAGCCATGGAAACATAACAACTGACTTATGTTCATGCCTTCTAGTGCATTTGCTGTAGCTGGTGATGTAGTGGAGTAGAGTGGAGTAGATGTTCCTGCTAAAGGAGAATCTTCACTGGAACAGTTCTCAGATATACAGGCCGGTTTTACTCATTTATTTCTTTTACGTTGTAAAAATAGAACTTCATATTACATTTATGGGAGCCAGGTTACTGTCCTGATACCCATATATGAGAGAAATGGTTGCACATACAAGGGGTCATTTATTACCACAAGTGGAATTGCGTTCACTCATAATTCCCTGCAGTCAGTTGCATGTAAACCAACACTTTGGGTGAAATTGCACTTTTTGCACTGCAGTATAGTTGGGATTGGAGCCATTGCATTGCTGTTGCCTTCTGTTTCCGAAACACTGCTGCACCTATTGACACTGGGGAAGTATAGCCTCGGATCAGCAGCCCTTCCTCAGCCAGGGAAAGTGCAGGGATCCCGAGCCTTGGCTGTGTGGCAGCAGAATGGGGAAGGTGCTGTCACTAGAATAGGAGGAGAAATCGAGCACCGCAGGATGGATGGTCGCCCTGTCGCCTTTTTCAAAGAGGAGCAGAAGCTGAGTTTTGGTAAGTTATTTCTTAATAAAGGTGTTGCAATTAAAAAGTTTAATTTGTCTTGGTGTTTAGTTTTTGTACTAACATTTTTTTAAAATTTTTTTGATGTTACTGGTCCTTTAACTAAATGTGCCCTAGGGACAAATTCACTAAAGGACGAAGCGCCTAATGCTAGCGTTAATTCGCTAGCGTAGCGCATTTTCGTTAATTCACTAACGGACACTGGCGTAAATTCGCTAGTGTTACTTCGCACCCTTACGGCTGGCAAATTTGCGCAATGGACTATGCAAATTCACTGACGCCTGCATTTTTCTGAACGCCACCTCAGACCAGGCGAAGTGCAATAGAGTAGACAGGGATTGCTTCAAAAAAAGTTGAAATTTTTTCAAAGTCCCAAAAAACGCTGGCTTTTTTTTTTTTTATGGGTGATAGGCTGAAAAGGATCGAAATTTTTTTTGGGCCTACCCGCCTTCCCCCCTACATTTCCTAACTCATGGCACGGAATCTTAGTGAATTTGCCCCCTAGTGTTTGAATTCTCTACCTAAAGGAAGTGTGGGTTCAGCTGGGTGAAGACAAGGGACCATGGAAGATTCAGGGGGACATTTTTGTGACCTCCCTGTTTTGACGCCTTGTGACCTTTAAAGCAGAACTTTAATCTGCTTGGGCCAAATGAATTTATAAAAACAGAGAAAACTACAAAATTCCACAATACCCTGCTTAACCCAGATAGAATTTCATATAAAAATTGGGTTACAATGTGATCACTCAGCAAACAGATACTGAAGATTTTAATAGCCAAACTGTCCATTTGTTTGTGTTACTTGGGTTTAAATCTAACCTATAGGAAAATGTTAAACAGGCGAGCCAAATGAAAGTTACCATATGTTTTCAATATTGCATCTGCCGACTCCTAATCTCATTCCTCACTTGTTTTAATGTTAAGCACACAGAAAGCTTAACATTTAGCAAATTGTAGATGAAACGTTGCAGTGTTCCCTGCGCCGGCGTTCGGGGATTAATTTTTAGTTTGCATTAATATAGACTCCAGCCCGGCAGAGCCATCGCCTTCTCATATAATGTAAGTTACAATTTTTTTTAATCATTCTCAAGTTTCCCGCATGGAAATCCGATGTGTAATCTGTCTCACTTAGATAAATTAATTCCACTTGCTTCTGTGCATGTATTTCCATTTATTGAGCAAATACAGTACAGGCACCTTCTAATATAAGTTCTGCAAGAGCCGGCACTGCGAGTATATTTAGGATAAGGCTTGTCGTTTATTTAGCATGACCTCAGACATTTGGGTTGACATTGAAGAAAGCGGATAAAGCTTCACGCAAGAGCTAATTTGTTCAAAGTCAACAAAACGAACAATCGACAATAACATACACAGAGAGATCCATTTTTTTATCACTGTGTATCGAAATACAGGTGTGGGACCTGTTATCCAGAATTCTCAGGACATCAGGTTTTATGGATAAGGGTTTTTTTTCTGTATTTTGGATCTTCGTACTTAGTGATGGGCGAATAACTTTGCATGGAATGAATTGGCGTCTGATTTCAGCATTTCGCTGCCGGCGAATAAATTTGCGAATCTCCCGCGAAAATTTGCGTCAATTTCACATTTTCACGTTTTTTTCATGTATACCTTCGAATTTCAAGATTTTTTAGTAAAAACTTTCGAACTGCGCGATTTTTTAGTGAAAACTTTCGAATTGCACGATTTTTCCATGAAAACTTTTGAATTTCACGATTTTTCTGAGAACTTTCCGATTTCGCGTTTTTTTTTAAAATTTTTCTCTGTTGGCTACACAGCAGCTTCTTTATATAAACTATAGTAGTACTTATCTGTTATTTACTGTGTATCCTGTGCTTGAATGGCTGCCCCCATGGCTACACAGCATCTTGTTTATATAAACTATAGTAGTACTTATCTGTTATCTACTGTGTATCCTGTGCTTGAATGGCTGCCCCCATGGCTACACAGCAGCTTGTTTATATAAACTATAGTAGTACTTATCTGTTATCTACTGTGTATCCTGTGCTTGAATGGCTGCCCCCATGGCTATAAACTATAGTTGTTTTTTTGAAGCAAACACACCAGTTTTACCAGTGCAGTGCAGTAGTACATTATATTGTCATTTCTTTAAAATACATTAATTTTTTTGGTGTTACTGTTCCTTAAAGTACTCAGTGTCAAGGACACAAAATGAGGTCCCTGCCCCGTAGAGCTTACAGTCTAAATGGGAACATGTGACTGGAATGTTCGCCACAAGAGGACTTGTTCAACCAGTTATATATATTTATAGTCGATGCTTAATTATGACAAACAGGATGTCGCTTCCTATAAATTCAACTGTAAAAATGATAATTGAATAGACTCAGCAGCTGCTCACTCCTTATTCCAGCATGTCTCCGCTTGGCCTGTCAGACACACAAAAGCATTAATCATTATTTGGCTCAGCAAATAAAAGCTTTAATTACTATGAAGATTGTCATTCATCCAGGTCATGGTACTGTATATCTAGTACAAGTAATTCTAAAACAACTGGACTCGCTGAGTAATCATTGAACGTTAATAATACTTATTCTAGATAAAAGCTTTAATAGGCAAATACAATCTCAGACCATGTTATGGCCACAGGTTTAAAGGAGAAGCAAACCCTAAAGTTAAAAAAACCCTACCCCCCTACCCTACATAGACCCCCTCCCTCTTCCCCCCGCAGCCTAGGTGCTCCCCCGGGCAAATGCCCCTAACTCTTTACTTACCCCTCGGTGCAGATTCTGTCCAGCAGAGTTCACAGGCGCCATCTTCAGCCACTTCGGTAATCTTCCGGTCTTCTCCCAGCACTTCGGCAATTTCCGTGAGTTTCGGCGCATGCGCAGTTGTCGCAAGGCAGGAAATTGCTCCAACTGCGCATGAGCCGATACGGCACTTAATTCCCGAAGATTACCGAAGAGAAGAAGATGGCGTCCGTGAACTCCGCTTGACAGAATCTGCACCGAGGAGTAAGTAAAGACTCGGGCAGCAGCTAGGTTGTGGGGAGGGCGGTCTAAGTTGGGTAGGGTTTATATAACTTTAGGATTTGCTTTTCCTTAAAGCAATGACCCAGAGTTTCTGAGTTTTGTTGTATGTAAGAAACTGTACAGCAATATTATAAAATGTAAGCACGGAATCTGGACCTGTAGAATAGTAGGACTTATCCTCATACGCCGGTGCAAAGTGCAAAAATATGGATGCAAAGCTCTATGTTTTTACCCATAATGCTCACCACATTTTTTTACCTTTACATATAAAACTCTCCTGCGTCTTGTGGCCCTTGGCTTTCTCCCTAGCCTGTGCAACATGGGGAGCTCATTTACAAACTTTGTGATCCCTACATTCAACATCTTTGCCCTGAACTTGTTTATATTTATAAACATTACAAGCTTGACAGGATCGGTACTTTTAGAGGCCCATTTATCAAAGGTCGAATTTCGAATTCATGTGGATTTTTTTAATTTGAATATACTCACAATTCAACTAGGAGGTTATTTAAGAAAATTAGAATGTCTAATATTTGAACGGTGCAGACGCGAAAATTTGAATCGTATTCGATAAGTACGAAACAAGTTTTTCTCCCGAAAAAAAAAAAAAAACTTGAACATCTCCAAATGGCTCAACGGACCTCTACCATTGACTTGTACATGAACTCAGCAGGTTTTAGGTGGCACATATTTGAATTAGGGCTGTTTCCATGGTCAAGGTGTGATAAATTAAATTTGAATAGGGGGATTCAAATTCGAAATTACTATTTGACCCTTTATAAACCTGCCCCTTAATATGCAAACATAATTTAGATTTTTTATTCGTTCTCCCATTGACCTTTAGAACTTTTACAATATGACATAACCAAAAATTTAGTCACACCCTCTGCGTACGAGTTCTGGCACAACTTTGGTGGTGGAAAAGACTAATTTTGCAAATATATCCACGCATAATGAACCCCACAATGGCCTCACTCACACAAACACCCATCTCATTTGCGAATATCTGTGCACAATGTGTATTTTATTGTGATTTGCAAAAAATGGAGAGATGGACACAGCAGTTCAACGTTTAGGCATTCTGGGGAAAACATCAACTATATGCAAATAAATATGTTCTGTGCAACCTTTTAAAATGGTGCCCAGGGCACCCCACCCTGTGGCTTATGAGCAGCATGCTCGCCGACCCCTTGGATGTTGCTCTCAGTGGCCTCAAAGCAGGTGCTTATTTTTGAATTCCAGGTTTGGAGGTAAGTTTTAGCTGTATAAAAACCACATATACTGCCAAACAGAGTCTCCTGTAGGTTGCCAGTAGGCAACCAAATAGCCAATCACAGACCTTTTTGGGCACCCCCAGGAACTTTTGTCATGTTTGTGTTTCTCCCCCACTCTTTTTATATTTGAATGCGGCTCATGGGTAAAAAGAGTTGGGGAACCCTATTTTAGGGGATGTCTATGTGCCACCAACCACAATGAATCACTGCATGAAGAGAGGAGTATGTTTTTTTGCTCTATTCCCTTTGTTGTATTTCCCCCATTGACTTTAAGAGGCCTATTAAAGGTGGTGTATGCTTTTCAGCACAAGGAATATTTAATGAAACCCCTGAGTTTCCTAATTCATGCTGGGTTTCAAGCCAAAAAAAAAGTTTTTTCCAGTAATCTGCACATCGCCTTCCAATTATTTTTCTTTTAATGACTTCAATAGGAAAGTGTGGGGAGAACTTTCCAAGAAGTTAAGAAAAGCTCTCAGAAAAAGAAAGTGAAAGGTGTATTTCTATTGGCTGTTGTCCAGATCTATCATATGTGTGGGGTGGTGCATAGTGATTGCAATGTGAAGTTTAATGTTCCACTAAGTTTGCATATAAAGTGTATGATATGTTATTTAGTCATGCGTGACTAGTCTTAGTCATATGGAATAATGTATAAGGGCATTTCCAAGCTGAACATCATTTACACAATATCACAGGAGGGTTAATATGTAACCTGTTGGCTGATTGATAAAAGTTTGAGAGAGCAGTTGTACAAATTTTTGGTACTGTACCAGGATGACTGATACAACAATATTTTCATAGATCTATAATTTTGCTAATGAGTAAGGGGTGCTCTGATCAATTGTTTGTAGACCACAAAGTCAGCTTTGAATGCAAAAGGTTTAAATTACAGCTTCTGTCATAATTCTATGCTTGTGTCCATGGAAAAATCCCACATTCATTGTTTCCCTCAGAAAACTCTGTCAAAGAACATAGAACAAAACCAGTACAATATTCATTTCCCAGGGCTTTGTGAAGAACCTGGAGAATCCCCGTGACTGTTTGGGTTGGTCAGAGAAGAGACACCCACTGCTGATGCAGCTGCACAGGTCATTCACAGGAACCGTCCAATGTGTTCCACCATCACAAGGTCATGTACCGTCAGTGGCAAGTTCAGCAAAACCATTATCCTTATGTTGAACAAAGTGCATTCAGACTCACTGAGTCATTCAGTTGCAACCGTTTTCTTTATTAAAATGTTTGCATTTCAGTTAAATCTTGCGTAACCGTTTCATTTTAATACTAAAGGATTTCTTTTACAATCACTGATTTAGTCCATATGTACGCAAACAGAACTGCCAGACCATTTTAGTGACAAGACAGGGTCAGTTCTATGTAAGGAATTACTTAAAGGGATCCTGTCATCGGAAAACATGTTTTTTTTCAAAACGCATCAGTTAATAGTGCTACTCCAGCAGAATTCTGCACTGAAATCCATTTCTCAAAAGAGCAAACAGATTTTTTTATATTCAATTTTGAAATCTGACATGGGGCTAGACATTTTGTCAATTTCCCAGCTGCCCCCAGTCATGTTACTTGTGCCTGCACTTTAGGAGAGAAATGCTTTCTGGCAGGCTGCTGTTTTTCCTTCTCAATGTAACTGAATGTGTCTCCGTGGGACATGGGTTTTTACTATTGAGTGTTGTTCTTAGATCTACCAGGCAGCTGTTATCTTGTGTTAGGGAGCTGTTATCTGGTTACCTTCCCATTGTTCTTTTGTTTGGCTGCTGGGGGGGAGGGTAATATCATTCCAACTTGCAGTACAGCAGTAAAGAGTGATTGAAGTTTATCAGAGCACAAGTCACATGACTTGGGGCAGCTGGGAAATTGACAATATGTCTAGCCCCATGTCAGATTTCAAATTGAATATAAAAAAGAAATCGATTTGAGTGCAGAATTCTGCTGGAGCAGCACTATTAACTGATTCATTTTGAATTTTTTTTTTCCCATGACAGTATCCCTTTAATATTAAGGTGTCTCCTACATCTATTACCTCCACCTTCACAATGAAGCATGCTTAGTGCCCAACAGTGAAGGAGGTGCCCATGAGGACTAGGTTGTGCCAATTGATCATCTCAATAAAAGACATCACTGCCGTTGGGGCATTATGGCTTTTGGGGGTTCCCTGTTTCTTCTTTAAACTGAAGACCTTATTTACTGTTGGTTTCCTAATTTTGAGATTGTTCACAAGTACTTGTGATGTGGGCCATGTCTACAGGCCAAGAAGGCCCTTTCTGCCTTTCCTCATGAGTCACATGTGCAATAGTAAGTAAGACTTGCTACACAGCATTAGCTTAGCAAGATGCAACACACTTGAATTGTCATCCTCTTGTTTATTTAGTGTTTGTAGACCAGTGAAACCTTTTCAGTCAAAGACCCCTAGAAGGTCCAGCCTTTGGCCAGGGTCCCCCTTAGTTCATGAAATGGGTAAAGCTATAGCAACATATTGGCGTAACAGTTTTTCAGCCATAGTTCTAAGAATATCTAGGGAAGCAAATACTTATTCAGTTGGAGAGGATCCAGAGAAGGGCAACTAAGCTGGTAAAAGGTATGGAAAATGTCAGCTATGAGGAAAGACTGGCCAAATTGGGGAGAAGAGGAGCTTAAGGCGGTATATGATAACTATGTATAAATATAAATATATAAATAAGGGGATCATATAATAATCTCTCTAATGTAGGTCCTTTCAGCTGACACTTGGGGACCCATTCCCATTAGAAGAAAAGAGGTTCCGTCTAAATGTTTGGAAGGGTTTTTTTTTTATAGTGAGAGCTGTGAAGATGTGGAATTGTCTCCTTGAATCAGTGGTACAGGCTGATCCATTAGATAGCTTTAAGAAGGGGTTGGATGGTGTTTAGCAAGTGAGTGGAGTTAAGAAGGAATCCCCCCCCCCTCAGAGACAAATTGGAGAGGCTTCAAATAGGGTTTTTTTGCCTTCCTCTGGATCAACTAGTTGTTAGGTAGGTTATATATAGACTTAAAAGGTGGAACTTGATTGACATGTGTCTTTTTTCAGTCTAACTTACTATGTTACCCCAAATCTCACCCTAATTGACCTTCAGCCTGGGCATTCAGGTATATCTAGAAGGGCAAATGGCCATCCTCCACAATTCCCACCCTAACTACTCTTCAGGCTTAGCGTCCCTGCTCCAAGCCTTACCCTCCCCTGGGGGCCAGCCCCACACATTCAGAACCACTGCTGTAGACTGAAAGGTAAAATGATTTTGTGCAATAATGACTTGTGCAATGAACCTACAAAGTAAATATAAGCTTACCTGCTGTAAGTGATATAATGGTTTGCCTCTCATGCAGATAACAATAATAAGTGATCTTTTAACTGATGCGGTGAATAGTTTATGCTCTGTCTCATATAAGGTATTAGTGGCCCTCCCTATATTTTATTGATGGAAGGATTAACTTTACAATATACAGAATTGCTGAATTGCCCATACTGTGTAACAGCCAGTGTTGATCTGGAAGCAAATAAATCTCTTTTGTCTTTTAGTGCCACCTTCTGGGAACTAATGTGCATTTCCAGCATAGGGGAAGATAACAGAAAAGCCCTCTCCTTTTTATGGGATGATGCCAAAATGAAGTAATAACGTTCCCTCAGCTTCTAGTGATTCTATCCTATTTTCAACAAAGTCTCATTGTTCACTTTGCAGACATTTATATGTGTTGAGATCAGGGGCGGATTAACGAATAGGCTACCCTAGGGGCCCATTAGTGGTAGTGTTTTTTACTGAAAATTATTTTAAATTTTTTTTTCCAGGCAGCAAGCCGCTGTCAGCCTGCACTGCAGCCAGAGAACATTTGTAGCCTGCAGACAGTGAAACAGTTTTTGTAGCCTGCAGACAGTAAAATATTTTTTGTAGCCTGCAGACAATGAAATAATTTTTGTGGCCTGCAGACAGTGAAATAATTTTTGTAGCCTGCAGACAATAAAATAATTTTTGTAGCCTGCAGACAGTGAAATCAATTTTGTAGCCTGCAGACAATAAAATAGTTTTTGTAGCCTGCAGACAGTGAAATATTTTTTGTAGCTTGCAGCCAGTGAAATAATTGTAGCCTGCAGACAGTAAAATATTTTTTGTAGCCTGCAGGCAGTCAAATACATTTTGTAGCCTGCAGACAGTAAAATAATTTCTGCAGACAGTTTAATATTTTTTGTAGCCTGTAAACAGTGAAATAATTTCTGCAGACAGTGAAATAATTTTTGTAGCCTGCAGAAAGTGAAATAATTTCTGCAGTAAAACAATTTACCGCGACGCGTACCGCACCGAAATAAAGCCCTAGCCTAGAGGGGGGCCCTGGGGAAAGAGTAGCCTAGGGGCCTCACATGTCCTTTATCCGCCACTGGCTGAGATAATTTATTGTTTGTAGCTTGTGTTCCTTTCTTGCACATCTGAGGTTTTGTAGTTCCTCAGCCTTGTGTCACATTAGCCTAATAGTACAGGTATCTATTATCCAGAATGCTTGGAACCTGTAATTTTTCAGATGCATGTATGGGACCTGTTATGCAGAATTCTCAGGACCTGGGGCTTTCCAGATTACGGATCTTTCCGAAATTTGGATCTTCATGCCTTAAGTCTACTAGAAAATCAGGTAAACATTAAATGAATGCAAAAGGCTGCTTTTGCTTCCAATAAGAATTATGGGAGATGGCCTTTCCATAATTCAGAGTTTTCTGGATAATGGGTTTCAGGATAATGGATCCAATACCAGTAGAGGGTTATTCTGTAATTTGGAGCAGCATGCCTTAAAGTGGGTAAAAGAATACAAATATTAAATAAAAACCTGGTTTTGCCAATATAAATGTCATAATCCTGCCCCTGATTTCATCAAAATGTTATCATCCTGCCCTCAATGTCATTGTCCTGCCCATGTGACATCATTGCCCCACCTATTTTCATGCCATGATATAGTTTTAAAATACAGAAAAGGTGGCAACCCTAGATGCAATTGTGCTTCATTTGATGCATCAGGCACAATTGTGCATTGCCTTCAGTTACACTGGAATTCTGGGAAAAACATTGCATTCTGCGAAAAACAGGGTGAAGTGCATCTGAAATTGTAAACAATTGGAACATCGCACTTATGTTGTTAAATGCCTCTCATAGTGATGTGCCGGTTTACCCAACACCTGCGGTGACCCGTGGGTTTGACCATTGGTCGGGTGGGTTCACAGGCCTGGATTTCCTAAACGGGAACCCCTAGGCTCCGCCAGGGTCGGACTGGGAGTGCCGGGGCCCACCGGGACTGCTGTCCAGGGCCCCCCTCTTCCCCCCGTTCCCCTACACTGATGTGCCAAACTTCTCGGCGCGCACGCGCAACCGGAGCCACTCTGATGGCACTGAACGGTGCAGGAAAAAAAAATTCATCCCGAATATCAGTAGAGGGAGTCTAGCCCACAGGGACCCATGAGGGTCAGGCCTACCGGGTTTTTTCCCGGTATCCCGCCAGTCCGACCCTGGGCTCCGCAGTCCTAGTGCCCGCCTTCCAACCTTCACAAATTCAACCTCCCCATGTGAGTGCAGTCCCTGCAGCTGGGCGGTATGCTGCCACTAAAATCTTTCTGCCCGGGCCACAAATCCAGGCCTGCGGGTTCGGGTTGAGATTTTGCCAACAATTGCGGGTTTGGGTTGTGTGCGGGTCAGACTGGGGAATTACACTCCTCCCAAAGATTCCCTGTCTTGTGACCAGAGATGCGGGTCCTACAATGGCAACATATTGTGGGTTAGGGTTGGTGCGAGTTAAGATTTTGCAGGTTAGGATCGGGTGCGGGTTGAATTTTTCCTAGGGTTGCCATCTGTCCATTTTTTTGAAGGGCTGGCCAGGTCAAAACTGGGCAAGATTCTCTGCCCTGCCCTTGATGTCATGACCTGCCCACCACAGCATCACAGACCTGCCCCCATTGCAACATGGCTCCGCCCCCTGCCCGGATTCAACCAGGCTAAATGGTGGCCAACCTATTTTATCCTGACCTGCACATCACTAGGCCCAAATGTCTACTTATTGTAGAGTATTAAAGCAAAACTATACAAAATGAAGATGGGAAATGTGGATATGAGGAATTCTTAGTTGTAATTTGGAGCTTTCTGTATAACGGGTTATAGGATATCAGATCTCATTCCTGTGCAATGTTACTTTCTATCCAATTAGATATTCCAATCTTTCTTTATGATTAAAGCTTTGGGGTTTTATTTGCACTGCCTGCCTGGTCAGAGTTTCCTTATCTGTTCTTTATCCAGAGCTTAAACCTAGAGCTGTCCCGGCAGCCAAGCACCAATAGGGTAAACAGACCTTTTCTGAGATTGTCACTCTAATACTCAGGATATACAGAGAATTCATGCCACAAATCAATACAGGGCAGCAAGTCGCACAAGTGCAATGATATTCTTTGAAACATAAATATGTTACAGGTAACAGGCAAGCTCTTAAGGCCCCCATAGCATACCTCCCAACTGTCCCTTTTTCGGAGGGACAGTCCCTCTTTTGACAGCTCAACCCGCAGTCCCTCATTTGTACTGGAAAGTCCCTCTTTTCTCTGCTCTGAACAGCCAGAAAAAGAAACAAAGTTTCTCACTTAATTGGCTTTTAGCAGAGAGCCCAGAACAGGTTACAGGTGCAAATAAGATACTTTGTAACAATTTTGAGACACAAAAACACAGTTTAGATAAGGAGAAATATTTTCAAACTTTCATAACCTGCCAAATTTTGTAAAACAAACATGGTAATTAGGGGGTGTGGCCACTGAAAGGGGTGTGGTCAAAAAATTGCTGCGCTACTTGCGGGAAAAAAATTTTTGTCCCTCTTTTTACTTCCAAAATGTTGGGAGGTATGCCATAGACGCAAAGATTTTTCTTGCTGAACGACCGATTTTAGCGAAGTCTGACCAATCCTTCGAAATTATCGTGAAGTTAGTGGGATTCGAACTATAATACATCTTACGATTTTTCATCCGACATCTGTCCAAAAATTGATCGGCAGGTTAAAAAAACGTTATTGGTCCCAGTGCAATCTATCTATGACAAGCAGGCAGCTCCCCTTTGTTTTCCTGGCAAATGGTCTTTTTTAGTTGATGGACAATGCGTACGATCGTTACGAGATATTCGTGGTCTCACGATGACGATCGGACATTTATGGCCAGCTTTAGATTGGTGCATAATATCATTTACAAAGTAAAACAAAGCGCCACACGAACACGCAGTCACTGTAGGAGTCATTAGGTGGCGTAGTTGTTCTAGGTTTCTCAGCTGCCTTGTTCACATATTCTCTATTTGTTTGGTGTGCAATGCTGCTGATACACTGGCTCTATATATACGACATGTTTAATACTAAATTGTAAATGTGAATCAATGCACATCTGAGCTCCGTGGGACAGAGAGAGAGAGCTTTCTTTGTCACAGACCAATGTGCTTCTGTTTCAAGCTTTTACACATTACAAATATGGGACCTGTTATCCAGAATACTTGGGACCTGGAGTTTCTGGATAACAAATCTTTCTGTAATTTGCATCTACACACCTTAAGGCTAGGGCCACACTAGGCGATAGCGCCGCGATTTGACTCGCCGCGACTTTTCGCCGCGACTTTTAATCCGCAATCGCTGGGGAAACTTTTGCGCTGGCGTCTATGGGGAATCGCGGCGTAAAAACACACGCGGCGATCTTTTTTCTACTGTCGCTCGAAATTGCCTCGCTAGGCGATTTCGAAAAAAGAGAAAAAGGTTTATCACATGAAAACACATGGACGACTTATCTCACAGTTTATCACGTAAAAACTCCACTGAACTCTATGGGGATAAAACTGGATTGAATTTGGAGTAAAAATGTTTTCTCCTTGAATTGAATCTCGTCCATGGCTTTTGACGTGATAAACCGTGAGATAACTTTTTCTCACTGAATTGAAGTTGGCCTAAAGTTGACAAACACTTGACCAAAATCTTAGTTTCAGTTGGTAACGCAATACACCACATTTAGAACTTTGAGGGAGTTGAGGGAAATGAAGGAACAAGTGCACTAGAGCAGTTACAAGAGACACTAAGGGGCCCATTCACTTAGCTCGAGTGAAGGAATAGAGGAAAATAGAGGAAAAAAACGTCGAATTTTCGACAACGACCTTTGACTTCGAATCGAACGATTCGAACTAAAAATCATTCGACTATTCGATAGTCAAAGTACTGTCTCTTTAAAAAAAACTTCGACCCCCTAGTTCGCCACCTAAAACCTACCGAGGCCAATGTTAGCCTATGGGGCAGGTCCCCATAGGCTTTACAAGGTTTTTCCTTGGATTATCCTTCGATATATGGATTAAAATCCTTTGAATCGTTCGGATATTCGGAACTAATTGTGCTAAATCCTTCGACTTCGATATTCGAAGTCGAAGAATTTCAATTCGGCAGTCGAATATCGAGGGTTAATTAACCCTCAATATTCGACCCTAGGTAAATTTGCCCCTAGGGGTCATTTTTTGAACTGTAGTGCTCATGTAGGTAAGATCTGCACATCTTGAATAGGGTGCACCCATCCAAAGAATAGTGCAAAGTGGGTTCTTTTCTTGCATTTATTGTGCCTTTTATGGTGCATCTGGCACAAGGTGCAATGTGCAGCACTAGGGCGCAAATTCACTAAGCGCCGAAGCGCCGAACGCTAGCGTTAATTCGCTAGCGTTTGGCATTTTTCGCTACTGCGCAAATTCACTAACGAACGCTGGTGTATTTTCGCTAGTGTTACTTCGCACCCTTACGCCAGGCGAATTTTCGCTAGCGACGTAAGTACGCAAATTCACTAACTTACGTAGTGTAGTGAACGCTACCTTTTACGCTAGACTTCCTTCGCCACCTCAGACCTGGCGAAGCACAATAGAGTAGATAGGGATTGTTTCCAAAAAAGTCAAAATTTTTTCTTAGTCCCAAAAAACGCTGGCGTGTTTTCTACATGATGGGTGATAGGCTGAAAAAGATCGAAAATATATTTGGGGCTCCCCTCCTTCCCCCCTACATTTCCTGACTCATAGCAACTTACCTAGACAGTGGACACGTGTGTAAAGCAAAATAAAATTGTTATTTGCTGATTTGAAGGTTTTCTAGGCATTTGAAGTGGTGATTCGTGTTCCTCCATTGAAATTTGAATTTCGCGGCGTATGTAAATGAACCATTGCTAGCGAAACTTCGCTTCGCTTGGCGAATTAACGCTAGCGCAACTTCGCTACCCCTGTGCACAACGGATTTTAGTGAATTTGCGGAGTGCTGGCGAAAATACGCCTGGCAAAGTGTGGCGAAGTGCGGAGAAGTTGCGCCTGGCGCAACTTCGCATCTTAGTGAATTTGCCCCTAGGAAACCATGGTAAATACAGAATGGTGCACTGGTAACTGCCGTGCCTTTGGATGTCCATGGATCACCCATATACTGCACATAGTCAGCACCATTCACATTAAGGCACCTGCGTCCTTGTGTCTGTAACTTTGCACCCGTTTATTTTACACTTTACACATTTTTTTTTCAAAATGAGCAAAATAAATATAATTTATACGAAAATACATTCTGTATATTTTGCAATAGGGATGCACTGAATCCACTATTTTAGGATTCAGCCTAATCCCTAATCATTTGTGAAAGAAGATGAATCCCAAAGTCAATCCCAATGCTAATTAGCATATGTAAATTAGGGGGAAATGGTAGAAGAGAATCGCATGGTTAAAAAAAAAAATTTACTTGTTTATGTGACGGAAAGTCACGTGATTTTCCGGAATCAGATTCAGTTTGGCCAGGCACTTGCATTCGGCCAAATCCTGCTGAAGAAAGCTGAATCTTGGCTGAACCCCGAAATGAATCCTGGATTTGGTGCATTCATATTTTGTAGTTATCTTTAGTATAAAACAATCATTTAGGTATCACAATCTTATAATTAATCGGTGGCGTTACCAATAAGCTCTGTATAAACATCCCCCTCCATTCAACCTTTGTTGTGATTTTTCTTAAAACGTCAGGCAAAAACCTATTCATCAAACTCACGTTGAACAAAGGGGCTATATTGACATTTTAAATAAATATATTTTCATATATATAAAGGAGGCAATTTATAAAATGATGGCTCTTGTAGGGTGAATATATAAAGATTATTTATAAAATAAGTCACACTAATTCATTGCTTTTCTGGTTACAATATCAGCAGCAACATAATTGGGTATGTAGACGAGAGAAGGAATTCTAACAAAAGGATAAAGCTCGTTCCTTAACCTGCTTGCTTGGTAGAAAATGCCGTATTGCAGAACAATATATTGGGAAAGACATGGCTGACAACTCGCAATACGGCAACATAAATTGATAAATTGTTCATTAAAGAGATACTGTCATCTTCTGTTTGTCCTCTTTGTATTCTAATTCCATTACAGTTTTGTTTTACAAAGGCTTTAACTGAATGCTGCTCTTTTCTTGTCATATTGAAGGTTCTAAATGTATATTTATAGTTTTAAAATGCACTCAGTGTCCTCTGCTTGTGGGGGTCATTTATGTCCAAAATGGATGCCACAGGGAGAGCGTATATTGTTGCAACTCATTAAAGGGGATACTGTCGTGTTTTTTTTCCCCAAAAAACACCAGTTAATAGCGATGCAGAATTCTGCATTGAAATCCTTTTAATAAAGGGGCAAAGATATTTTTTTATATTTAATCTTGAAATTTGGCATGCGGCTAGACATATTGTCAGTTTCCCAGGTGCCCTAAGGTCACGTGACTTGTGCTCTGATAAACTTCAGTCACTCTTTACTGCTGTACTGCAAGTTAGTGTGATATCACCTCCTCCCTTCACTCCCCAGCAGCCAATCAGCAGCTTATCGGCAGCCTATCAACAGAACAATGGGCGGCTAACCAGATAGCAGCTATCTGCCTCTTCTGATGAATGGGGAGCAAGTGCATCACTAGACACTCCAGCTTGTGGTAAGTGAATCAGATGTAAACGCCTTTTTAATGCTCACTCTAGAAGCAATGCAACCCCCACTCTCTTTTGGTACATCAGGCCAATCACAACCCTGAGCAGGCCCTCAATTATGCTGGAGTTATGGGTAAAATCATGCCTATTTAGGGTAAGGCCACACGAGGAGATTCAGGGAGATTTTGTCGCCTGGTGACTAATCGCCTCGTCTTTTGAGCGACTATCTCCCCGAACTGCCTCAGTGTTTTTCCCATAGGCTACAATAAAAAGTTGCCTGCGCTAATGCATATGTGGCGATGCGTTTTCAATAATCGCCCGAAGTTGCCTCATTAGCGCAGGCGACTTTTCATTGTAGCCTATGGGGAAAAGCACTTAGGCAGTTTGGGGAGATAGTCACTCAAAAGACGAGGCGACAAAGGCAACAAAATCTCCCCGAATCTCCTCGTGTGGCCTTACCCTTATGTCCGTCATTGCACTCCACACTTGCATTCGTAACTGACTCCATTCACAACTGACTTTATTGCCAAGCAGCAATGTAGTAAACTTTACTTATCCTTTTAGATAAAGGGTAAATGACCCTGATTTTTCCCATGGGACAGTGGCTACTGAAAGGATATCTAGAATTCCTGCCATAAAGTAAGATGTTGCAGATACTATTTGCAATCACTGGCAAATAGGTTCCCCCATATAGGCATAAAAAGTGTCAGTGGCTTCATCAAAAGTAAAATAAACCATTTTTTCCATGACTACTTTACACAAAATGACACTTTGTTCAAGCCCCAGCCCCCACTATGAGTCCCGATGTTTAATAGGGACCCTATTTGTTTATAATAAGGTTATGGCTATTTGTAAAAATAGAGTCAGACTGGGACAGCAGGACACCCGGAAAAAACCCCGCTGTGAGAGGTGAGAATATAAAGGTTAGCGTGGGGGGGGGGGTGAAGGGTTGCGGCTCAGGCAGGGGGTCGGAGGCGGCACTATGGCTGGTGGGCCTGGGGGGGGCTTTGTGGCTGGGGGCCCGGGGGTGGTGTGGTGTGCCCTAGTCCAACGCTGAATAGAAGCAAATACGTGTTCTCTCTACCCTTCTTTGATATGTAGCATCTATGTGCTCTCTAGTTCCCATGCAATAAGAGTACAAGGCAGCAACCTGTGCACTGAACTCCATATTCATGGTCCTCTGCTGTGTATAGTGTGTGCTTATTAACCTCTCATTTGTGTCTCTCCAGGGGATCCCTAATGTTACTTCTTTGTTTCCCTGTACATTTTCATGGTAACATTCCAGGGCACGGAGTGCAGAATCATTGTATTCCCCTAGGGACTGCAGTAAGGGGGAACATTTATACTGGACACATCTTGGCACTAACACAAAGCAGGATTATTATCAGAGGGTTGTGAGTTGTGTGATTGTGTTGACACTGACTTGGAGGTAAGTAGCCTTCACTCTTGACTTAATTGCTCCAATTGCCTTAAATGCGCGTTCTTTTTCCTTCCCAACTCTACTGCTAACCTTTCTATCAACCGTAAAGGTTTCGTTTTGTGACATCTTCCCTAGGGGAATATACTCACTATAAAGCAGCATTTTAAAGACAGTCATGTTTCTTCTGTGTTTAACCCAGTGAAAATACATGGCAGAGAAGCCCTTATACTGGCAGTTTGCATGCCTAAACTTGAAGGGTGAATTCACTTGCCTAGGCGAGTTGCAGATGCAAATGGACATTTTCTTGTCATGCCAGTTGCATTGCACCTACCGCAGTTGCTTCAGATTCACCAAAATGGACACAACTACTCGTGAGTTTTGTAGCAAATTGGGCACAGTTGTGCAAGTGACATCCAATTCTTTATGTACAAGTATGTTGCGCTTATTGAGGCAGGGCATAAATGGAACCCTGGAGCTACTGCCTGGTCAAGAGTTGATGGTATCTCCAGGGTTCCCAGAAGACAGGGAGGACTGAGCAGCTCAACTATCTGGAATTGCAAGAAGTTCATTTGGTTGAATTAAGGAATGTTGGCCTGAAACATAGTATTTGTACCTGGATAGAGAACTGGCTAAAAGATAGACTACAAAGAGTGGTGGTAAATGGAACATTTTCTAATTGGACCAGTGTTGTTAGTGGAGTACCGCAGGGCTCTGTACTAGGTCCCTTGCTTTTCAACTTGTTTATTAATGACCTGGAGGTGGGCATTGAAAGTACTGTTTCTATTTTTGCAGATGATACTAAATTGTGCAGAACTATAGGTTCCATGCAGGATGCTGCCACTTTACAGAGTGATTTGTCTAAGTTGGGAAACTGGGCAGCAAACTGGAAAATGAGGTTCAATGTTGATAAATGCAGGTTATGCACTTAATAATATAAAATATAATATAAAGAATATATCCAGAAACCTGTTATCCAGAAAGCTCTGAATTACAGAAAGGCCGTCTCCCATAGACTCCATTTTATAATAATTTTTTAAATAATTCAAATATTTAAAAAATAATTCTCTTTTTCTCTGTAATAATAAAACAGTAGCTTGTACTTAATCCCAACTAATATATAATTAATCCTTATTGGAAGCAATACCAGCCTATTGGGTTTATTTCATGTTTACATGATTTTCTAGCGGACTTAAGGTATGAAGGTCTGTTACTGAAAGATCTGTTATCTGGAAAACACCAGGTCCTAAGCATTCTGGATAACAGGTCCACTACCTGTATTGTTCTACTTTTACAGTAGAAAAAGGAAATCATTTTTAATAGTTAGAATTGATGAAAATGGAGTCTATGGGAGATGGGGCTTCCTGTAATTTAGAGCTTTATGGATAACCAGTTTCCGGATAACAGATCCCATAACTGTATACCTAATATTCACCTGAAATATTATTTCTTCTCCAACAGAAAGTCTGTTACAAATAAAGGAATCTAGAAATTATGGGAAAGCATCTTTGCCACCTTGTGATGGTGACTCTCCATCGTACAGAACAGAAGAATGTCCTTCACATTTATAAATAAATAATTTGATTCCTTGACGTGTTGAATAAAATACAGAAATGTATGTAACTGTATTAATATTGATAGCGCACTGATATTCAATACAAGTCTCCATTGCTAGTATCAGCCGCAGGACTGTGTCTTGTTTAGAAGCTCCGACATGGAAATGATGCAGAATTGTTGCACTTGAGCACAGAGGGAATGTTACTTGTCACTCATTAAAAAGACTTTATTGCTCGTGATTGTGTATTTTAATAACTCGAGCAGCTTAGTCTGTTGTTCTTGGAAATAAGCAGTAAAATCAGTTTCTGTAGGCAAGGACACCAATGAATCATAATCATCGTAAAAGCCGATGCAGCCATTACAACTGAACGGTTTTACCGTTGGAGAGGCACTTACGGAGTCTATAAGACCAATCCAACAGTAAATTGCGATGAAAGGGTCATCATTGTCGTCAGAGAAATAAAGTTTGTATGGGCTGCTCAAAAGACGGTTAAAAATGGAGTGTGATAAAATGGTTACTGTTTCTGACAATTGCAGTTTTATTCTTCTGCTTTATGGCTGAGGTTCAGGTTGTCATTAGAACTGAGCAGTCACTGGTCCTGTTTGAAACACATCTGATCATTTTGCAGACAGTCTATTGTCTGTTTTTCAAGGTGAAAACAAGGTGCTGGGTCATGACCTTCCAGAGGGCATTCCTTTTGAAAGCAAGAAATTTAGCCAATCATTTATATTCTTTGTGACCAAATAACCCCTGCCCAATAGAGACTTGATGGGGTCTCCCAGCTGCAGAGAATCTCCCCCAACAGATTCAATTTTACCTTTGGGGGGCTCCGCCATATTACACTTAGTTCATTAGTGTGGCTTATCTGCTGTCAGTGAGCTGCCAACTACAGAAGGGAGGAGGGGAGCACAGGTGGCTGCATCTTCTTCCAGTGACAGCATTTTCTTCCCTTATTGGTCACAGAATTTCAAGTCCCGTTAAAGCTGCATGGTGATTGGATGAGCTGGAGGGGGAGTTCAAACCTCAGCTATCCAATCCCTGAGCAGCTCAACTGGGACTTAAACTCTGTGACCAAAAAGGGAAAGTAATGGACAGAAATACCTCCCCTTGTGCTCCCGCCCTGCCTTCCCGAAGTCGGCAGCTCTCAAAAAACAGGGGGGGCGGACTAAGCAAGTAAGTGTGGCGTGGCCGGCCCCCCTTACCCTCTGGCCCCCAACAACTCTCTCCCCTGTCCCCCCCCCCATGGCGGCCCTGCCTACACTAATAACGCCAACTACTGGGCCACTGAGGAGCCGTTCTGGGGTCCCAAGCTTGATTTAATACTATTTGAAGGCATTATTTTCTCCTTGCATCTGCATTGGTTTCCTACATGTATTTCAGTTTCTTCTAGGGATGCACCGAATCCAGGATTCGATTTGGGATTCCTCCAGGATTTGACCTGTTTCAGCAGGATTCGGATTTGGGAGGATCCTCATTCCTAGCCAAATCAAATTGAAATACTAATTTGTGGGAAGGGATATCACGTAACTTTTTGTCACAAAACAAGGAAGTGAAAACATTTTTTTTCCACTTTTTCCCTTTCCATCCTTAATTTCGCATATGCAAAAAAACATCCTCCAAAAAACATCCAGGAACGTTAATTGGCTCCTAATGAAACTGGCGTTAGTTGGTGTGTGTGAATATGAGCGGAATTTCTAGATCGTAAGCCCGCTGCCCCACTATGGCAGGGATTGTTGAACAATCTCTGTAAAGCTATGCATCATTGTGCCAGCTCTATAACAACAATTGAAAATAATAACACAGGAAAAAGGGCCCTTTGTATCTACAATTCTTTAGATACAATATATTCTTTTCAACAGCAGAGGCATATTTAACTGCTATACACAACAATATATTCTCTCTTTCACTGCTCTGGGTTATTGTCATGTTTTGATCATTGACTGGGCAGCTCTAGCCTCTGCTTTCAGTTTTATTTATGGGTGGTTAGGTGTGAATTGGATTCTGTGCAAACCACTGAAATGGCATCTATACGTTTTGTGCTGTCAGTTCCCCTTGTAAAACTGCATAAAGATATACTGTGCTGAATGATATAATGATAAAGAATCTGACATCCCCGCAGAGACACACTGCAGGGTTTAACACCGACTGGTTTAAACACAGGTATGAAACCAAAATATAAGATTATTCAATCGTTTCCCCCGGAAACATTGTACAGAGACATAACTCAGTTTTCTTTGTATCTAGATTGAAAAGCAACACACTTATAAATAAACAATATGGGGATGGAAAAAGATGACTTCAAATACATATATAGTAAATATATGATTTTTTGACATTACATTGTGTTAAAAGACAAGGTTTTGGTAGTAAGTTTTTCAGAACAGAAAAAACTTGAATGGAGGTTTACCAGGGCTGTTATGGGGGTACAGGGGTACTGTTGTCAGGGGCCCCATGGCAGGTGGTGGGACTGAGACTGAAAAGCAGAATTCGAGGGCTAAAAAATGGGAAGAACTTTAATTTTATTATCATTATTAACATGTATTTATATAGCGCCAACATATTGTGTAGCACTGAAAAGTAGATGTGATTATACAATTAAATCACATGAATTACATACATAGAACATAAGGAGTTACATACATCACAATCAATACAGGAACAAAAAGGTGAGGAAGGCCCTGTGCAGAAAGAGCTTACACTCTAAAGGGAAGGGAGTCATACACAAGGTGTGGGAGTAGGCAAGATCGAATTAAGTGGGTGAGAAATGTGGTACTGTATGTGGTGTTACGTTTGGTAGTTAAGCAGAGTGAGGGTAGGCTTCTTGAAAAAAGTGCGTTTTAAGAGATTTCTTGAAAGCAGAAAGGTTGGGAGAAAGCCGGACAGACCGTGGGAGAGAGTTCCAGAGGAGGGGTGCAGCCCTTGCAAAGTCTTGAATGTGAGCATGTGAGGATTTAATGAGAGAAGAGTTGAGTAGCAGGTCAGTAGAGGAGCATAGTAAGCGAGTGGGTGAGTATATAGAGATGAGTTCAGAGATGTAGGGTGGGGCAGAGTTATGAAGTGCTTTGAAAGTCAGTGTCATTAATTTGAATTTGATTCTGAAAGGTAACGGAAGCCAGTGCAGGGATTGACAGAATGGCGAGGCAGAGGAGGAAAGGTTGCTGAGGTGTATGAGCCTCGCAGCAGTGTTCATTATGGACTGGAGAGGTGACAGTCTCTGGAGTCTTCATGAGAGTGAGCAGAGTTTGGGTGGACAGTGGATGGGGGAATGCTGGAAGGATCAAAGATGTGGCCATCATCACAAGTGGCATTGTTTACTTCACTCAGGAGACCCAGGGGACCAGTCAGCTAATAATTGTGGGTCTGTGGGAGGAGGGTCCTGCTAACTTAGTATTATGAGGCTGATGATTATGATAGAGGCCCTGGGGTTGTCTAACGCCACTTATGTTCTTTACCACCAGTTAATCTCTACGAGATTTTAGAGAAAAGCAGTTTCACCATAAAGGTCATTTACGTTTGGCAGTGCAGGGTGTAAAGTGTAAAAAACAGGCGCAAGGTAACATGTTTTTTTGCACTTTGCCCTCTGCTCCACCATCAGAACCCACAGGTCCTTCCACTCCAGAATGGAGCTGCTCTTCTGGTTATAGAAAACAGATGGCGCTGACATACAACCAGGATGAACCAGTGTCAAAGGTGGACTGAAAATCAACTATGAAGAATGTATCAGCTGGAGCTGCCAAAGTGAAGAAAAATGGCGTTTGTAAGCCTCAACTTACTGGCATGGTCATATGTATTAGTGTAAGAGAGATTGTGAGTATACTTCTAATACAACATGATGCAATTCCACATTTTCAGTCATCTATTTGTATGTTTTCCTAACATACTGCACAGGCTTGCTCCAAGATTGTGATTAGTTAACCTTGTGGTTTTGGGGGGAAGAGATGGTCATTTATTACTCCAGCTAATCTAGGCTGCTCCTACGCTTTAAAGGGAATGTAAAGGCAAAAAATAAAAATCCCATTCTTACTTTCTTTAACGAAAAAGAAACCTATCTCCAATATACATTAATAAAAAAATGTCTACCATTTTTATAAGAAACCTGACTGTATGCAGTGAAATTCTCCCTTCATTTACTTGCTTTGACTGCTGTGGATAGGAAACTTCAGACAATCTCTAACTGCTCTGCAGGGAAACATCATACTTTCAAACTGCAGGCGGAGGCACTTCGCAGAACGGGAGCAGCTTTGTTTGTTTCCCTGTAGAACAGCCGGTAACCATGTAGATATTCATATCTGCAACAGTCAGAGCAAGTAAATGAAGGGGGAATTTCACTGCATACAGTCAGGTTTCTTATAAAAACTGTACAGATTTTTGTTAATTGAATGGTTTTTTTATTTTTGCCTTTACATTTTTCCAACTCCAGCTGCAGGGGGCAAAGATCATGGAGCCAGATTTAAACAGATAAACTGGGATTCTATTTGGAGGATTATTTTGCTGCAGCCACTGGTTCTGCAGAGTTGGAGAATGTTTGTATTAAACAATACAAAAACTTTAAAATTAGATTACATGACAACACAGGACCCAGTGCAGTCTGTATATTCTGATTATTAATCAGTCTTGCTGTATCGGCTTCTGGCAGATATTATTTGACTATTTCCATTTATGACGATCCCTAAGCAGCCCAGACCACACTGAGCATGTGCACAGTCTTGGTCTTGCAAAGATGTATAACAAAGTTACAAGATGGCGACCCCCTGTGGCCAACTTTGAAAGCATAAATCATTTGTTTGATTAGGCTTCTGGTGCAGTAAGTTCATGTTTATGTTTAGTATACAAAATACAGCATTTCTAGCCTTATTCTATTTTAGACTTTAGTTTCCCTTTAAAAGTCTTCTGAATAGCCTTCCTAAACATCTTACCCATGTCCTGTTGGCTACACCCCATTCCCCATGTTATAGACCTTTATTCAACATTAAAGGCCTCTTTGCCTACAGACAGCAGCAGTTTGAGACCCCCTTTGAGGTCTAATATCTCAGGCCCTGCATATTGTAAAATAAGATTACAGCTACAGTATATGGAAATATTGTTGTAACAAGTCTCCTATTTTAATTCTTTGAATATCCAAGGGGTTCAGCTATAAGTTACCTTTTAGTATGTTCTAGAACGGCAAATTCTAAGCAACTTTTTAGTTGGTCTTCATTATTTAGTGATATTTTATATTTTTTGAATTATTTGCCTTCTTCTGACTCTTTCCAGCTTTCAAATTGGGGTCATTTTAGTCACTGAATGTAAATGAAAGAAAACCCGTAAAGATAATTATAGTTTTTATTACTAGTCAGACTAAACTAGCAGCTAGTGCCGGGCTTGCAGTCTAATGCAATTATACATATCATTATGCATCACCATTATGCATGATTATAATGCTCAGAGGACTGCTGGGCATATTTCAGGTGTTCCATTATTTTGCTGCTTGGAAAATGTATTTATATTCATTTATATCTCCTAGGACACGCATGCTTACTCTGGTACCTTGCTTCTGCAATTTACAGGACTGAAAAATATCTCTCGTTTTCTCTGGATATATTTACAGGGGTGTTTATATGTGTAATTTATACATCGGAAGCTTGAAAGTGCATTTAAGAGATTTTCTTTTACTCATTGGCCATTTCTGTTTAATGGAAAAAACGATTAGGAGGATAATATTATGTAAATCTAACACTATGTTTCCTATTTATATGCCCCCACATAGAGCAAGTTATGCAAACTGCCATGTAAATTCTCTTGATAAATGAGCATCAGATAAATCAGCCTCTTTATAATGTAATATTTTCTGGCCTACACTGATACTCCTCATATCAAGAAACTTCTCTGAACCTAAATCAAGTGCAACACTAAAAAGACTTATGGTGGCCATACATGGGCCGATAAAAGACAAAGCCGTCAGCTTATTGGCCAGTGTATGAGACTCTCTGACAGGCTTCCCTGATTTATATTTGGCTGAAAATCGGCCAGATGTCAATTGAGCAGACTTAAAATGTGATTGATTGATCAAATTGATGATTGATCAATCACACCACTTGCATTCCCAGCTTTGTGATCCAATCATTGGGCCCTATCAGCCCAATATCACCCACTCAAAGTGGGAATAACACAGCACTAATTTAAAGGATATTCAATTTTAAAAATGGTCCCTGAAGGACAAAGGGGAAACACTCCTGTAAATACTTTTCTGAACATTGATTGCTCTAAGTGATTGAACATATTTATTCGTTTCTAATTTTGTTGCCATAGGTGCTGGTCTTTTTTTGCATTGAGGGATTACATATACAGCTAAAAGACTGTAAGAAGATCAGCAAGAAAGAATAAGCCTGAAGGACTAATTTTCCTAAATATTAGTTATTTCAGGCACAACTGTGCAAGATCCGCTCGTTTGGCAACCTCTCCAAATGATCTGCCCATGTATTGCCACCTTAAGGGACACAATTTATTCTTGATGGCACCATTAGCTGAATGCAAGGAAAAGACATGCAAGCTTTTTGGGTACTCTCCAGTAGCTTTTGTGGATATACACTAAATATTTAAAGATTTGAGGCCCCCAGTATTTTACATTTAAAGATTCTATGCCCTCCAGTTGTTGAGAAATGCCATTTTCATCATCCTCAGTCAGGTGTTGCGTTAATGTTGTGTTACTGAGGATACAAAGAGCTTTGGCCCCTTTAAGTGGTAGCCATTAAATTAACATTTTTTGGTTACAGCGTGTTACACCAGGAATGTAAGATTCCATGTTTAAGAAGGTGGGCAGTGCTTGATAAACCATTGATGGGGTGGGAGGCCAATGAATGCAAGGCATGAAGACTGTAGGTGATAGATTGGCAGTTTCCTACAGTAGAATGGATTATGAAACAGTCCCAGCCCAGTAGTTTCTTTACCATATGTCCTGCACACTATTGTAATGCAGGGAATCACAAACTGTAACGGTCGGAACCCAACACCAGAACAAACACCAGGCACCCTGGTCTTGGCTCGTGCTTCACCAGTAGTGTGACCGCCTTTGGGCCTCGGGAGGAGCCCTCGGCTTACCTGGCCACCTGGACTTAAACGAGAGGTGCAAGATGAGGGTTCTGGATAGGCAGAGGGGCACGACTGTAGAGCAAAGTCTTTGGACAGAAGATCGTAGTACAAGGCGTTAGGCAATAGAGTAGTCAGATCAGGCCGGGTCGGGGCAGGCAGAGAATAAACATAGTCAGGCAGGCAAGGGTCAAACCAGGAAGTCAATCAGAGGAATAATCAGAATCAAAGTCGGTGATCAGGCAAGGGGTCAGGATTTCAGATCGTCAAATAGCCAGGCAGGGGTCAAAACAGGAATCAGAATAACTAAATAGCACAAAGCTCAGAAAGCACCAGGAACGATTCCTATCATGGGCAAGGTCTGTAAGCCCAATAAGGCTATTTATAAATTTGAATTTCGCGCTCTTGTTCGCTGACATCATCACACCAGTGCACCTGCGCCCTTAAATGCGTCATCAGTGTGCCGCGCGCCCTAGTGAACAGGCGCCTGCAGCCTACAGTCAGAATTGAATGCCTCTTCTTTTTATTAAAAAATAATAATGTCTTCTTGGCAGAATGGCTGCCTAATTCTCCTCTACCCAGGAGAGAAAGTAACTCTCAACTAGTGATCAGCGAACAAGGAGAACCTCACAGTGTCACAGTATTACAAAAATCCTTCAGGAACATTTGTTCCAATAGAAAGTGAAAAGTTTTAAAATTTATAAAAGTTATAAGAGGTGGAAGTAACAAAAAACAAAGGAACAAAAACAGTAATCTCCTAGTGCTTTTCCATCTGATTATTATTACAGGTATGGGACCTGTTATACAGAATGCTCAGGACCTGGGGTTTTCCAGATTATGGATCTTTCTGTAATTTGGATCTTCATACTATATACTTTACTACTAGAAGACCATGTAAATATTAAATAAACCCAATAGGCTGTTTTTTCTTCCAGTAAGGATTAATTATATCTTAGTTGGGATCAAGTACAAGCTACTGTTTTATTATTACAGAAAAAAAGGAAATCTGTTTTAAACATTTCAATTGTTTGGATGAAATGGAGCCTTTTCGTAATTCAGAGCTTTCTGGATAACGGGTTTCCGGATAGTGGATCTCATACTGTATTATTATTGTTATTACGGCATAACCCATATTATAAAATATTGGTTATGCAATTTCTGGTAGATGTTTGTTTCAAGAGATATTGTAAATGATGGTCCAATAGGTCAATGAAGGACTGAATAACCCCAAATGTTGATGAGCTTTTACCTATTAATTAAAGTGGGATGAGCAGCACAATAGCAATTTGTACACCTGAAGTTGTGAGGCCACGATCAGTATAAATTATATAATACTGTTAATTACACATGGTTCCCATATTACACCCTAAAATTGTCTTTTTGGTAGACTTAATTTACTTTCTTTTGGAAACATTTTTCCATTTTCTCATTTGATCTTCTTAATTAAGCATGTAAATGTATTTGTCTCTTTTTCTGTTTCTACTGCGTTTAGATACTCCCTTTTCTTCAAAGTAATCCCCTGACAAGACTAAGATCAAGGCAGAGTAGAAGGAAACTTGAAAGCCCTTTTCTGTAAAGAATACAAACAGTAGAATGAAAGAAGCAATAGCTCTCTAAAGATTATTGTGGTCAAGGAGAGTGAAGGATTCAGCAGGCTTCAGCCCCTTTAAAGAAGAGGGAGATGCTATCACTTGCTTTATTGTTTTTTTCCATAAAACACCACTGTTGTCTTTTTTAAGGAACTTTAACACCCCTTTCATTATTTCGGACATATCTGTTGGCAGAAAGAAAGAGTCGTTTAGAAGAAAGAGATACTATTGATCTCTGTTTGATGTCTGTTTGAATATATTCATGTTTGTAGAGTTGTACAAAGGCTACAAATAAAACACTAGTTCCTGTCTGAGCAGATGAATTAATTTTTTGGAACCCACTACATGTAAAGATATGAGAAGAAAATGTCCAGCTTCACAGACAGACGGCATAGGCATACGGTCAATAAGGAGAATAAAAGAAGAAATGGTGAAGAAAACCTTTACTTTGGTGGTTAAGTAGATTTTGGGTAAAGTTGAAATTGCTTCCAACAAGGTTTCCCAAATCCTCAGATTTATTTAGAGAGATAGCAGAGGTATGTAGGTTAGATCAAGTTGTGGCATTCGCCAGTTTAATCAAGGTCCAGCATTGGACTGGGGGCTCTGGGGCCTAATGAGTGATGCGGTAACTCCTTCTTTGACTCTTTGGGCCCCAGCCATTACATCCCCTTTGCCTTACTGAGCCCCCGCCCCAGCCCCCACCTCTCTCCACCAAGCTTACCTCATTCTTTTTGTGGCCATAATTGGGGCTTGGGGCAGCACCCATAGTTTGAGCCTTGGGCAGGGTCTGGGTTGGCAGTGCCCACCAGCCCAGTTCAACCATGTCAAGGTTTTAATTGGAGGGCGTTGGTCCTGTCTAATGAATCAATAGTTTTGACTAATAAAACAAATTAATTAAATCTTTATAAAATTTCAGTTTAATTCTTTTGTGAAAGTTCATCCATAAACAGGGGGACAGTCACTGAAGACATTGAACTCCAAATGCATGCAAGTACCTTTTTCATCATATGGCTGAATCTAGATGATTCATGCTAAATAAATACCATGTTCCTTTTTTTTTTTGCTCCTTGAGTGGACCAGGATTCCTCCCAGGTAACCCCGTTATGGATTGTAGAGGACTATAAAAACATTAGTCTAAGCTACGTCCAATCGTTCAAAATTCCTTATTTTAAGCAGTTGGTTGAGCTCTATGAACAAACCTTTTGGGGAAACTAGATTACTAAGCAGCATTTCACCTTAAGATAGATAATTAACAGAAAGGTAGTCAAATAGGCCCACAAGTATGGTATGTGACTTAGAGACAGCTGGACAAATCAGATATCCATAGTATAATTTGGCTCTTTAATAGTCTCCACACTGGTGATCCCCCAACCAGTGGCTTGTGAGTAACATGTTAATCACCATCCTCTTGAATGTTGCTCCCAGTGGCCTCAAACAGGTGCTTATTTTTGAATTTCAGGCTTGGAGGCAAGTTTTGGTTGCATAAAAACCAGATGTCTATCCACATTGAGGCTACCAAATCACAGCCCTTATATGGCACACCCAGGAACATTTTTCATGCTTGTGTCCCCAAGTCTTTTTACAATTGAATGAGGCTCATGGGTAAGAAAGGTTGGGGACCCCTGCTCTACACATAAATAAACTGGGAGTTATTTAGAGAAGGAACTCATATCCCGTCACCCCAACAAGTTTTCTTTAAGGTGTCCATAGACGCAAAGATCCTATCGTATGAATCGAGGATTCGTATGTTTCTTGGACCGTGTGTGGAGAGTCTCCGGCGGAAGTCGGTCGTTTGGTAGATTGGACAGGTTTGATTTTGTCCCGACCATCCCGCCGGAGCTCATTGCGCTCTCATCGGCCATAGGGCCGAAACTTTCCGATTACCCCTGATATAGCCATGCCCGTTAGTGGCATATCGGGGAAAGATCGTCTCATTTGGCAATCTCGCCAAACGAGCAGATCTTTGCGTCTACGGCTACCTTTAGTCTTAAATATATTACTCTATCATCAATTCTATGTCTACAGAGCACAAAAACAACAGGACGATACACAATACAAATATTTCCATCAAGATCTGTTACAATTATTGAGGAGGTTAGTAAGAAATTCTTCAGGGTATTAAATGGTACTTATCAATGAACTGCGGCCAAATCGTTATTCTGAACATTTGCTCTTAAGAAATGCAATCATTTCTCGTGATTGAGATGTTAAAGAAATAAAGTGAGCTCGGAGCCTAATGGAATTGCAGATTTTCTAGTTAATAGTCAAGTGCGAAAGGGAACATACCCATTTTATTTACACATCGGATTATGAGACATCAGTATAGGATTTGTAGAAATGATATCCCATTAAGTCGTGACAAACAGTTGATTCTGTATTTCACAGCGATCTGTGGGCTGTGTCAGAAGAGCTTAACTGGTGATTCCAGCATACCAAATTGCTTAATCTTCAGAGATAGAGAATTAGGGAGTTGTTGGACTGTAGGCTTTGTGTGCACTGCCATTTTTATCACTTTGGTGATGTTTTTAATATGGCAGCAGGTCTACCCGCATTATGGGTAATCTTATGCTTGTCACTGAGGACCTACTTTTCCAACACTGTGCTTCATCATATGCAATGACTTTAAAGGCATATTAAAACCCTTTTTTACTGCTACATTCCAATACAGTTAATTATTTTTTTGTTAGGGTTGTCTCTTTGTGAAAGAAAGGGTGGAGGGTGAACGAGAGATAGAAGAATAGTAGGTCTGAACTGAGAAACTGGTGAAATGTTCCTCTATAGCAGTGATCCCCAACCGGTGGGCAAAATGTTGCTCCCCAACCCCTTGAATGTTGCTCTCAGTGGCCTCAAAGCAGGTGCTTATTTTTTGGCTTGAAGGTGTACTGCAGAATAGAGCCTCCTGTAGGTTGCCACTTTGCTGCCACCTTTTTTCATTCTTATGTTGTTCTCTAACTTTTTTTTTTACAATCGAATGTGGTTCATAGGTAAAAAAGATTGGGGATTCCTGCTCTATAGTTAACAAAATTCAAATATCAAACATATTCTTTTACCTTTTACCTTTTTCTTTTTGTCTACTGCACAGATTATGAATGATTTCCCTCTGTTGGCTGCTTGTTATGCACCAAATAAGCCTGGATAACCACTGTAAAGGTGGCCATACACTATTAGATCCGCTTTTTTGGCGAGGTTGCCAAACGAGCGGATCTTAACTCGATATGCCCACTAATGGCAGGGTTATTTTTTATTAATCCAAACACTTGGCCAATGGGTAAGCAAGAATCTTGGTTCAGCAGGCAAAAAACTACCATATATACTTGAGTATAAGCCGTCCTGAGTATAAGCCGAGGTACCTAATTTTACCTCCAAAAACTGGGAAAGCTTATTGACTAGAGTATAAGCCGAGGGTGAGAAATGCAGCAGCTTCTTTTAAGTTTCAATCAAAAAATTGAGGGTTTCTGCTCCCATTGGAGGTGCCGGTGTCTCGTTTTTGGATGCCGGCGACCATTCTTGGACGCCGGCCAATATTCTTGGAGACTATTCTTGGATGCCGGCGACTATTCTTAGGCACTGGCGACCGTTTTTGCACTTGATCCGAGTATAAGCCGAGGTAGAGTTTTTCAGCATATTTTTGGGGGCTGAAAAACTCGGCTTATACTCGAGTATATACGGTAGTTTGGCAAACAATAAACAAAGGCTTGAGTAGGATCTGAGGACAGAATCCAACTTGGGCAAGGAACTATTGACAAAGTGGCTTCTTTAAATTCAAAAAGGGCGCCAAATCCATGTTACATGTGACAGTACATGTGAGAGGTAAATATGATCAGAGGGATCCAGGAACTGGTACAGTGTTAGGAAAGAGAATGCACCAAATTAGCATGCAACAAATTAATTGGGAACAATATCTGATGACCCTGCCTCTTTTAGAGACATGCATGGACCTCCTAAGGAGGCAGTATAAAAAAAGCCAAACTAGATCCTATGTGGGTCAAAGTTCTACTTAAACCTTGGCAAATGGAGACACTGATCCTTGACACTTCGGGGCAAATTCACCAAGGGTCGAATATTGAAGGTTAATTAACCCTCGATATTCGACTGGGAATTAAAATCCTTCGACTTCGAATATCAAAGTCGAAGGATTTTAGTGCGAACGATTAAAGGATTTTAGCACGATTCAAAGGATTTTAATCCAACGATCGAAGGATTATCCTTCAACCAAAAAAACTTAGGCAAGCCTATGGGGACCTTCCCCATAGGCTAACATTGGGTTCGGTAGGTTTTAGATGGCAAACTAGGGGGTAGACAGTACTTCGACTATCGAATGGTCGAATAGTCTAACGATTTTTAGTTCGAATCGTTCGATTCGAAGTCGTAGTCGAAGGTCAAATTAGCCCATTCGATGGTCGAAGTAGCCCAAAAAACACTTTGAAATTCAAAGTTTTTTTACTTCGAATCCTTCACTCGAGCTTGGTGAATTGGCCCCTTCAAGTCTGAACTGCTCATTTCAAACTGCTCAGTTGAATAAACAAGGTGATGCTACATAAAAGTCCAAATCAGTCAGTATCTGACCAGCCTAAGGATGAACAATTGGCTAACCTGAACATTACAATGTATGCCACGTATGAATTACAAAACATAGCTAGCACTTTGATGCACTTTATTTGCTGCTGTTTTTATACTGCAAAATATCCACTTGCTGTCAGTTACCATTGACCTTACTTTAAAGGTCTACTCAATGCATCCTCCTTCTCTTAATGGTCAACATCCATTAAAATGAATAGAATGTTTATCTGGTGGTACTCCGCACGTACACAGGGTTATTTACTAAAATCTGAATTTAACTCATATTTTATTAAAAAAAAACACAACCAAATTCCCCTGGCCATTTTTAAGTTATTTATTAATAAAAAAACTAGATTTAATCAAATCGCAAAAATCAAGCGAAAACCTGAATCGCTCAAATTTTTTGTGCTTTTTCCCCGAATTGCTTCATTTTTTTTTGGATTTTGCCTGTAAACGTCGGATTTTCGGTCATAATGCAGTGCAGACCACGAAAACTCAAAAAATTGAGATATATGCATCTCTCATTGACTTATACAGGACCTGAGATGGTGGATTTTTGGATCCAGGCTTTTTGCAGCATCGGGGTATAATAAATCTAAAAAGATTTGTTTTTTTTTTCTAGTGAAAAAACTTTTTTGAGATATATTTGGATTTTAATTAATAACCCCCATAATATCATTCAGTCTGTAACTTTTATTTGAATCTATATCTAATTTATCCCATTCCCATATAGCCAAGTATGTCCTTGACAAAGATCAAGGATCTGTACTGAATATATTACACAGGGATATTCCTTGTCACTGATCTGCTGCATTTGAGACAGAAAATCACCTCTTCATCAAATCCCTTAACTCATTAAACAGGGATACTGTGAATTTTATCTAGGCTTCCACAGATAGCAGTCTCTTAGCATTAAAACTTATAATGACATATAATGACATCCTATTGTGCTGGTTCACCTTTCAGTACAATACTAATTAATGATACGGTTCATATTTCAGTATCTTGATTGAGGCACTGACAAGAATCCCGCATATTAATTTTTTTTTTAGCCATTATTCTTTAATAGCCTCAGAAAAACTACCAAGACAAGACTCTCAACGAAGGTCACCATGAAATGTCACTGGGGTGAATTAAAAATGTCATTATGGCCTTTATCTTGGCACTAATAATTTACAACCTGCGAAATGAAATGGACGTTAATAATTTAGAGAAATCTGCAATTAGCGTTTTGGGGATTTAGTTCAGTGACTCACAGTTTATATTCCTGCGTAAAATGGTAAAACTGGACTTGTTTAAAAGAGATTTTACATTAATATATATATAAATACATATGTCACAAGTGATTTTATACAGGTCATGGAACTGACTTCTAATATCCTCATATTTTGCAACAGGGGGTACTTATATTATTATTGTAAGGGAAGGATGGGTCCCATCCTCCCAACCCCTCCCTGCCTCCCAGCAGGGAGGGAAAGCCAAGCATGGTCCGGCCAGAGGATCTGCTTTGATCCTCCAAGCCGGCGGCATCGAACAGACGCGCGAGCGCATTCGCGCACATGCGCGGTGACGTCATATCACCACGACGGCCCACGTGTTAGAGTGGTGCGTGCCGGGGGAGGGGCGTGTGTGCACTCTGCTGGGTGGACTGGGGAGGGTTTAAAAGGGCCAGCGCAGCTGCACTCTCCCTCTTCTTCTTGTGTGGAGCGCCCGGAGAACATCACCCCCCTGGACAACGAGCATTTAAACCTGGCTGAGTATATCAACCCCTACTATCCCACCAACGAATCCCATTAACCCCTACTGCTCAAACCCCTACTATCCCACCAACGTATCCCATTCCCACCAACGATCCCACTCACACCCCTAAAACCCTACCAATTCCCCATCCCCTGTACCCCAACTCCCTTTTGTTGGTTTAGGGAAAGTTTAGCACCAGGAAGGGCGGGCAATTATAACGTGTGTGATTGTGTATGTGTAGTTAGATTGTGGGTGAGTTTTGGGGATTGTTAGTGTAAATGAGGATTGTTTTATTTAGTTGTTTTATGTTGTGTAATTGGTATATCTGCATTAGAGGTAGTTGCTGTTTCTATTGTTGAGTGTCGTATTAAATATATATTGTGTTATTTGTAACTTCTGTGTTGTGTTTGTTATTATGTAATTAGAGTAGCAAGCGCACGCAGATAGTACAGTACAATATATAGCGTACATAGTGAAAGGTTAATTAAGAGTAGTTCTTTAAGGAATAAATAGGCGGAGTTATCAACCAATGATATTGCCTATGGATGAATACTAAGTATCAAACATCTGCATAAATAGCGATAACAAATACACCCCCTTAACAATTATATATTATATTATTATTATTATTAATAATAAATATATTTATTATAATACACAGGTTTCAGTGAGTCATGTGAAATGACATCGCTAAGCTCCAGTTATAACCGGTGACATCACGAAGCACTGTTTATAAGGATATCATTTACAGGATATTCATGGCTCTTGTGTATTGGAAGGATATAATGTACAGCTTGGTCCCATAGAGAAATGACCAGACTGGAGATTATATTTCAATACATGGAAAGCATAGACAGTTTTGTTTAAAGGAGAACTAAAGCTTAACTAAAGAAGTAGGTAGAAATATTGTACATTATGTTTTATGCTTCTGTACCAGCCCAATGCAACCACAGCCCTTTAGCAGTAAAGATCTGTGTCTCCAAAGATGCCCCAGTAGCTCCCCGTCTTCTTTTCTGCTGATTCACTGCACATGCTCTGTGTTGCTGTCACTTACTGAGCTTAGGGACCCACTCACAATATACAGTACACATAGAATAGAAATGTCACACTATAAGGATGATTAGTAATTAATATAGATAATTACTACATGGCAGCACAGAAACCAATGCAATTAGCATCAGAATTTAATAATCAGCCCTGTAGCATCAGATTATATTACAGACCAACCTCATTTTCTGCTGGATAATTAGTGACGAGCCCTAAGCTTAGCTTCTCAACAGCTGCTCAGTTGCTATTGACAAGCTCAAACTTTAGCCTTGTGCAATAAGGTCATTATACGGCATTTTTATGCAATATTCATTTTTAGGGTTTAGTTCTCCTTTAAAGTGAAGGTGATTTCTTTTAGCTTAATGCACAAATATGTCTTAATGTCTTTATAAAGTGCAAAGGATCTTGTGTCTTTGTCTAGTATAATCTCTAGTGTCATCCAGAAAGCTCGATATTCCTGGAAGGTCATCTCCCATAGACTCCATTATAATGAAATAATCCAAATTTTTAAAAATGATTTCCTTTTTCTCTGTAAGAACAAAACAGTAGCTTGTACTTGATCCCAACTAAGATAGAATTAATCCTTATTGGAAGCAAAACAATTGTATTGGGTTTATTTCATGTTTACACGATTTAGACTTAAAGTATGGAGAGCCAAATTATGAAAAGACCCCCCAGATCCAGAGCATTCTGAATAACAGATCCTATACCTGTGCTTTACAATAGGGGGGTACATGATTTCCCGTATCAATCAGGCAGTTGGCACTTTTTATTTATTACCAAAGATTTGCCAGTCTTAATAAACAATGAAAATGACTGCGTCTAGATAAATACATGAATTATTATTATTATTATTATTATTATTAACATGTATTTATATACCATTACATGCTGTGCCTTCCACTAGGTGCCACTCTCTCCACTGCTCTCTCATTTCCAGCCTGTATTATTTTCTTTATCTCTTCTCATCTGTTAGTGAAATTGCTGTGCAGATTGATATTGGAAAATGAAATGAGAAAGGGTACGGAAAATCATAATAGAACGGCAAAGGAAGTCACTTTGAATGTTGTTCCTTATTTACTTTTATCTTCTACTTAAGCTTTGTAATATGAGCCCAATAAAACACCACAAGTTGATAAATATCCTCCATAAACCAAAATGCTACTAATATTATATGTGTATTTCACGCATTGTTTACTCTACTTAAGTACTACTACTACTACTTTAAAGACGCCGTTCTTTCATATGTCTCTCAATAAATGTTGACCCTGAGCTATAGAGGATACCCTGCTGTAAAGCTTTATATCCTACCTGAACCAGAGAAGAGGTCCCTGGATGCCCCCATATGCAGGAGGAGCAATAACCACAGTGAATACAGGATAAATAATGTAGAAGAGGTGACTGGGTGAAGCCTTATTTAAGACAGGATCTGGTATTTGCTATGAACAGTCTATTTGTCCTCTCCCCAAACCTGCTCCATTTAATGGTGTCAACGAGGGCTCAGCATACTGTATACCCTGGTGTCAAGGAAAATTTGATATAATTCATGGAGTATTCTCCTCAATTCCCAAAGTGTTTCATGGGCAGAACAAGTTGAGCTACTGCCGGAAGTACTGCTAGAAGTGCTGCTAGATGCAGGGGTGTAGGCATTTGGCAGTTGTCCTTAGTGACCTGGAAAGTCCCATTGTCCCCAGGGGTACTGTTAATTTATACTAAATGTTCTTTTTATTTTGTATTCACATTTCCAGGTGGATCATTCCACAAATTCTTGCTGAGATACACGTGAGGTGGCAGCACTTCACCAATATGTTTCCGTTAACAATATTTCCAGACAACACCAGAGAGAAACCTCAGATGTTCCTTGAGTCCTCCTGGAGAACTCTACTGTGATAGAGAAGTCAGTGGACCTACTTACTTATTCGGCTCAAAGAAATTTCTTCTCCTTGACAAATAAAGAGATACTATTACTTTTTTTTTATGTGTTAGAGATAATTCAGGGAGTAAATAAGTGTTAATAAAGTGTTCCATGGGCAGAACAAATTGTGATGGGCGAATAAATTCAGCAGGCGCGAATTTGCGGCAAGTTTTTGTCGTTTTGACACCGGCGAATAAATTCAAACTGGAGTGAAAATTCGCCAGCGAAAATTTTAGACACCTGTCGGAAAAGTCACTCGCATGAAAATCTTTACACGTCAACACTATTCACCCATCGACTTTAACGCTGGCATCAAAATTGCCATGGATTTCTGCGGGCGTCAAAATTTGCATTCGGTGAAGCAAAACGAGAGAAATTCGCCCATCACTAAAGGACATATGATGTCAAAAGTTCCTACATGAAATTCCAAATTGTCTTCCTTTTGTCCTACTCTCTTCCAAGCATGAGAGCTCGTAGAAGTGCTCTCGCCTGGGAAACTGTCTTGGATGCAAGGATGTAGGCATTTGGTAGTCACCCTTAGGGGCAAATTCACTAAGATTCGTAGTTGCGCCAGGCGTAACTTCGCCGCACTTCGGCAGGCGTAGTTTCGCCAGCGCTTCGCAAATTCACTAAAATCTGAAGTTGTGCTCAGGGGTAGCATAAGGTTGCGAAGTTGTGCTAGCGTTGATTCGCTAAGCGAAGCGAAGTTACACTAGTGATGGTTAATTTGCATACGGCGCCAAATTCAAATTTCAATGGAGGAATACGTAGAATCACTACAAATGCCTGGGAAACCTTCAAAACATCAAATAAAAATTTTATTTTGCCCTACACATGTGCCCACTGTATAGGTAAGTTGCCATGAGTCAGCAAATGTAGGGGGGAGGAGGGGAGCCCCAAAACATTTTTCGATCTTTTTCAGCCTATCACCCATAATATAGAAAACACGACAGTGTTTTTTGGGACTTAGAAAAAAATTTGACTTTTTTTGAAGCAATCCCTATCTACTCTATTGTGCTTCGCCTGGTCTGAGGTGGCGAAGGAAGTCTGGCGTAAAAGGCAGCGTTCAGTACACTGCGCGCGTTAGTGAATTTGCGTAGTTATGTCCGTAGCGAAAATTGTCCAGGCGTAAGGGTGCAAAGTAGCACTAGTGAATCTACGCCAGCGTTCGTTAGTGAATTTGCGCAGTAACAAAAATGCCAAATGCTAGCGAAGTAACGCTAGCGTTCGGCGCTTAGTGAATTTGCCCCTTAGTGACTTGGAAAGTCCTGTGGTTCTAGTTTGCCTTTAATTTGTACTAAATATTATTTTTTATTTGTATTTTATTTCCAGGTGGATCATTTCACAAATTCCAACGGAAAAACCTCCGATTTTCCTTGAGTCCTCCTAGAGAACTCCACTGTGACAAACAGGTCAGTGGGCCTAGTCGGTTAATTGGCTGAAAGTTATTTCTTGAAGAGTCTCCATTACAACTAAAGAGATACTATCACTTTTTTAGATGCACTCTCTGTGTTATATTACTTTTTTATATAGCACCTGGATCTCTTGCATCTGCATTCTCCTGCCATAGATTCCTCCAGGTTATCCAACAAGCTCAAGTTGATTGAGACAATCTGCTATAGGGTATTGTTGCTTATTTAAAAGGAAGGGATTCCGATGCTGAGAGGGTTGGCATCATAGTTCTCTAGATTAGAACCTTGCAACAGGAACATTGTTCCAAGGATACCTGGAGATAATTTTTTGTACAGCGAATAGTATCTGTTTGGGTTACAAAATATATTGAGGATCTCAGAAGTTTTGTGGGCTGTAAAGACTTTTTACTTAATGCATCTCTGTTTGTGAGTATCCCATCTGGGTTTCTTTTTGTGTCTTATTAAAACTCTATCACACTATTTTGGCGCACTTTGTTTTCAGTGGATATCCACGTAGGATACACAGAGATTGATGTTTGGCCTGGCTATGGTGAGCAGATAATTCAGCCAGAGTGTGGTATTTAGATCACCTTTCACCTGCACTTTTAAGTAAATGAAGTAACAATACCGGCACATATGCACTTTAATTTATTTAATTGAAGGTATTGCACCAGGGGTTTGTTTTTTGAGCTTCCCTACAGAATTGTTGATTATATTTTATGGAATGTTTACTAAAACATGTAGTAAAAAATACCAAGGCTGATTATATTTCACAAGGTATAGCGGCTAGGGGATGTTATCATGGACTGTAGACCTGCACCTAAGCATTGACCCACAACAACCTATCAGTGATTAACTTTCTTCAGCAACCTACAGGTCAAATAATGAGAGCAAAGATCTGATTGGTTGCTGTGTGTTAAGGTGGCCATACATGGGCGATAAAAGCTGCCGACAGACCGTGTCGGCAGCTTATTGGCCCAAGTATGGGGCCCCCCGACGGGCTTCACCGATCGTGATCTGCCCGAAAGTCGGCCAGATCTCGATCGGATGGGACAAAAAATCCCATCGGATCGCGGCCGCATCTATTCGTTGATGCGGTCCCGTGATCTGACCACCCATTGCTATTCGTTAGGATCCGATTGTTGGGCCCTAGGGCCCACGATCGGATCAGCCCTATATTTCAGAAGATATGGTGCACCAGCTGGATCTATTCCAATAAAACCAATCTTTTATTCATATTGTTAAGATATAGGAGCTTAAATCATCATCACCATACCACATGCTTGACGCGTTTTGTGGCTACCAGCCACTTTCTCTCCTTGCTTTTATAAATTACCTACTATGGTCAGGTTGTAGGCGAAGTAATACACGAAGCAGTGATAAGCCAATCAATCCCATTTCACTTCAACTAAAAATTGGTAAAAACCACTGGGAAATTTGTATAATGGAGAAGTTTTGTGAAACGAGTTTCTTTCTCGTCTGCTTTTCTTCTTGCAAATAAAACATTGACACCAATGGGTGATTTTTCTGCTGTCTTTTGATGCTGGAGAACCCTGGAGCTACCACCACCCTGGAAGTGATCAACAGGGACACCAGACTACTCAATTTGGTAGTACTAGATGCAACTGACGCCAGATTTGTGTCTACTTTGAAGCACTGGGCACAGTTGAGGCAGAAGAAACTTGGGGGAAAAAATAAGGATTCGTGTGAGAAATAGCACATTACACGATGCACTTGTGTTCGTAAACAACACCTAAATAATTTGTCATCCTTGATAAGTGTAGGTACATCTGAGAAGCAAGGCAAAAGGAGCTCACTTGCTGGGGACATCATGTGGGAATGAATTAAATTGGCTTGTTTTTGGTTCAGCTGCCCATTTACACTTCAAGGTAAGTGCCAATAAATAAAAAGCCAGCGTGACTGATTGCCAGTGCTGAGGCATTTCTGATTGGAGTGCAGTGTTCCAGGATTGCATCCATAGGAGAAGATCTCAACCAATTTAATCACTTGTAGAAGATTGTAGTCAGACCAGAGAAGGTGTCAAACAATCGTATGAGCAAAACATCAAGGGATGGAATTCCCGATGTTGTTTCTTTCTCAAGAAATCTATATACTTTCTAAATGTAAGACACAATACATATTTGTGTATTAAAGGGGAAGTAAAGTCTAAAATAGAAATGCTGCATTTTGTATACTAAACATAAACATGAACTTACTTCCCCACAAGCCTAATCAAACAAATAATTTTTGCTTTCAAAGTTGGCCACAGGGGGTCACCATCTTGGAACTTTGTTAAACATCTTTGCAAGACCAAGACTGTGCACATGCTCAGTGTGGTCTGGGCATTTTAGGGATCGTCATAATAAATTATCAAAACAAGGAAACAAACAAAGCTGCTTGAGTTCTGCATGGCTGGGAAGTAAGACGGGGGCTCCCCCTGCTGTTCATAAGTATGATTGTTTCCCTGCAAAGCATTTAGGGACCGTCTGACAATTCCTATCCACAGTAGTAAACGAAGGGAGAATTTCACTTCATATAGTCAGGTTTCTTATAAAAACGGTAAACATTTTTTAATTAAAGTATATTGGAGATAGGTTTCTTTTTCATTAAACAAAGTAAAAATGGGATTTTATTTTTTGCCTTTACATGCCCTTTAACAGAAAGAGTCTCTATTCTTGACTTGCACCAGCAGCATGTAAATCCCAGAGCAGAAAGCATTGGCTGTAGGTAGAAGGGAAAAGCTGTAGCCCCCAGCTCGGAGCTGATGCTGATTAAAAGACTGCAACCAGTGTGTTGAATTCAAATGCAACAACTAATTTGCTTTCCATCAGTGCCCTGGGCTTTCATACTTATCGGCAAGCACAGGGATGAATTACATGAAGTTTAAAAGCTACACGATATTGCAAGGAGGAAAAATTGAAAAATTGAAATGAGCCAATGTGTATATTATAAATATATATATATATATATATATATATATATATATATATATATATATATATATATATATATATATATATACTATATACATACCAACATCTAAACTAACTGTAAATGTCTCTGCACTTTCGTTAGTTCATTACTCATTAGGACTGGGCCCTTATAAGGACTACGCACAGACTGAGAGTGAGGCCTTGGGGGAACCTATACAGAGGCAAAATTCACTAAAATTATGTTTTCATTCCTAAAGTTAATGCCCCTTTTTATGCAGGACAATACTTGCTTTAGTAGCCACTCCCTAGAGTCACATAACTTGTTATCCATAAAAATCCCCCAATCCTTCTCTATTAACGAAACTCCCAACACTGGGAGGGTTATTTACTAAAATCCAAATTTATCTAATTTTTAAAATAAAAAAAACAAGACCAGACTCCCATACAAGATTACCTTATCTATTATTAAAAAAGCTTGATTTAATAAGTTCAGGTAAAAACTCAATAAAATCTAGCGAATACCCGAATTACTCGATTTTTTTAACGAAAAGCCATTTTTTTTTGGATTTTTGCCCGAAATGATTGGATCTTATGGGTAATTTCAGTGCAGACCTTAGAAACTTCAAAGCTGGATAAGGACCTCTGCCATTGACTTATACACAACCTCGGCAGCAGTGTCTCACTGGCCCATCGGGATACCAGAAAAACTCCCTGTGGGCCCAGGTGTCAGTGGGCCCTCATGTTGCTAAACATTTGGCCTATTTCATGGCCATTCCCTATTTCTATGAGAACAAAAAGGCTAAACAGATGGAATAATATATTATAATAAGAAAAGAGAACAGAGGTTGAGTGAGGAAAGGAAGAATAATAGTATTGAGAGTGGGCCCCTGGTCTAAGGTTTTTGGGTGGGCCCCTGGTGTCCCAGTCCGACACTGCTTGGCAGGTCTGAGATGGCGGATTTTGTATTCTGACTTTTTGCTGCATTGCGCTTTAATAAATCTCGAAAAATTTGAGTTTTGCCCCAAAAAGCACAACTGGAGTTTAGTCAGTAACCTCACATTTAACAATATTATCATTTTCCATTTTGCTGCCCAGTCTTCCAATTCAGTCAAATCTTTCTGCAAAGTGGCAGCCTCCTGCATGGCATTTTGCACAATTTATGCATCAGCATAAATAGAGATTGTACTAACAATTCCCACCTCAAGGTCATTCATAAACAAATTAAAAGCACAGCAACATGGACAAAACCCCTCAGACACTCCACTAATAACACTGGTCAAATTAGAAAATATTCCAATTACCACCACTCTGTGTAATCTATCCTTGAGTAGAGCCGGGCCAGGCACCCTAGGCAACCTGGCCGGTTCTGGCACCGGCAGAGCATTCACATGCGCAAAATTAGCTCATATGCAGAAGAGCAATTACGCTGAGAAATAGCAGCGACAGTCAGGGAGAGAGAGGACTGGAGATGGGGTAGGCGACAGAGAAGCTTCGTGCCTGGTGCCCCCCGAGCTTTGCACCCTAGGTATGTACTTTCTCTGCCTACCCCTAGTTTCCAACCCTGTCCTAAAGTAATTTCTCTAAGGAAAAATATTATGTCCCTGGGCCAGTTTCCCTTAATTTAACCAGTAACTTTCTGTGTGATAATGTATCAAATGCATTAGCAAAGGTAGATCACATCCACTGCCACCCCAGAATTTAGGTTCCTGCTCACCTTCTCATAGAAGGCAATTTAATTAGTCTGGCAAGATATGTAACGCATAACACTATGCTGGCACAAACTCGGGCTTTGCAATGTATTCAAGCATCATATTCTTATTACCCCTCCATAAGCTTTACTACCACTGATATCATATGAATAGGCCTGTATTTTTCATAATCAACTCTTTTTCTTGTCACTTGTCATTTGGAACTGTAACGTTTGTGCTAATCCTAAACCATATTTAAGGTTTGCTGCATCTATTTATGGAATCAGCCATCCCCGCCTCTTCATACATATTGTTTTCATCCTGAACTGAAATTTTTTTTATGTTGCTTAAATAGAAATACACTTAAAAGTAAATGGTCACAACAGGAGATCAATAATACACAGGAACAGATGCACTAAGGCTCAGAAGCACCAGGAAACAAGTCCTATCACGGGCAAAGAATACTGTGTAATGTCCCTTTAAATACCCATAAGGCCTTGAGTCATTGCGCGCTGACGTCACGCGCCAGCGCGCCTTTAAAAGGAACAGAGGCGCGGCGCGCGCGCCCTTAACAGAGCGGCGCATCAAGAGGAAAGTTGGCGTGGCGAGCGTCCCCGCTGAGAGTGCGGCGGACATCCCCGCCGGCCCGATAGACCACCAGGGTAAGTTACTTTCCTTACATTACCCCCCTCTCTAGGGGGGGGCCACTGGACCCCCAGGCTTACCAGGAAATTTTAGATGGAATTTCTTCCTGAGTTTGTCAGCCTTGATGTCCTCTACTGAGACCCAAGAGTTCTCCTCAGGGCCATAGCCCTTCCACTTAATAAGGTATTGTAGCTTACCTCGTACGAGGCGGGAATCGAGGAACTCTTGGATCTCAAACTCAGGCTGACCTTCAACCAACACTGGGGGAGGAACAGACAAAGAACGAATATCAGAGGCAGGTTTCAGGAGGGATACATGAAATGAATTGGAAATCTTAAAATTAACAGGTAATTGAAGGCGAACTGAAGATGGGTTAATGATTTCGGAAATGGGATATGGACCAATAAACCTGGGTCCTAGTTTGAGAGAGGGCACCTTTAACTTGATATTTTTGGTAGACAACCAGACCTGATCCCCCACTTTATACTGGGGTGCCTCTCTACGTGATCTGTCAGCAGCTTTTTTTTGAGCAGCAGTAGCTGCTGACAGAGATTCATGCACTTGAGACCAAACCCTAGAGAATCGTTCGACAGAAGAATTGGCAGAAGGTACAGGGGAACCAGACCCAGAAAAAGAAAAAGCTTTGGGATGCAACCCATTTACAGTAAAGAAAGGAGACTCCCCAGAGGAAGAATGGGTAGCATTATTGTATGCAAATTCTGCCCAAGGTAACAGTTGAGGTACTGTTCTAGGGACTGGTTTACCCTCTCAGTTTGACCGTTCATTTGGGGGTGATAAGCAGAGGAAAATGATAATTCAATCCCAACCTAAGAACAGAAGGCACGCCAAAACTTAGAAACAAATTGAACCCCCCTGTCAGAAACAATATTTTCAGGAAAACCATGAAACTTAAAAATGTGGGTAGCAAATAGGTCAGCCAAAGTCTTAGCAGAAGGGAGGTGTGGAAGGGGAACAAAATGGCTCATCTTGCTAAACCTATCCACCACCACCCAGATCACCGTTTTCCCCTGAGAAGGGGGTAAATCAATAATGAAGTCCATTGACAAATGGGACCAAGGTTTTACTGGAATGGGTAAAGGGATTAACAGACTCTGGGAAGAATTTCGAGAAGACTTTGATCTTTGGCAGACTGGGCAGGAATTAACGTAGGCTTTAGCATCCAGTTTGAATGATGGCCACCAAACATGACGGGATAACAGGGATACCGTCTTAAAAATGCCTGGATGCCCTGCCATTTTAGAATCATGCACCTCCCTTAATACTTGCTCCCTTAACTCCTGTGGTACAAACCATCTCCCCAAAGGGGATGTCTGAAGAGGGAGCAACAAAGAAGAAAGATCAAATTCAAGGGTTGCAATGATCATTTTTCTGGGAATAATGGGAGTACACTCACTAGAGTCAGAAGAGATGGATTCAAAACTCCTAGAGAGTGCATCCGCCTTGGTGTTTTTAGTCCCAGGCCTGAAAGTCAAAGAAAAATTAAACCTTGTGAAAAATAGAGCCCACCTAGCCTGCCTTGGATTAAGGCGTTTAGCAGACTCTATACATAATAGATTTTTGTGGTCAGTATAGACCGTCACCAGATGTTTTGCACCCTCCAGGAGATGCCGCCATTCCTCAAAAGCCCATTTGACTGCCAACAATTCCCTGTTACCTATATCATAATTCACCTCTGCGGGTGAAAACTTCCTGGAGAAGAAAGCACAGGGATGTAACTTGTTGGTAGTCGGGTGCCTTTGAGAAAGGACTGCCCCAGCTCCTACCTCAGAGGCGTCAACCTCCACAATAAAAGGAAGCGCAGTGTCGGGGTGACGACGGATTGGGGCAGAACTGAATTCCTTTTTGAGGAATTCAAACGCTTGAACGGCCTCAGGGGGCCACATGCTGGGGTCAGCGCCCTTTTTAGTCAGATTAGTGATGGGGGCCACAATGAGAGAAAAGTTTTTGATAAATTGACAGTAATAATTAGCGAAACCAAGAAACCTTTGGGTTGCACGTAACGAAAGGGGTTGGGTCCAATCCAGGACTGCTCTCACCTTGCCTGGATCCATTTCTAGACCCTTGCTGGAAATGTTAAACCCCAAAAACTGAACAGAAGAAACCCCAAAAGTACATTTCTCTAGTTTTGCATAAATATTATTTCCCCTTAGCCTTCGTAAGACTTCACGAACATGATTTTGATGTTCCTTCATGTTAGAGGACCACTACGAAGATCCCCAGCAGGTCCCGGAAGATGTCATTAACAAACTCCTGAAACACTGCGGGGGCATTACAGAGGCCGAAAGGCATAACGAGATACTCGTAGTGGCCATCCCTGGTGTTAAATGCAGTCTTCCACTCATCGCCCTCCCTAATACGGATCAGGTTATAAGCCCCCCTAAGATCAAGCTTGGAAAAGATTTTAGCGTCTTTGACCTGATCAAAGAGTTCAGAAATTAAAGGGAGAGGGTAGCGTTTTTTTATGGTGATCTTATTGAGCCCCCTATAATCAATACAGGGGCGAAGACCACCATCTTTTTTTCCAACAAAAAAGAAGCCCGCCCCCGCAGGGGAACTAGAAGGTCTGATGAAACCCCTTTCTAGATTTTCCTTTATATACTCTTTCATTGCCTGGGCTTCGGGCAATGAAAGAGGATAGGTTCTACCACGTGGAGGAGTTGACCCAGGGACCAGATCAATTGGGCAGTCATACTGCCGGTGTGGGGGTAAGGTTTCTGCTGCCTTTTTAGAGAAGACATCAACGAATTCTGCATATGCAGCAGGTAACCCTTCAAGCGATGTAGTTGCTACTACAGAGGGAAAACATACTCCACCACACATAGTACCCCATTGAACCACCTTCCTTGAGACCCAGTCAATCAGAGGGTTATGCCTCTGGAGCCACGGTAACCCAAAAATAAGAGGAGAGGAAGCACCCTCTATGAGGTAAAAAGCTATCTCCTCACAATGCAAATTATTAATACACATGGAAAGAATTACCGTCTCCTTGGAAATTACACCTGACCCTAAGGGTCTTCTGTCCACTGCCATTATTCTCATGGGGGCACTTAGGGGAATTACAGGGATACAGAATTTAGCTGCAAAAGCAGTATCCAGAAAATTACCCTCCGCCCCTGAGTCCACAAATGCAGACACCCTGACAGAGCCAGTAGGCCAGGTTAGTTTAACCGGTAACAAAACCTTAGAGGAAGATTGGGGAGAGGAAACTCCTGCACCCAAATGGAGCTCCCCTTCTCCATTTAGGCTTCGGAGTTTCCCGGCCTCTTAGAACATTGGTTCAGAAAATGTCCCTTTTCACCACAGTACATACAGAGACCCAGGGAACGCCTGCGTGCCTTTTCCTCAGGAGTTAGATGGGATATGCCTAATTGCATAGGCTCCTCCTGAGGTAGAGGCACAAAGGGGTTAGGAGATTTTACATTGGTCACCACATTGGATCTTATATTAGTAACCCCAGAGAAGTTTGTACTCCTCTCACCCCTTCTCTCCCTTTGCCTTCTATCTACCTGGATGGCGAGGGACATGAGATCATCCAGGTTAGAAGGTAGGGGGTAATTAACCAGACTATCCTTTACAGAATCGGATAACCCCAACCGGAATTGACTCCTTAGAGCCAAATCATTCCACCCAGTTTCCACTGCCCACCGGCGGAATTCGGTGCAATACACCTCCGCATCCCTTTTCCCTTGGCGCAACTTACGAATCGGCAGACGATGCACGATCCGGGTCATCGTAGAGAATGGCCATGCTGTTAAAGAAGGTGTTTAGGGAATAACGAGCAGGGTCTGAAGAAGGCAGCCTGAGGGCCAAAATTTGGGGGTCACCCAAAAGTAGGGATGTAGCGAACAGTTCGCCGGCGAACTAGTTTGCGCGAACTTCGACTGTTCGCGAACGTCGTGCGACGTTCGCCAATACGAGTTCGCGTTCGATTCGAACAAAAATCGTTCGACCATTCGATTCCTTCGACCACTAAAATCGAAGGATTTTCGTTCGAATCGAACGATCTAAGCCATTGGATCGAATGAAATCATTCGATCGAATGGCTTTGATCGTTCGAGTCGAACGAAAATCCTTCGATCGAACGATTAAAATCCTTCGATCGTTCGAATCGAACGATTTTCGGATGTTCGAAGTTCGCGAACTGCTCGCGAACTGTCCGCATTTTTTGCCGGTGTTCGCGAACGGCGTTCGCGAACACATCGGCGGCGGTTCGCTACATCCCTACCCAAAAGCAGGGTCATTATAAACCTTACTTTCTCCTCATCAGATTGAAAAGAATGAGTAAAGAAACTAAGGTACAGCTTACAAGCCTCTTTGAAAACAAAAAATTTAGTGCGATCCCCACTGAACCTTTCGGGGAACACAATCTTGGGTTCATGGGGTTAAGATGAGTTACCCCAACTGGCAGAAGAACCCACAGGAGGTGCAGGAATAGGATTAGGCGGCTGCTGCGAAGGCCCCAACTGGCGGGTCAGATTGTGGAACCCTTGAAGCAAATAGTTCTGTTTTTGCTCTTGCTCCTCCATACGTTGCAGCAAGGTAGTGAGCAACATCTCAGTGGATGTTTGAGGTGTAGCAGAGGCAGCAGCAGCTTCGTGACCGTCGTCCTCCAGGGCCCGTGATAATGTCACGGCCGGCACCCGATATCAGAACAAATGCCAAGCACCCTGGTCTCGGCTCGGCTTCACCAGTAGTGTGACCACCGTTGGGCTTTGGGAGGAGCCCTCAGCTTACTTGGCCACCTGGACTTAACGAGGGGTGCAGGGCGAGATGTTCTGGCTTACGAAGGGGCACGGCTGTTAGCAGAGTCTTTAGGCCGAAGGTCACGGTACAAATGGAGCAAGCGGGAGAATCGTCAGACAGGCTCGGTCGAGGCAGGCAGATATCAAGAATCGTCAGGCAGGCAAGGGTCAAACCGGGTTGTCAATCAAGGGGTTAAGCAGGAAGAGTTGTCGTAGGCAAGCGAGGGTCAGGATACAGAGTAGTCAGGAACAGGCAGGGTCAAACATGGGTAATCAAACAGACTAGATACAGAACAGATCAGACGCACAAGGCTCAGGAACCACTAGAAACAAGTTCTATCACGGGCCCTGGCTGGGAGTATGAATGGGCCTTAAATACTTTCAAATTTCGCGCCAAAACATGTGCCAATGCGCGCTGGCGTAATCACGCCAGCGCGCCTGTACCTTTAGAGCCCTAAGAAACCAAGATGGAGCCGGCGCTGGAGACAGGAGAAGTAGCACGGCGGCGTGGCGGCCGTCCACGCCGCTGCACCACTAGACCACCAGGTATTTTTATTACACACTTCAAGGTAAGTGCCAATAAATAAAAAGCCAGCGTGACTGATTGCCAGTGCTGAGGTATTTCTGATTGGAGTGCAGTGTTCCAGGATTGCATCCATAGGAGAAGATCTCAACCAATTTAATCACTTGTAGAAGATTGTAGTCAGACCAGAGAAGGTGTCAAACAATCGTATGAGCAAAACAACAAGAGATGGAATTCCCGATCTTGTTTCTTTCTCAAGAGATCTATATACTTTCTAAATCTGAGACACAATAAAGGTGGCTTGTGGAGACCCACAATACAAATCTTAGTTTGTAGGCTACTATGAGAAATATTTGTGTATTAACAGAAAGAGTCTCTGTTCTTGTCTTGCACCAGTAGCGTATAAATCCCAGAGCAGAAAGCATTGGCTGTAGGTAGAAGGGAAAAGCCGTAGCCTCCAGCTCGGAGCTGACGCTGATTAAAAGACTGCAGCAGGTTTATGAAACCGGTGTGTTGAATTCAAATGCAACAACTAATTTGCTTTCCATCAGTGCCCTGGGCTTTTGTACTTATCTACTGGTGCAAGCACAGGGACGGATTACATGAAGTTTAAGAGCTACACGATATTGCAAGGAGGAAAAATTGAAATAAGGCAATGTGTATATTATAAATAAATAAATAAATAAATAAATATATATATATATATATATATATATATATATACACATACCTATACAATCCTTTCTCTATAAACTATATACATACCAACATCTATACTAACTGTAAATGTCTCTGCACTTTCGCTAGCTCATTAATATCTTTCTTATAAGGACTAAGCACAGCAAACTGAGAGTGAGGCCTTGGGGGAACCTATAAAGAGGCAAAATTCACTAAAATTATGTTTTCATTCCTTAAGTTAATGCCCCTTTTTATGCAGGACAATACTTGCTTTAGTAGCCACTCCCTAGAGTCACATAACTTCTTATCCATAAAAATCCCCCAATCTTTCTCTATTAAGGAAACTCCCAACACTGGGAGGGTTATTTACTAAAATCCAAATTTATCTAATTTTTAAAATAAAAAAAACCAGACTAGACTCCAATACCAGATTTTACCTTATAAAATCGAGCGAATACCCGAATTACTTGATTTTTTTTTTACGAAAAGCCTTTTTTTTTGGATTTTTGCCTGAAATGATTGGATCTTATAGCTAATTTCAGCGCAGACCACAGAAACTTCAAAGTAGGATAGGGACCTCTGACATTGATTTATACACAACAAAAGCCGGCTCTCGCACACCCAGTGTAAGATGCGATGTCTGGTGCTCAATGGTAGAGGTTCGGCCACCTCACAATTCATTCAATTAACGTTTCGGGGTCACGCCCCGACTCGACAAAGGGGTGTGACCCCGAAACGTTGCTCACTTCCACAATAAACGTGCAAGGGGTTCCTTGCTTGCAGCAGCCTGTGTGCCATGGATATTTTCTTAATTGCGGATTTTTGTATTCTGACTTTTTGTGCTTTAATAGAAAAATTGGAGTTTTGCCCCACAACTGGAGTTTAGTTAGTAACCTCCCATTTAACAATATTGAACCTCATTTTCCATTTTGCTGCCCAGTCTTCCAATTTAGTCAAATCTTTCTGCAAAGTGGCAGCCTCCTGCATGGCATTTTGCACAATTAGTGTCATCAGCATAAATAGAGATTGTACTAACAATTCCCACCTCAATAATAAACAAATTAAAAAGCAAAGCAACATGGACAAAACCCCACAGACACTCCACTAATAACACTGGTCAAATTAGAAAATATTCCAATTACCACCACTCTGTGTAATCTATCCTTGAGTAGAGCCGGGCCAGGCACCGTAGACACATGCGCAAAATTAGCTCATTTGCAGAAGCGCAATTACGCTGAGTAATAGCAGCGACAATCAGGGAGAGAGAGGACTGGACATGGGGTAGGCGACACTTGCACCCACAGCTGGATAGAGGGAGTGCAGTGTCACAAGATATTCTATTTCAGGCTGTTTCCTTGCTGCCTCCTGCGGCTCAAGAAGGAGGAGCAATGCCTGGAATGCAGCAAGTCCCTTTTGAAACCAGAGAGTTCCTAACACCTTTTTTTTTTAAAAAAAAAAATAAAAACTCATACCTTTAAAGGATTCTGGAGGAATGCATATTGTAAAGGACTTATACACCTTCACCTAGTGACGCCCACATGACCCTATGACGTCACATGTTGTGTTTTGGCGCCATTTTGTGTTTAAATATTGATTGTTATTCTCACTGTGCACACCACCTGAGGAAGGCTCCAGTACAGGAGCCGAAACATCGAAATAAACAAACTTTTTTTGCACCTTTAACAAGTCCTGTGAGTGCGGTTCTTGTACAGTTTTGGTATATATATATATATGAAAGTGAAAAAAAGTGTCCATTTACTTAACTGATGGTTTGGTCTCAGCAGAGGCCTTTCTCAAGGTCGCAACCCTTTCCAACTATAGTCAGGTTATCTTAGTCAGCACTGGGCCAATCCAGTCAGGTGCCTGAGGTGGTCTGGCCGGTCGCAGCGCCCCACAAAAACTGTGCACGTATGCCGAAAAACCGTTGCGACGTGAAAGGAACAGCTGCGAGCAGGGACCAGACTAGGGGTAGGATAAGCAGAGAAGGTTTGTGCCTGGCACCCCCCCAACTTTGCGCCCTAGACATGTGCCTATTCTGCCTACCCCTAGTTCCTGCCTGATTCTAGTTGTAGTTTTGCTTTGTGTATGGACCCCCTTAGGCCTATGATGCATATAGGACAGACCTGCTAGCACCTTTCCCATGTGTGTAGTAATAGGAATGAATTAAATCCCTCTGTGACTACACACCAGGGGCAGATTCTGACCAGAAAACACTTGTATTTGTATTTTCTGGCCAAAATCCACCCTGTTTTATTGACACATATTCCTGTGACACACACATAGGGTGGGTGCAAATGGATTCAAAGAAAACACCCCGTATGCCACAGGTCAGGGCTTTCTGTTCATTAGCAAGCACAATAGGCAATGAATAACACAGTTTGTCCTTTCTATCACATCTGACACCTAAAAGTCTCTACACAGAGGTGTGTGTTGTGTGGGGTGTCCGGTTTGTGCTCAGAATCTAAGAACTCTTTCTTGTGCTACTGTGCCCACACAAAGGCCATTAGGTTTCTGAGTGCATCTAATAATAGATTGATCTATATTTCCGTAGTCAGTAACCCAGCGATGCTTATGGGGTAAATTTGTCAAAGAGTGAAGTTCCGCCACTAGAGTGAAATTCCACCACTCTCAATTCATTTCTATGAGATTTTGAAAGGCGTATTTATCAATGGGTGAAAGTGAAAGTTCACCCTTTGTTAAATAAGCCTATAAAAATCCCATAGAAATGAATGGAGACTGGTGGAATTTCACTCTAGTGGCAGAACTTCACTATTAACTTCACTCTTAGATAAATATACCCCTATGTATGCAGCTCCATATTCATGTAACACCAAGCAGTCCACAGACAGTGCCTGAAGCTCAAATGAGTTCAGCATTTCAACCACAATCAGGCTTATTTTTTTTAAAAATGTGTTTTTAGTAATACTTTTTATTACACCAGGAGTCCCCAATCTATTTTACCTGTGAATCACACTCAAACATAAAAAAGAGTTGGGGAGCAACACAAGCATGATAAAGTTTGTGGGGGTACGAAATAAGGGCTACGATGGATATTTGGTAGCCCCTATGTGGACTGGCAGCCTACAGGAGACTCAGTTTGACAGTACAGGCAGGGGGCTGCTAGCAAGGCTGAGGGAAGATACTTGACTTCAAAGTCTAGCAAAGTAATTGGGTGGGTAGACAGGGTAAACGGTCTATGTATGAAAAAAGCACAATGTATCCAATAAGGCACTGGGATTCTGGTGGGATAAGGGGTTTTTAGTTCAAAAGTGATCACTAGTTACCTTCCTCATCACAGTCCTTACCCAGGATGACCATGGAGCAGTGGGTGCTAAATTTCCCATGGCAAGTTTAATACAGGTATAGGTCCCGTTATCTGGCTACCTGTTATTCAGAAGACTGGAATTACGGAAAGGCCATCTCCCATCAATCAATTTTAGATAATAATTCTAATTTTTAGAAATAATCTCCTTCTTCCCTGTAATAATAAAGCAGTAGCTTGTACTTGATCCCAACTAAGATAGAATTAATCCCTACTGGAGGCAAAAAAATTCTATTGGGTTTATTTCATGTTTAATTTTTATTTTACTAGACAAAAAATAAGGAGATCCTTATCAGGAAGACCCCTGATTCTGAGCATTCTGGATAACAGGTCCCATATCTGTAGAAATAGATGCTGTTACATCACTTTATTTTTTGTGGGTGATGATGCCTTCCATTTGATCCTTACTTCTACCCCCAAAAGACCTGTTTCGTAAAAAAAAAATCCCCGGAATTCCTCCTTCTTTTCAGTTCTAAGTTCAACTCGGGGGCTGATTCTGCTCTGCTTATTGAAATCAAATAGACTGAGCAACACTGGGAGCACTCACCAACCCACGATGAACCTCTGATGTGCTGCTACGTGGAGAACGCCCCCGAAGCGTGTATGTATCTGCAAACTTTCGTAGTCACGGAGCACCAGTCAGAATAAAACATCTATTTTATTGAAAAATGGTTAAAAATTAACAATGGAACATAAGGAACCCTTTCTGAGGAAGTGGTTTGTCCACGAAACGCGTCAAAGCCATGGAGCCGTTGGGTTCCTTATGCTCCATTGTTAATTTTTAACCATTTTTCAATAAAAATAGATGTTTTATTCTGACTGGTGCTCCGTGACTACGAAAGTTTATTGAAATCAAATGAATTTTGGCTCATTTTCTGTTTTTGTGCTGCTTGAAAATCTCCCGAGAAGTTAAAGCAATCCTTAGTTACAAGCAAAGTATAATTTTTAATTTCAGAAATGCGATGCCTCAGATAGATGTCTGGAATAGGATGAACATTCTATTGAAATTCTCACGAAGACCTCATAATTCATTTTCAGCCAAGAATTTGCCTGGTTTAATATACTCAGGGAATTGGAAAGTAATTTATTTCTGTCACATGGGTTTTTTTCAATGGAAAATCAATAGAGATATTTATCTGAAGATTAACTGAAGTTTTAATATTAAAATGTGAAAAGTAAATTGCTTGTTTCTTAATTAAGAGAGCAATAAAAAAAATTTGACAATTGCTGTATTAAGTTGTAGTTGGCACACACACACCTCTTTACTGGCTACATTCCAAAACGAATATTAGACTACTATTGTGGAACTGGTTTATGGGTACTGTATCCATGGGGATATACAGCAGTATAATGGATACATTGCTTATCCCTATTAGCTCCATGTTTTTAGGGGCCTTCGTAGGTAAAGGGGAAATTTTAGCTAGCGTTCCTGAGAAACCAAAAAGGAAATACACAGAGCCTATTTTAAATTCTTCAGTTCTTATGATGTAGGAGAAGACCGCCTGCTCCTTTCATCTGTGGGAGAATTCTCATGCCCCCTGAAAAGACAAACAGAGGGAAAGAAGGAGTTAAAAATGAGGGTTTATTACACTGCTTAAAAAAATAAGTTGGGGATTCGGACAGCCAGGCAAGAAATAGCCCATTTGCAAAAAAATGACACCTATGGGCTTGTGAGGTTTTAGAGGTTTTATATCTACTTCAAATAAATTCACAATTAAAAAAAAAAGTTAATGTTTCTTATTTATTATAAAAATAAAAATAATAAAACTTGATTGAATGCAATCATGGAAAAAATGAATAACATGGCGATTGGCCAATCACTGATTGCCACATTATCCGTCCCGATCTGCATCACCCAACCACCCACCACCAACGTCACTGTTCTGCCTCCGACGTCATCTGTCCTGTCCCCAATGTTACCCACTCCGCCCCCGATGTCACTGGCCGCCCCCTACCCGTTTGGCAACCCTAATTCCCTCACTTACTAAACACCATCCAACCCCTTCTTAAAACTATCTAATGTATCATTTAAAAATATCTAATGTATCAGCCTGTACCACCGATTCAGAGAGAGAATTCCACATCTTCACAGCTCTCACTATAAAAAACTCCTTCCCAATATTTAGGCGGAATCTCTTTTCTTCTAATTGGAATGGGTGCCCAAGTGTCAGCTGGAAAGACCTACTAGGAAATAAAGCATTAGAGAGATTATTATATGATCCCCTTATATATTAATACATAGTTATCGTATCACCCCTTAAAGGGCATGTAAAACCAAAAAAATAAAATCCCAATTTTACTTTCTTAAATGAAAAAGAAACCTATCTCCAATATCGTTTAATTAAAAAATGTGTACCGTTTTTATAAGAAACCTGACTGTATGCAGTGAAATTCTCCCTTCATTTACTGTTGTGGATAGGAATTGTCAGATGGTCCCTAACTGCTCTGCAGGGAAACAATCATACTTATGAACAGCAGGGGGAGCCCCCGCCTTACTTCCCAGCCATGCAGAACTCAAGCAGCTTTGTTTAGGATGATCGCTAAGCAGCCCAGACCACACTGAGTATGTGCACAGTCTTAGTCTTGCAAAGATGTTTAACAAAGTTACAAGATGGTGACCCCCTGTAGCCAACTTTGAAAGCATAAATTATTTGTTTGATTAGGCTTGTGGTGCAGTAAGTTCATGTTTATGTTTAGCATACGACATACAGCATTTCTAGCCTTATTCTATTTTAGACTTTACATGCCCTTTAAGCACCTCTTCTCCAATACCTTGAATTTGTGCGTTTACAAGCTCTAAAAACTTGAATTAAAAATTACATTTGAAGTTTTTTGTGATGAGTAAATACCACACATTCGAGTTTTTGAAAATATAATTTGAATTTGGACATTTTTATGCAAAAAGAATAGAATCCTGGCAAAAATTTGAATTCGAACCTTGATAAATCACCCCGCTAATGTAGATATATAGCAGTCATTTGAAATTCCAGAGTACAAAACAAAAAAATAATTAGCTCATTAACAAAGCTTATATCTAATGGCCTAAAATGTGGGCATTTTGCTTATCCCTAATAACTGAATGTTTTCAGGGACAATGGTAGGTAAATAGGACTTTTGATCCAGCAGTTCCTCGGAGACCAAAAAGAGATGGTTACAGGATAAGTGAGAGCACAGAGCTTATTTGGAAAAGAACTTTCCCTTAACAAGACAAGTAGGGGCTAAAAGTAGTCAATAAGGGGAATTTAGGAAGGTCAGGCAGTGTCGGCTGTGCTACCTCTGGTGGCAGAATAGATGAGATCAACTCTAGGGGGGGTCATTTAATAATAATCGGATTTTTTCCAAAAATGTGTGGTTTTCTCATTAGTTTAAAAAGCTCTACAAATTCGAGATTTCTAAAGTATAGAAACCACAAAAAACTCTCATACAAAACTTTGCCAGGTAAAAGTTGTTGAGGTTCTATAGTAGTCAATGGAAGCTGCACTGATCTATTTGGGACGATCTAAATCAATTTGCACTTTTACAGGTATTTTTGGCTAGGAATTGTCCAAAAAACTTGGATTTTTAGAGGTTTACGTAGATTTTTTTCCGCTATGAATTGTCCGGAAAAAGAAATGGAATTGTGGGTGTTCAAGATATTCAAATTTTTTAGCACAGAGTTCAGAGTAATTTTCCGTTCGTACTTTCTTTAATGGGATTTTATAATAAATCGTTAAATGAGACTGTTGATAAATAAAGTACCACACTGAAAATATAACAGCAATGCAATTTTAAAGGGCACCTATCACTTAAAAATTGCTTCCCCCAGCGGAGGTGGTGTTAACGAATAGATCCTGCACTCTGTTAGGGGGAAACAATATATATATATATATGTATATATATATATATATATATATATATATATATATATATATATATATATTCTCATTTAAAATGCCCGTCGTCAGTGGAGCCATTTATAGGCACACACATGCATATAATGGGGTTATTTACTAAACCACAAATTTATCTGGTTGGGCTTTTTGGGGCAAAAACTCAAATGTTTTGAGATTTATTAAAAATGAATGCTGCAAAAAGCCAGAATATGAAAACCCGCCATCTCAGACCAGTTGAGGTCATGTATAAGTCAATGGGAGATATCCCTATACCAATGTGAAGATATTGTGGTTTACGCTGGGTTTAACCCAAAAATCTGATAAATTCAGGGTTTTCGGACAAAAACCTGAAAGATTTAAGCGATTCAGGGATAAAGTCAGAAAAAATCATGTGATTCAGGTTTTCTCTCAATTTTATCGGGTATTTTCCAGTTCCAACTTATTTGAGTTATTTCATAAATACGTACCGGTAAGACAAAATTGGGCATGGGAGTTTGGTCACGGTTATGAGATAAATTTGGATTTTAGTAAATAATCCCCAATGAGCAAGTGCCCCAACTTGGTCAGTATGCCCGTACATGTGATGTAAGTCTGGGGGCGTGTCCACACTTCCTAAATCACCCGCATGCTCATAATGAGTGGGGAAACTCACCATAATGCTCGTAGGTATTGGCCAGCACTGAGAGATCCCTCCTGGTACGAGTGGCATAGCCCTAGTGAGACACATTTCTATGAGTCCGCACCTCCAGTAGGGGAGTATGTTCCAGTACAAATTGAAAATATGAGTAAAATTTGTTAATGATTAGCATGACGGTTTGATAAATTGCAAATAGACTGAACTTCTGGAAATCTTTCAAGAGTGACTTGAGAACATGCCTGAAATATTGACACTGATTGCATTGAATATATTAAATGTGGTAAATGTACTGGTGTTTTGTGCACAGATCTTTGCGTTCCTAGAATGAAGTGGAAAGAGCTCTGTGTTCCTATAGATATAACACTGCCTGGGTTTGGCATTCATATGGGCTGTTTGTGGGCAGCACACCCTTGGGTGCCCTCTAGCTTGTGTGTCCTTCTGACATGTGAAGGTTGGAGACACTGTATTTAAGGAATGGTTATAGCACTACCCTTTGCACCTTGTGATGGATTTTTGATATGCTTTCTTCAAGGAGAACAACCCCTTAATTAAAAAACAAAAACCCTACCCTACATAGACTCCCCTCCCTCCGCCCCCCCTGGGCAAATGCCCCTTACTCTTTACTTACCCCTCCATGCTGATTCCGTCCAGCGGAGTTTCCGGGCGCCATCTTCATCCGATTCGGTAATCTTCGGAATGAGACCGACACTTGTGCAAGTTTTGGTGCATGCGCAGTTGTTGCGAAATAGAAAATTGCTCCAACTGTGCATGGGCCGCTCTGCTGGTCTCATTCTGCAGATTACGGAATAGAAGAAGATGGCGCCCGTTAACTTCAATGCCCTGAATCTGCACCGAGGGGTAAGTAAAGACTTAGGGGCATTTGCCGAGGTAGCAGCTAGGCTGGGGGGAGAAGGGAGGGGAGTCTATGTAGGGTAGGGGTAGGGCTTTTTTTTAGTTCATACTGGATCATTTAGAGGCTCTTGGCTTGGCACTACTAATATAAAAACTTCATATGGTTAAATAACAATCATTTAGCATGAATGTAGATGGAATTATAAGGCTCCTATACGAGCGCAAGTGACTGAATTTAGTCACCGGACCTCAGCGCGCCAGTTTCTTCTGGTGACTGGACCCGGTACCTATTACTGGAGAAGCAGGAAACACCCCCTAAGCTTTACCTCTGGCCGTAATCTGTGGATATTTTTTAAAGGGATTTTTCTATTTACAATAGCGGAACCTGTGTGGCAACCCACTAAAGCTGCCTCTCTAGTCACCGGCCCACAATGCCTATATATTACATACGGCCCTGGCAAGGTCAGTGACAAAGTGCAATTTCATGTGCAAGTTTCTGGGGTTTATTTATAAATGTCGCGCAGGGCAGATTGGGTCGCACAGTGAATATATTTGTCCTGCACATGGTTTCATTTATAAAGCTGAATAAAAGTGTGCAAACGGAATTGCGAATTTTTTTTCCCACTGAGAATGTCTAAATATGGCAAAAATCGCAAATTGCCAATATTATGGGCACACTCTGCGTTTGAATTACGCCACAACTTTGGTGGAGGAAGACAATATTCGCAAAACAGTTTCACAAATTTCGAATTTAAGTAAATCAACGCTATTTTCACCTTGCACAGTGGGCGCACCCACTCAAACACCCGTCTCATTTGTGAGCCATTTGCAAAAATGTATTCGCAATGCGAATTTGCAAAGACCGGAAAGATAGTAGTGCAATATTTTAGTGTTCAGGAAAAAACATGGGCAATACAACCATTTGCGAATAAATATGCGCTGCGCGAACTTTATACATGAGCCTCTCTATGTTTTACTCACAGTGCAACAATTTCCAACACAATTTTAGGGTAACTGTTAAGGATGCATTGAATCCACTATTTTGGAATCGGCCGATCCCTCAAATCCTTTGCGTAAGATTTGGCCGAATACCGAACCGAATCAGAATTTGTATATACAAAGGGAAGGGAAACATTTTTTTACTTTCTTGTTTTGTGACAAAAAGTCATGCGATTTCCCTCCCCGCCTCTAATTTTCATATGCAAATTAGAATTCGGATTCGGTTCGGCCGGGCAGGAGAATTCAACTGAATCTGAATCCTGCTGAAAAAGGCCGAATCCTGGATTCGGTGCATCCCTAGTAAGTGTGGCCGTGAGGTAGCACTGCCTCTGAATGCAGTTATCCAGAATGCTGGGGACCTGAGGTTTTCCAGATAATGGATCTTTCCTTAATTTGGATCTCCATACCTTAAGTCTACTAGAAGATCTTGCAAACATTAAATAAACCCAATAGGCTGGTTTTGATTCCAATAATTATTAATTATATCTTAGATGGGATCAAGGACAAGCTACTGTTTTATTATTATACAGAAAAAGGAAATAGTGTTTATATTGTGAGACGGCCTTCCTGTAATTCAGAGCTTTCTAGATAATGGATCCCATACCCATACATCTAAAATGTAATTTCTTCTAAATATATTTTTTATTAACAAACCCCCACCAGCGCCTCCAAATTCCGTACCTTGTTTGAAGCTCTTTCTAAACCTGCTGAAAGTCAACTAGCCGCTGTTTATTTTACTATTCCCTTTCATCATGTCATAATGCAAATATTAATGTTCTCTAATGTTCCCTTTTCGGTTTCAATTTACCGCTGGCAGAGCTGGACTTGCAATAAAAGAACAAAGCCATAAAAGTGAAGTGTCGCTATATTCGGGACACACTTGATTATGTAGTGAGTTCTGCAGAATGGGATTGGGTAGCAATTTATCGAGCGCACTGATTTTACAATACAGCTCTTTTGCAGAGCCCCCTAGGAGGCCCTAAATATACAGTAAATGGGAATGTATTGAACAGAAATGAAAACAAGCTGAGAGGTTACGGTTTATGATAAGCGGTAGGATATTTATCGCTATTTAAAGGAAGATATATGGCTGGATGTGGCAAATGCTATGAAACATAATTCCTATTTAATGCATAGTTCATTTTGGTGTTTGAGTGCACCGGGTCTATGGAACCATATAAGGTTAATGTGTTATTAAACTAATTTCATTAGAGATTTAAAATGAATTCAAAAGAATTCCCGCAATTCGCTGCAGGCGAATAAATTTGCGTAACCGCCGCGAAAAATCACCGGCATCAAAAAAATGCCCGCCAGCGTCCAATTTTTTTGTATGCAGGTGCATTTTTGCCAGCGAATTAGTGCCGGCGTCAAAAAACGCCGGTGGCAAAAACGAGACGCCGGTGCTGGTTCTCAAAATTTTTCGCCGGTTCGCGAATTTCGCAGGAAATTTGCAAATTTTTCAGCGAAGCGAAATGCCCCAAATTTGCCCATCACTACAAAAGACCCCACGAAGGTGACGTCTGCTGCCCTTGAAATAGTTTTTTTGATGACTACATTGGCATGGCATATTAAAGGAGAACTAAAACGTAGCTAAAGAAGTAGGGTAGAAATATTGTACATTATGGGGGTTATTTATTAAAGTCTGAATGTCAGAAACTTGAAAAATTTACTATAAATTCTGAATTTTTACTGGAAAAAAAACCTCGAAACTTTCAAGATTTATTATACTCTGAGGATGGAAAAAGTCTGAATCTGAAAACCCGGCATCTCAGACCTGCCAAGGTTGTATATGTCAATGGGAGAGGTCCCTATACTATTTGGAAGTTTCTGTGGTCTGTGCTGGAATTAGCCAGAAACTCCGACTATTTCTGACTCTTCGTGCAAAAATCATGATTTTTTTCGGGGTTTTCCCTGAACCGATTAATTTGTGCTTTTTAAATAATGTATGAGGTCAAATTGTTTAAAAAAAATCTGAAAAATTAGAATTTTGATAAATAACCGCCTATGTTTTGAGCCTTACTGTTTAGCAGTAAAGATCTGTGTCTCCAAAGATGCCCCAGTAGCTCCCCATCTTCTTTTCTGCTGATTCACTGCACATGCTCTGTGCTGCTGTCACTTACTGAGCTTAGGGAGCCACTCACAATATACAGTGCACATAGAATAGAAATGTCACAATATAAGGCTGATTAGTAATTAATACAGATAATTACTACATGGCAGCACAGAAACCAGTGCAATTAGCATCAGAATTTAATAATCAGCAAACCTGTAGCATCAGCTTATATTACAGGGGAAGCCCTAAGCTTAGCTTCTCAACAGCCAATCAGAGCCCACTGAGCATGTGCAGTGCCATTGACACTATTAACAAAATCCAGGCTGTGACAACTTTCAAGGCCTGGATAATTACTAATAACGCTGAACCTTTAAGCTGGATCAGTAAGTTCAGTATATAAAATAAGGCATTTCTGGTCATATTCATTCTGAGAGTTTAGTTCTGCTTAAAGAAGGTTTCTTTCCTGATTCCTTGTATGTGGTGTACACTTCCTACCTGTTGTCCCATCAGACACTTTTGGAAATTTTGGACATGATGTCCAAGAAACACCTGGAAGCCCCAATTGAAGGTTAGTAAGGGTGACATTTGGGGTGAACATGTATTTGCTCTCCTAGATATTCTTAAAACTACGGTTGATTAACAGATACAACAGTGTTTTCCTATAGCTGTATTCATTTCATGAGATAAGGGGGGGGGGGGAGCTGACCAAAGGTTGGACCTCCATATACCTTCTTTCTGCTGGTGGCTCCTTTGTGGATTAAGTTAAATAAATCTGTTGCTGTAACAACTGACTCCCATTATTGCAATCTCAACCAGAAACCCTGGCCTCCACCATATGCAAGGCTCACACCTAAGTTAGAGACTTTTGCCCTGGGAACTTAGTCTGGTCTTGGGAGCCTTGATTAGCTCTATTTTACCATAACGTTACATCTGGAATAATAAGCACTTCCCATCAGATTAAGCCTCCTCATTTCTTCCTCAGACGCTGATCCATTACAGCTGATGGAGCTACACGAGGAGCTTTCCCTCTGAGCACATTTTTTATTAGATTTTACTGGTTCATTAAACGCCGCATCTGGTTGGGTGGCTGGTACTAAATTCTTTTTAATCACCGTCCATTTGATTTTATGGACACATAGAGGTGTGAGTTTCTAATGCGAAAATAATTACGTATGGGGCATCTGGTGGGATATTTTTGTGAACAGCGAAATTATATTTATTCTGCCCGATGCAATTCATATCCCATAGCGGCAAGGGTTGGGCATTCAGCGTGAATGGATTCGATCTTTACAGACTGATGGGCTGGGCCGATTTAGCTGCAGCTTGTTTGTTTAAATTCCCGGCTTATTTATCGGTTATTTTTTACTTCAAACCACAATCCTTAAAAAAAAAAGAAACTAGTATGTATGATGTTACAGGGAACTGACTGTAAGCTCCACTGGGGCAGGGACTGATGGTAATAATGTTAATATATATATATATATATATATCAATATATATGTCCATAGTGATGGCACTCACAGGGTTTTCACAACCATCACCATGTAATTATTATTATTATTATTGACATGTATTTATATAGCGCCAACATATTGCGTAGCACTGTATTCTCTGTAATAATATAATTCTCTGTAATAATATAACAGTAACTTGTACTTGATCCCAACTAAGATATAATTAATCCTTATTGGAAATAAAATCAGTCTATTGGGTTTATTTAATATTTACATGATTTTCTAGTAGACTTAAGGTATGAAGATCCATATTACTGAAAGATCCATTCTCTGGAAATCCCCAGGTCCTGAGCGGATAGCCGTAAAAAAAAAATTAATACAAACATAGTGGCCCTCAAATGAGTGGTTCTGAAATGATAGGAGAAGACTAAGCCTAAAATTGTATGCCATTTGAAATGAATGCAATCAACATAATGGGGGTAATTTATAAACGTCCGAATGCCAAAAATTCTATTTATTTTTTTTTACTATAAAATACGAATTTTTAGTGGAAAAAAACCTGAAATTTTTTTGGGATGAAAAGAGTCCGAATGTGAAAATCCGGCATCTGAGACCTGCCGAGGTTGTATATAAGTCAGTGGGAGAAGTCCCGAAGATATCCTGATCTGCGCTGGGTTTCGTGCAATAATCTGAAGATCTCATGGTTTTCTGGCAAAAATCCCCAAAAAATTTGTACTATTTGATTTTTTTTTGAGATTTTTTTGAGTTTTTCCCAGCACAGGTAATTTTCAGAAAAATGTATTGATAAATAAGGGGAAAAAGCCCGTGCGGATTTGGTCGTAATGGTTTTCAGAGAATACTCAGATATTTCCGGATTTTGATAAATAACCTAATAAAGTATGTTTCAAACATAAGGGGCCGATTCACTTAGGGTCGAATTTCGAAGTTAAAAATACTTCGAAATTCGACCCTCGAATTGAAATCCTTCGACTTCGAATATCGAAGTCGAAGGATTTAGCGCAAATCCTGCGATCGAACGATCGAAGGATTTTTCGTTCGATCGAACGATTAAATCCTTCGAATCGAACGTTTCGAAGGATTTTAATCAAACGATCGAAGGAAAATCCTTCGATCAAAAAAAGGTTAGCAAGCCTATGGGGACCTTCCCCATAGGCTAACATTGACTTCGGTAGGTTTTATCTGCCGAAGTAGGGGGTCGAAGTTTTTTTTAAAGGGCAAGTACTTTGACTATCGAATGGTCGAATAGTCGAACGATTTTTACTTCGAATCGTTCGATTTCGTTCGACTTCGATCGAATACGAACGAATTTAACCAATTCGATGGTCGAAGTACCCAAAAAATACTTCGAAATTCGAAGTATTTTTCATTCGAACCCTTCACTCGAGCTGAGTGAATCGGCCCCTAAGTGTAACATCAGGGTTTTCCCTCTGCTTCTTTAATTGCTTGAAGTAAGTCTGCTTGTCATCCATTGGATATATTAAGGTGTATCCTTTTTGGGCACATCCGAGGCCTCAGGACAGAATCATGTCATTAATATGTATCTGGGCCCTTACTTACAGAAATCTCTTTGATCTGAGAGGTCGTATTTTTTGATTTCTCATGTTCTTTTCCAGGAAAGGTTCATTTATTTATAAAAAAGCAGCATATTGTTTTCTGGGACACATGAAGAAATAATATATCGGTTTCCTTTTCACTTTGCTCTAGATAAATCATTCAAGATTTTTATTCACTTCCCCTAATAATCCTTATATTTCTTCCAATATACCTTTTCTGACTATCCACATTCATAATATCATTAACATGAAAGCGCCTTCTTTATAACTGGCAGAAGTGCAAGAGCAAAATAAATACAGGTATGGCATCTGTTATCTGGAAACCTGTTATCCAGAAAGCTCTGAATTACAGAAAGGCCATCTGCCATAGACTTCATTTTATCCAAATAATTTAAATCTTTAAAATGTATTTCCTTTTTCTCTGTAATAATAAAACAGTAGCTTGTACTTGATCCCAACTAAGATATAACTAAGATATACAGTAACTAATCCTTATTGGAAGCAAAACAATTCTACTGGATTTATTTGGGGGCCGATTCACTAACTTCGAGTGAAGGATTCGAAGGTAAAAAACTTCGAATTTCGAAGTTTTTTTTGGGCTACTTCGACCATCGAATGGGCTACTTCGACCTTTGACTACGACTTCGAATCGAAGGATTCGTAGTAAAAATCATTTGACTATTCGACCATTTGATAGTCGAAGTACTGTCTCTTTAAAAAACACTTCGACCCCCTAGTTCGCCATCTAAAAGCTACCGAAGTCAATGTTAGCCTATGGGGAAGGTCCCCATAGGCTTGCCTAACTTTTTTTGATCGAAGGATATTCCTTCGATCGTTGGATTGAACTATCTGCGCTAAATCCTTCGATATTCGAAGTCGAAGGATTTTAATTCCTAGTCGAATATCGAGGGTTAATTAACCCTCGATATTCGACCCTTAGTGAATCGGCCCCCAAATGTTTGAATGATTTTTTAGTAGACATAGTATATGAAGATTCAAATTATGTAAAGATCCATTATCCAGAAAACTCCAGGTCCTGAGTATTCTGTATAATAAGAAGTTCTGTACTTAAAAGGCATGTGGTAAAACAGGGCCTTGTTGCGGCTTTCCAGTTCCTAATTGACCTCTGTAGTACTGTGTACAGTAGAGAAGTTTATGTTTTTGAGTAGTTTCACACATTCATTTTAAATGGGGTGTTAGTGTTCATTGCAGCAGCAGTGCTGGGCACTAACCCCCCTCTAGCTCACATACATTGAACTGACAGTTTGGACAAATATTCTCCAGGTGTGAATAAATGTTTTCAGTGTGTTAATAGTATAGTATAATATGTTAAATATTGATGGGTGAATTTGTCGTGAAGAATTCACGAAACGGGAATTTTGACGCCCGCATCAATTTTGGCACCTGCATTAAAGTCAATGGGCGTCTGAATAATGTTGTCCAAATTTTTTTGATGCTGGCGAATTTTTGCTGCAGTTTCTCGTATTTATTTGCCGTCGGCGAAACTAGGAAATTTGCAGTGAATTTGCACCTGGCGAATTTATTCGTCCATCACTAATGTTAAATAATAAATCATTACTGCACAGCAGAAATTACGAAATCGACCCCATAGTATCTAATTAGTAGTGTAACGCAGGGAATCCCAACCTCAGAACAGACCCCAAGGACCCGGTCGCGGCTCACTCCTCCGCCTATAACAGCCTTTGGCTTCAGGGTTAGCCCTCCGCTACTCGGATGTTGCCAGGTCTTAACGTGAGAGGTACAAGGGGAGAGTTTTGAGCAAACAAGGGAACCAAGCGTAGGATAATGGAATGGGCAACAGGAAACATAGTCGCAAGCCAGGCTGAGTCGGTAACATTCAGACAAAGCTGTACAGATTCAGGTGACGGAAGGGTAATAGGGGGTCACAGGCCAGGTCAAAACACACCGCAAGCAAAGAACAAAAAAGGTCCAAGAGAATAGTCGATAACACAGCAAAGATCAGGACAGGCAGCAAACTAGACGTAACCAGGGACAGGCAGGGTTAGTAACAGAACAGTAACACAGCAGAAACCACACCCAGGAACTATAAAGTAGACCTAACACTGAGCAATGTGTGAAAGGCGCCTGTGCCTTTAAATATTTGAAACTTGATGACGTCATACGTGTTGTTGTTTCAAACCCAGAATCCTATCTCAGAATGCGCATCGGTGTGCTGGAAGAAGGACACCCGTCACACCCCCACTAGCCCACCAGGGTAAGTCCTTACAACTAGTTCACACCCTTGCCCTTTACTCCACTTCTGTGCGCACCTCTGGTTCGAAGACATGGAATCTTCGGGAGCAGTGGAGTCGTGTACTTCCCCAGTCTGACTCACACCCAACTGTAACCTGCAATGGTTGGCCAGATTTCAACACGAATCCGCCCAATTGTTGGTCAACCCACAGGTCACCATGGTTTTGGGGTCAACCTGCAGATCACTACGTGGCTGGTCTTCACCTTGGAGCCCTGCAATTGACCTGTCCTCCTAATGTTGAAGGGTTCAGCTGTTGGAAGTGTGTGGGGCAAAATGGTTATAAACCTTTATTGACAACCTGTAATATATGTTATATAGAAAAATGCTGTTGGTTAAATGACATACAGAAGTAGAAGGACTATACAAAGGATTCAGTCTGGTGCCCTAATTGAACTGAACAAAAGCAATCCATGTTTATGGCCAGTCAAACCTTGTCCTTCCATTTTGGCCTGCAGGCTGATCAGTTTCATGCCATGGAGGGTTTCTGATCATGAAAGGCTTAGATCACTGTACATTTACACTGTTTTAGAATAGAATATTGTAGAATAGTTAGATTCAAAGATATACTTTATTTATGGATTGTGCTGCCCTAGGCAATGCCTTTGTTGCATTTAATCTCATCCTAGACAATTTCTGTGGCCTTGTCTTGCTTTCAAACTTAGCAAGTATTTTTGAACAGCACCACCAAACTCTTTGGGGCAAATTCACTAAGATGCGAAGTTGCGGCAGGTGCAACTTCGCCGAGCTTCGCCACACTTCGCCAGGCATAGTTTCGCCAGCGCTCCGCAAATTCACTAAAATCTGAAGTTGCGCTCAGGGGTAGCGTAAGGTTGCGATGTTGCGCTAGCGTTGATTCGCTATGTAAAGCGAAGTTACGCTAGCGAAGGCTAATTTACATACGGCGCGAAATTCAAATTTCAATGGAGGAACACGTATCAGCACTACAAATGCCAAGAAAACCTTCAAATCTGCAAATAAAATTTTTATTTTGCCCTACACATGTGCCCACTGTCTAGGTAAGTTGCCATGAGTCAGGAAATGTAGGGGGGAAGGAGGGGAGCCCCAAAAAATTTTTCGATCTTTTTCAGCCTATCACCCATCATGTAGAAAACACGCCAGCGTTTTTTGGGACTTAGAAAAAAATTTGACTTTTTTGGAAACAATCCCTATCTACTCTATTGCGCTTCGCCAGGTCTTAGGCGGTGAAGGAAGTCTAGTGTAAAAGGTAGCGTTCAGTGCACTGCGCAAGTTAGTGAATTTGCGTAGTTTCGTCGCTAGCGAAAATTCGCCTGGCGTAAGGGTGCGAAGTAACACTAGCGAAACTACGCCAGCGTTCGTTAGTGAATTTGCGCAGTAGCGAAAATGCCAAACGCTAGCGAATTTGCGCCAATTTATCTTTATCACACCATCTAGTGGTCATTAGTGTACATAGTTTTACTCACAGAACAATCGAATAGAATAAAGTGCAACATTTCAACACCAAGGGGCAGATTTATCAAGGGTCAAAGTGAATTAGAGGGAATTTTCGAAGTAAGATTCAAAATAGTTACATAGATAATCTGGGATGGAAAAAAACAACAAAAGTCCATCAAGTTCAGCCCCTACAAATCACCCCAATGCTACTGTATCACAGCATCACCCGGCAGGGAATTCCACAACCTCATAGTCCTCACCCTGAAAAACCACCTTCACTGCTTCAAATTAAAGTTCTGTTCCTCTAGTCTGAATAGGGGCCTCTTGTTCTTTTCTAGGTGAAAAATGATACCCCTGCTATCAGTCAATAACGTCCTCTAATGTACTTGTAAAGAGTAATCATTTCTCCTAGCAAGTGCCTTTTCTCCACAAAAAAACAACCCCAACCTTGATAATCTATCCTCAGATTTTAATTCTTACATCCCTCTTACTTGTTTAGTTGCACATCTCTACACTCTCTCCAGCTCATTTATAAACCTTTTTAAAGAAAAAGTAAACATTTAAAATAAGTAAGTGTAAAATTGATGAGGGGCTATTCTTAGCACTTTTGTCATTTACATTTACCATTTTTTATTTTTTCATTCCAAAATATTAAAGGATACATGTACTGTTAATATGAATGAATTTTGTTCCAATGGCGCCACCTGCTGGTCAGTTTCCCACCAGTCTGACCACCAAGTAGTCAAGGAAGTTGTCAGGAGAAAGAAAGAGGCTGCTCTGATGTTCTTCTGCTCAGGATAACAATTAGAAACCTTTCTCAAATCTTTCCTAAGCAGAAGAACATCAGAGCAGCCTCTTTCTTTCTCCTGACAACGTCCTTGACTACTTGGTGGTCAGAAACTGACCAGCAGGTGGTGGTGTTGGAACAAAATGAATTCATATTAACAGCATATGTATTCTTTAATATCTTGGAATAAAAGAAAATAAATAATGAATGTACATTGCAAAATGTATTAGAATAACCCCCTGATCAGTTGTACATTCACTTATTTTAAAGGTTTACTCATCCTTTAAGGACTGGAGTCCAAAACCGCACTGCATACTCCAGATGAGGCCTTACCAGGAACCTATAAAGAGGCAGAATTATGTTTCATCCCTTGAATTAATGCCCTTTCTTATAAAATGTAGTTGCTTAAATAGCCTCGGATTTACTCTGCCTGGAGCTGCACGATTTGTTATCCACAAAAAACCCAAATCCTTCTCAATTAAGGCTAGCTCCAAAACTTTTTGCTTTTGTGTTATTTCTACCAAAGTGCATAACCTTGCATTTATCAGTGCTAATTGGATCCCTGCTCATGTGTGAGCTAAAGTGCGGGGCAGACACAACTAGGACATAGGAGCACAGTGCAATTATAAACGCACACAAGTAGGAGCAAGTACTAAATGGTGGATTGAGTGGCACTAATTGGAATCTACATCATGGTGCATATGCCTGCTGCACAAATTCCCACAAACAGCAGATCATAAAATTCCTCATTCCTCCTGTGATCTTGTGCTTAACTTCATAGCTTTTGGGCTGACTACTGTCCCTAATTCTTGCAACTCCCTCATAAAGAGGGGGATTCAGTGGTAATAATGTTGACTGTCCACAGATGAGTCCTAAATAGCATTTCTGCATCTGGTCACCAGCACATCACAAAAAACAGAAAGTGGTGGATATTTGGAATTGATTTAGTAGTAAGGAAGCCCTTTAATACCAATAATATCAGTGGAGTGCAGGCACTTAATCAGTCACTTCACTCAGGTAATGTAATTGAGGCACTTTCATCAATTGTAGTTGACATGTAAAGGCTCCACATCTTTCCCCACCCCCAGATACAACTTATGTTCACCTTCATGTCATCATGATTTATTATACTCTAACTTTCAAGCTGTCAAAACATCAATTTCATTTCAGCAGCTTGAATATACTTTATTACCAGTGTTTGGCATGGGTGCCTTGCAGCACTGGAGTCCTGGGTTTGATCCTGAGCACATATGGAGTTTATATGGAGTTTGTAGCTTCTTCTCATGTTTGCCTGTGGTTTCTCCAGGTGCTCATGCACATCCACTGCTCCACCACATACTGCTACCCTGATTCTACAAGGCTGATTTACAAATGTTCGTATTTTGTTCATTTTAACAAATCTAAAAATTGTGGATTATACTAATTACTAAATACAAAAATTGTAATTTATTAAAGCAGTGTAAATTCCAAGAAAATGTAAAATCTGGTAAAAAAAAAAAACTGTGTGGGACAGGGAAAATAGCAGTGTAATTCCAGGAAAATATAAAATCAGGAGACATCAAATCAGGGTCCTACTGTTTTTTAACACCATTACGGGTACAATAGATATTTATTTTTTACCCTGATAAAAAACACTTTCAAATACAGTTGCCATTTGTCTGGTTTTTAAAAGGGCTGCCTGAGTCAAAACTGCCTGCCCAGCAGGAAACCCCTGTATTAGTCGACCAATCATTGATCACCGCAGCATAATCCCACGCATGTGATGCCTTCACCCCACATTACAAGCATGCTCCCCGTGATGTCACCTCCAGAACCCTCATCTGGCTTTCAGGATAGGGAAAGGGTGACAATCCTACTTATGAACACCCTTAAAGGGATTCTGTCATGATTTTTGTGATGTAGTTTTTATTTCTAAATTACACTGTTTACACTGCAAATAATTCTCTCTACAATATAAAATTTCATTCCTGAACCAGCAAGTGTATTGGTGCATCTCAGGTCATTGTGCCTGGTCATGTGCTTTCAGAAAGAGCCAGCACTTTAGGATGGAACTGCTTTCTGGCAGGCTGTTGTTTCTCTTACTCAATGTAACTGAATGTGTCGCAGTGGGACCTGGATTTTACTATCAAGCTTTGTTCTTCCAGGGAGCTGTTATCTTGTGTTAGGGAGCTGCTATCTGGTTACCTTCCCATTGTTCTGTTGTTAGGCTGCTGGGGGGGGAAGGGAGGGGGTGATATCACTCCAACTTGCAGTACAGCAGTAAAGAGTGACTGATGTTTATCAGAGCTCCAATCACATAACTGGGGGCAGTTGGGAAACTGACAATATGTCACATTTCAAAATTAAATATAAAAAAATCAGTTTGTTCTTTTGAGAAACGGATTTCAGAGCAGAATTTTTTTTCCCATGACAGTATCCCTTTAAGCTGACAGCAGCAAGTTCTGCTCATTTGGCCTGGTCAAGTTTATCTTTGAATCCGTTGTATCACAGACAGCACCATCCATGAACGTATTTTCTTAAAACGCCTTTATTGAGACATAGGCTCTTGACCCAGATAAAACACAACGTTTCAGACCTGCATAGGTCTTTTTTCAAGCCTCTTTTCAAGTTTATCTTTGCCCATGTCATGGAGCCACTAAGGCTGCACCAGTTATTTGGTTCCAGGGTAAACAAATGGATCACTTGGTGAACTTTACAGACCCAATGTCCAGGAACGTTCCAGCTGGATAATTATATGACAAAGCATCAATCAGAGGTTTTGTTTTGGGCCCAGACTGATATAAAATAGCCAAGTCTACAACCAATATTGTTTTGGATTTTGATTCGATTTTACAGCGTACAATAAACAGAGTTCTATATCACTAACTACAGGTCATTATCAAAATAGAAGTCTATTTCATTATTGCCGCAACCTTCTTCCAGTAAAATGCCCTTTTGTTTTCATTATCCAAAGAGATAAAAGAAAGAGCCACAAAACATGAGTTACAGCGACATTGTGGATGGAATAATTGGAGCCGAGCAGTCGGCGCAGTCTTTTTGCCAATTCAGTATTTTTATCCCGATAATTAGCTGCAATAATGAAGCAATTAGTGCTTACACAATGATGGAGAATCCCTTCCATACGAGCAGAATGGGTCTCTCTGAAATACAGTGACATCGCTTGATAATGTCTGGTTTCTATCAGTCGGCATTCTATAGAGCCAGCTAATAGAACTGCTATTTTCATCTAATCACCAGCAATGTGCTACGTTCAAACTGATATCTTCGAATGAAACGTTGAACTGAAATGTTTCAAATTGAATCACTTGGCCATTCATCAGTTTCCAGAGCAAAAAAAAAAAGCGGAAAAAAAAGATAGAGAAGAAAATGTTGAGGGAAAGGGTGGATTTGGAGAAGGTTTGAGCGCTGCAATTATGTTGCAGAGAGTTTTTTTTTAAACAAAGAGTGGAAGAATGATGCTGAATAATAACAAATAATGAGGCTCTTGAGATGCTATGTTGAATTTTTACACTTGAGGAATGCATTAAAAGCCCACTCTATGTGTATTTTTGTTTTCTGGTTGTGTTTCTCTAAAATATTAAGAGCTAAATGTGCTTTCATTTTATTTTGTTTCCCTCCCACCTCCGAAGCGGAACAAACTAAATAGTCATTGTGTGTTACATTGGGAGCCTTATTACACCCATAGCCCTCCCATTTTGTTATAGTACCTAATTAATAGCCATAAGGGCACTTGGCTTAGCAGCTCAGGGATGTGATGTGGCCTGACATCTTTGGGCACATAGTCATCAATGGGGCCATAAAGGGGGTCTCTCTTTTTCAGGGACAATGGACTATACTTTTTCACAATGTCTACACGTTAGCTGAACTTCAGAGCATGAGCAAACAGAAGCAGTGAATAAGTCTCCGTAGGAGGATGAAATTCATCAGGCATTTTAAATTTTACTGGTTTTAAAAAAGATCATGTCATTTTAACCTTTTTTTGGTTCCTCCTGTTTGCTTATGATCCAGAGTGCTAGTGGGCAACTGTTGGACAACTGGTGGACAATATGGTGGGCAACTGATGGACAATATGGTGGGCAACTGATGGACAATATGGTGGGCAACTGGTGGACAATATTGTGGACAACTGGTGGACAATATAGTGGGCAACTGGTGGAAAACATGTTGGACAACTGGTGGACAATATGGTGGGCAACTGGTGGACAATATTGTGGACAACTGGTGGACAATATAGTGGGCAACTGGTGGACAACATGTTGGACAACTGTGGACAATATGGTGGGCAACTGGTGGAAAACATGTTGGACAACTGGTGGACAATATGGTGGGCAACTGGTGGACAATATTGTGGACAACTGGTGGACAATATAGTGGGCAACTGGTGGACAACATGTTGGACAACTGGTGTACAATATGGTGGGCAACTTGACCAGATTGACCCTAAGTGATGAGTTCAGGGTAACTACACCTCAACCATGGGCAAGACTTGCTGGGTGATACTCTTCCTCAGGCTTGGCTAGCATTCTGTATAATGGAAGAGGGCTGATTTAAGATGCTATAGTCATTATTTATTTTGCCTGTACAGGAATGGGATCTGGAAATCTGCTATCCAGAAAGCCCCCGTAGACTCCTGTAGTCTCCTGTAGACTCCATTTTATCCAAATAATTCCCATTTTAAAAATGATATGCTTTTTCTCTGTAATAATAAAACAGTAGCTTGTACTTGATCCCAACTAAGATATAATTAATCCTTATTGGAAGCAGAACCAGTCTATTTGGTTTATTTAATGTTTACATGATTTTCTAGTAGACTTAAGGTATGAAGATCCGAATTGTGGAAAGATCTGTTATCCAGAAAACCCCAGGTCCCAAGCATTCTGGATAACAGGTCCCATACCTGTAGGAGCTGGTTAAATGCCAGGGCCTATTTTGAATGTTTTCTTTATCTCCGTATGTTGGTTATAGTTGGGAAAGATAGATTTGGGAAAGATAATTTGTGCCTAATTTTTGCCTAGTCTGGACTACTTTGCATAACCCACCTCTCTGTAAATCTGTCCCTGCTTGTAATACAAATTATGCTTATGTGTTGTTTCTCCTTTTGACCACTTTTGTTCTGCTTCATATCAAAAGTTCTTCCCTATAACTTTCTCAACGGGCTAACACGGTGCAAAAAACGTTACCTGGAAAGATACACAAATCATTGCTGCACAAGGACTATATAAAATGGTTATATAACAAGGTTATTTCACGTAGAATGGATTTTCAGGAGATTTAACATTTCAGTTCAAATTAAGTAAAGAAACTACTAATTCAACACTTTGTCATGTCTGTTGCATAGAAACAAGCAATAATGTAAATACGAGCTTATTTATTTGCTCTATAGGATATAGAGGGTGATATTTACAATTGTTTTTCATTTTCTATTATTTGTGGTTTTTGAGATATTTAGCTTTTTATTCAGCAGCAATCTGATTCAGAGGCTCCAAATTACCCTAGCAATCATGCATTAATTTCAATAAGAATCTTGCAGAATATCTTACCTTAACTCCTTTGCCCAAGGGTGTAGCTAAAACCTTGATGAAAAATGTTTACGTTTTTCATGGCAATAACACAGATAGCCATGTATTTCCTTGTAACACCTACTAAATACAGGTATGAGCCCTGTTATCCAAAATTTACAGGACCTGGGGTTTTCAGATAATGGATTTTTGGATCCGTTGGAATGTTATTTGGATCTTCTTGCCTTAAGACTACTAGAAAATCATGTATATATTAAATAAACCCAATAGGCTGGTTTTGCTTCCAATAAGGATTAATTATATTTTAGTTGGGATCAAGTACAAGCTACTGTTTTATTATTACAGAGAAAAAGGATGTCATTTTTAAAAATTTGGATTATTTGGATAAATGGAATCTATGGGGCAAATTCACTAAGATGCGAAGTTGCGCCAGGCGCAACTTCGCCGAGCTTCGCCGCACTTCGCCAGGCGTATTTTCGCCAGCGCTCCGCAAATTCACTAAAATCCGAAGTTGCGCACAGGGGTAGCGTTAGTTTGCGAAGTTGCGCTAGCGTTAATTCGCCAAGCGAAGCGAAGTTTCGCTAGCGATGGTTAATTTGCATACGGCGTGAAATTCAAATTTCAATGGAGGAACACGTATCTGCACTACAAATGCCTTGAAAACCTTCAAATCAGCAAATATAAATGTTATTTTGCCCTACACGTGTCCACTGTCTAGGTAAGTTGCCATGAGTCAGGAAATGTAGGGGGGAAGGAGGGGAGCCCCAAAAAATTTTTCGATCTTTTTCAGCCTATCACCCATCATGTAGAAAACACGCCAGCGTTTTTTGGGACTTAGAAAAAAATTTGACTTTTTTGGAAACAATCCCTATCTACTCTATTGCGCTTCGCCAGGTCTGAGGTGGCGAAGAAGTCTAGCGTAAAAGATAGTGTTCAGTATACTGCGCAAGTTAGTGAATTTGCGTAGTTACATCGCTAGCGAAAATTCGCCTGGCGTAAGTGTGCGAAGTAACACTAGCAAATTTACGCCAGCGTTCGTTAGTGAATTTGCGAAGTACTTAAAATGCCAAACGCTAGCGAATTGACGCTAGCATTCGGCGCTTCGGCGCTTAGTGAATTTGCGCCTATGAGAGACGGCCTTAGTGTAATCTGGAGATTTCTGGATAAGGGGTTTCCAGATCCCATACCTGGGTCTACCCTTAGAAACAGTTGAAGAAACTTATCCGGAAATGATTGTGCTCTGCAGAAACATAGTTATTATGGGAGGAAGCCCAGTATAATGTTGTATAGTAAAAAAGTGGCTGATTTCATGGGTATCTTCATGCTCAGATATTGCACATGAATTGTAGCACAAACTTAATAATAAAGGATTCCAATGTTGTAGACTTGTAGGTTCATCCGGGATATGAGCAATAGTGATGGGCGAATTTCTCCCGTTTTGCTGCGCTGAAAAATTTGGGAATTTGTGAAATTCCCGTGAAATCTGTGAAACGGCGAAAAATTTGAGGCATCTACTTTGAGTTTTACTGTCAAAAGACATTAAATAAGCTCTTGGGTTCTGCTCATTTCATCTCCGCCATGCTCACTATTCAGCCATGCTTCTCTGCAGATACAGAACAGTCGGTGATGAGAATGTTAGAGAGAGGCCAGAGGGAAAGAGACTCTTCAATGAGCAGGTAACAGGCCGGAATTCAAATCAGAATGACATCTGAAGTGGCATCTTTGTGAATGCTGGGCAGGGATGTAGCGAACTGTTCGCCGGCGAACTAGTTCGCGCGAACTTCGACTGTTCGCGTCCGCCGAACGTTCGCGAACGTTTGGGGACGTTCGCCAATTTGGGTTCGCACTCGATTAGGTCGAAGTAAACTCGTACGATCGAATGATTTAACAATTCGACCGAGGGAATAGTGTCTTCGATTCGAATGGTTCCGTCGTATCGAGCAGTCGAATATAATCGAAGTGATCGTTGCCCCACTTATATTCGAATCGTTCGATTCGAACGTTTATGCCCCACTTCCTTTCTGACATTTTTTTCATACAGGAAGCCCTCCAGTGGCCATTTTAGGTGCATTTTCGGCCTGATTGCGCACTTGCTATTTAGATTGCACAGGTGGAGGAGGTGTTTTAAAGCAATTGAAAAAAAAAAGCCTGCAAATGGCTGGGAGGAGGATTGAGGAGGAGGAGGAGCAGGGGGAACGTCTCTCCAGCCCTGGTGAGGTGCCAACTGCGGCTGGATCCCACACTATGTGGGATCTTAGTCGTGGTAGATGGGGGAGAGAGGAGGGCTGGGGGGTCACCAACAGGGGTTCCTGGGTGGAGGAGGAGGTAGAGAGTCGGGGGTCCCGTAGTGGGGGTGAGAGTAGGGCAGGGGGGTCCCATAGTGGGGGTGAGAGTAGGGCAGGGGGGTCCCGTAGTGGGGGTGAGAGTAGGGCAGGGGGGTCCCGTAGTGGGGGTGAGAGTAGGGCAGGGGGGTCCCGTAGAGGGAGGGAGGAGCGTAGGGCAGGGGGGTCCCGTAGAGGGAGGGAGGAGCATAGGGCAGGGGGGTCCCGTAGAGGGAGGGAGGAGCGTAGGGCAGGGGGGTCCCGTAGAGGGAGGGAGGAGCGTAGGGCAGGGGGGTCCCATAGAGGGAGGGAGGAGCGTAGGGCAGGGGGGTCCCGTAGAGGGAGGGAGGAGCGTAGGGCAGGGGGGTCCCATAGAGGGAGGGAGGAGCGTAGGGCAGGGGGGTCCCGTAGAGGGAGGGAGGAGCGTAGTGTAGGGAGGGTGTCCCCCAGCCCACACAGGGAGTCCCCCAGGGCACGCTGCGTGTCTCGCTCACCACCATCTGGGGCACGCAGCGTGTCACGCACCCCACCCAGGGCTGAGAGAGGCTTCCCCAGGAGGAGGCCACAGAGGCTGCCGAGCAGCTCGGAGGAGGAGATGGAGGCACCACCACCAACTGCCTCAGAGAGGAGAGAGGAGGAGGAGGAGGAGGAAGGTGATGATGGAGGAGAGGAGGGCCCCACCAACAAAATGGCCCGAAGGTTTACCGGTGAAGAGAATGGAGCACTGGTGGACGAGGTGATAGCGCGATGGGATGTGCTGTTTGGGAGTCAGTCCCATCGCATCAATGCTGCCAGACGCCAACAACTCTGGCAGCAGGTGACGGACAGGGTGAACACTGTGGGCGCTTTACACAGGGATCGGACAACTGTGTATAAGCGCTACAGTGACCTGAAGCGTTGGCTAAGGGCAAAGCTGGTGACCAGGAGAGCTAAAGCCCAGAAGACCGGCGGAGGGCGTGTCCCTCCACTCAGACTTCAACCCCATGAGCGCCGGCTTCTGGACATTTTGGCCAAAGAGGGCAGTGAAGAACTGGACACAGACTGGATACGTAAGTAGACTTTTATAGAAACAAATATCTGACTCCTTTTGTTCCACATTCCCATTATTTACATAAATGTCTAATGTTCCCTTTAGCATATCACTTTGTTGGTAAAATATTGCTTCTGTTTTGCATTAGAGGAGTTTTTGTGCTTTTCTTTACAGCTTTGCTGTTTGTTTATTATTACTAGTTATTAAGTGCAGCTGTAACTGACAAAATGGGGAGCCATTTATTTATTAACCATTTCTCCACTATAGCACAAATGTTTAGAAACTGCTTTAAAGGGTGGTTCACCTTTAAGTTAACTTTGAAGTATGTTATAGAATGGCCAAGTGTAAGCAACTGTTCACTTGTCCTTCATTATTTTTTTAAATTACTCTTTTCAGCTTTAAAATGTGGGTCTAGAAAGAAAGGCTCTACACATTGATTTTTTATTACTCATCTAACTTATCAGAACATCCCCAATTCTATTCCAGTCTCTTATTCAGATAAATGCATGGTTGCTATGCTAATTTGGACCCTAGCAACCAGATTGCTGACATTGCAAAGTGTAGATCTGCTGAATAAAAAGCTAAACAACTCAAAAAACACAAGTATTGTCATCTATATAATTCTCTTCTGCTTGTATGATTGCAAATGTATTTAAGTTTTAACCATTCCATCCATAATAGCTGTGCCATTATAGATTCACGTTTAACCATTTCATCTCCCTAGTTGTGCCATTATACAGTAGATTTACGTTTAACCATTTCATCTTCCTTCCTGTGCTATTTCATTGGAGTTAGTATTTCGAATGAGCAATAAAATAGATTTGTAGCATGTGAGAGGTCTGTACACCAGGCTACTAGCCAAGTACACTTGCAATTCTATATTTTTTTGTCTCTTAATACCTTTTTTCTTTCTTTACTCAAAATTGCAGGACCACCGCAAACATCGCGCCCGGACAGTGACCAGGACCAGGGTGATGCTGCTCAGCAACCCCAGGAAGAGGGTGAGACTGATGACTCTGATAGAGCCCCGGAAGCTCAAGGTACAGACATGTTTAATGTTTGTGACAAATGTAATTGCTCCCTGAACTTGTTTAGAGCATTACTAATGTCCTATGTCACATTACAGAACACCGAGCTGAACGCCGCGCCCAGTCGCCAGCCGTGATTCCTGTGGTGCCCCCCAGACGTAAGATCAATGTTTATAACTAATAAACTCTTCCTTTATTTGTCAGTGTGTCACCAAAGATGCAAGTAATGGTTAAGCTGAGGAGAGGTGGTTAGGAGAACAAAATAGGATCAGACAGGGCCACCATCGGGGGGGCAGTTGTCATGGGCCCGCACGTGTCTATGGGGGGGCCCGGCCATGCTTCACTTATTTGATTATCCGGGCCCCCCTGTCTTCAGCGTACTGCCAGCTCTCTGTGCACGGAAGCTTTTCGCCTATTAAGATTTCCTGTATCCTCATTGGTCCTTTAAGAATAAGGCCCAGTAAATCTGCATTGGGATTGGATCCCCTTAACGGGACTTATTCTTAAAGGACCACAAGGATACAGGAAATCTTAATAGTAGAAAAGCTTCTGTGCACAGAGAGCTGGCAGGCAGTACGCTGAAGACAGGGGGGCCCGGATAATCAAATAAGTGAAGCATGGCCGGGCCCCCCTTAGACACAAAACCCTCACAAGCAATATTTCATAAAATTTGGGGGTATATGAACAATTTTTTTTACTTGCAGGGGGGGCCCTTATCACCAATGGCTTTTTCTAACTTGTGTGTGGGGGGGTTACCATTTTTAGCACTGTTGTCTGTGTTGTTTTTAAACTGTAGTGTGGAGTTGGCGGGATCTGGGGTGGGGCCTAGGCTGGGTGGGCAGGCCCAGAAAATTAGTGTGGATGGGGCCCTGAAAATTTTGTTGTACGGGGCCCTGTGATTTCTAATGGCGGCCCTGGGATCAGACAGCAAAAGCAGAGTTTATATGGGAACCAGTAATAATATCTCCTTAGTGGCTGTTACAATGGAGGGTATGTTTAGTATTCTGAGCTGGGAAGAACTGAGCATGCTCATGAGCCAACAGCCAAAGCAAATTCCTGAGGCGGGGAAGAGTGAGTTAGAAGAGGAGAAGGCATTTAAATGATTAAGGGGATACTGCAGCCTTTACTGTTAACCTTTTAAAAACCAGTAGCACGTGTCTGAAGCTTTAAAAGAGGCCGTTCACTGATTACATTTTTGTTGGGAGCGTTTACATGTCCTTTAAAACAATTTTTTTTGTCTAAGAAAAAACATGTTTTCCAAGCTACAGACTGGTATGAGATTTCCACTGTAATGTTGTGTTTATGCCACCCCCCAGACTAAAACACCACCCCAATCTAACTTGGAACCTTTTGTAACCTTTTGTTTGTTGTGGGTTATGCACATGTCCAATATATATATTTATATTTGATTTTTCTTGTAGATCGTGCTGCTGCCACAGCAATTGGGGGACCACCACAAGAGGAAGGACGGCGACTGGCTGATCAACCTGCGGCACAACCGGGGCTCGTCAACGTGATGCTGGCCATGCTACGCCAGCAGCGCTACCAGGATCTCAGGATGAGGCGGTGGATGGCCCATATCTATGCAGAGATGCGGGAGACCCGGATGGCCATCCATCGAGGATTCCAGGACCTGGTGGCAGCCCAGTCTCACCGACCAAGGGGCCCTGCTGAGGGTGAAGTCCCTGGTCCACCTGCTGCTCCCCCTCCACCCCCTGAAGCTCCTCAACATCGGAGGGAAAGGGGGCATGGAAGGGGACACAGTCCTGTCCGAGGGGACAAACGTCCCTAGATCCAGTCTGTGTCATTTACCATCTGACACTGGCCTCTTTGCCTATTTTCTCCTGGTAACAAACTTTGCCCTATTGACGCTTCAGGTATCACTCTGTCCGTTACCCAGCAATGGGACTGACTCCCAAACAACACATCCCATTGTTTACAGTGTGCTCCATTCTCTTCACTGGGGGGTGCCATTTTAACATCTATTGGCACCCTTTCCAATAACATCTGGAAAAGCACTTCAAAACATCTAAGTGCATTTGCTCTAACATATGTATATACGTATGGTGTTATGAGCACCAAGGTGTGCCATATCTTACATCCAATGGCGCCCTTTCCAATAACATCTGGAAAAGCACTTACAAACATCAAAGTGCATTTGCTCTAACATATTTCTATGGTGATGCTGCAGTGTTGCCAAACACATTCACTTGGCCCAAAAAATGTTACATGTAAGGATCAATGCATTCCAATCATTGCAAACACATGACTACACTTTTTATTGTGTATTTATCACCAGTGCAGTGTTGCTTCAAATGTTCCATATGCTAATCAAGCGCTGTTTGTATGTGTTTCTCATGTGGGAGCATTCATGTAACAATGGCCTATGTTCTGCAACTGTCAAAGTGAAAACAGTGTGCCTTGTGCTTTCCACTATGAAGTATTGTTGTCTACCTATGGCCTACTTTGGCTACCCAGCACTCATAATATGTGCTATTGCTGACTACCTCCTCCTCCTCCTCCATCACCTCCTCCACCTGTGGTACTTAAATAGCAAGTCCCAGGTATATGATATGCCTTAAAGGCACAAAGTGCTGGTTGTTACTTTGCACTAGAAAGTATTGTTGTCTACCGATGGCCTACTTTGGCTACCCAGCACTCATAATATGTGCTATTGCTGACTACCTCCTCCTCCTCCTCCATCACCTCCTCCACCTGTGGTACTTAAATAGCAAGTCCCAGGTATATGATATGCCTTAAAGGCACAAAGTGCTGGTTGTTACTTTGCACTAGAAAGTATTGTTGTCTACCGATGGCCTACTTTGGCTACCCAGCACTCATAATATGTGCTATTGCTGACTACCTCCTCCTCCTCCTCCATCACCTCCTCCACCTGTGGTACTTAAATAGCAAGTCCCAGGTATATGATATGCCTTAAAGGCACAAAGTGCTGGTTGTTACTTTGCACTAGAAAGTATTGTTGTCTACCGATGGCCTACTTTGGCTACCCAGCACTCATAATATGTGCTATTGCTGACTACCTCCTCCTCCTCCTCCATCACCTCCTCCACCTGTGGTACTTAAATAGCAAGTCCCAGGTATATGATATGCCTTAAAGGCACAAAGCGTTGGTTGTTACATTGAACAACTATTCCAACACATTACCTGGCCAGCACTAACCTCATATGTGCTGATACTTTCAAACAGCCCATTTTGTCATATTGACAAGTGTCATTTATAAATCATATTGATTGTTATATTCTGGTTTTGTACGCAGGGCTCCTTAATGCCAAACTTATTTTGTCTTATTTAATTTATGTAAACTTGCCCAGCATGGACACAGGGGCGCAGTATGAATCTCATGCAAGAAATTCTTGCCTGTAACCCTATAAACCTTTTGTAAAGCTCTGGCCTTTAGTGCTCAATGGGGGCTGTTATATATTGAAATGTATGTTGAGACCACAATTCCTTCTGTATGTTACAGATAGGCTACTTTTTTAATTGTTATTAAGAATGCTTATGTGGTGTTCAACAAACCAACAAAGTTTTGTCACAAATCCATATTGTCATTTTATTCTTATAAAAATGTTTGAGATTTTGTCAGTAAACCCACAAAACCAAAAGCTGTGTCTGTTTCTTTTTTCACTTTTGCTAAGGTGGTTTCAAAAAATGCAATACACATGGATAATGTCATTTGAAACATAGAGCAGGTACATCATTTTCAGGGTATATACCTAACAACCCTTTTTTGCAGAGTTAACACAGAGTTCTAAGTTGGACAACAGAAGAAGGGGTTAAATAGGACCAAAAGCCTCATGAACTGACATAAAAGCCCCATGACAAGACCAACATATTAAAGCCAACCAACAGACTTAGGTATTTGTGCATTTCAGTCATTATTGAGTTAATATCAATGAAGGATAAGCCTCACACACTCTGTAGTTGGTTAGCTTTCCATTTGCCAATATTCCCCACAGTTGACAGTTGAAGATCGTCATTAATATGTGGTGCAAGGCCAGGCTGCACTGCAACATGACAAACATAATGGTGAGGTGCAACACCTTCCAGGGCCAATAAAGCACAGCACCCCCAGTGAGTGAGAGGTAAGTGCAATTAGTAGGAGACGTGCCTTTCCTTCCTTATTAGTTAACTGATTAACACACATCCAACCTCAAAGTCAATCAGGTGCCATTAATTACAATCCCTGCTAAAATCACTTAATTGAAGAAAACTACAAGTCCCAAGATGCACAATGCATGTATTGTTACAAGATTGTAGCTAGTCTATGCCAAATACATGCACATTCCTTTAAATGAATCTGTCAAATGGCTTTATAGAAAATATAACGGATAACTTACCCACAGGCCAGCCCTCGGGCTAGGCAATTTGGAAATTGTCCAAATAGGAAAAATGTTGTGTTAGATGGCAAAAAAAAACATGTTTCTGGTGTCAGTCTGTCTCTAATGTAATTCAACAAACCTCTAGTGCAGCTAAAACTAAAGCTTAGAATAGTTCGAATCCTTCAATTCGATTACTTCGACAACTAAAGATCGAACGTTTTCCATTCGATCGAATGATGTTGTAATCGATCGAATGATTTTTATTCGATCGATTGTTTAAAACGTTCGATCGTTCGATTAGAAGAATTTTACCGTTCGATCGAATGAAATTCATTCTATCGAATGATCGATCATTCGAATCGCACTAAAATCGGTCTATCGAATGGCAAAAATCGTTCGAATCGTCCGAGTTGAACGATTTTAGCGGGTGTTCGATGTTCGCGAACTGTTCGCGAACTGTCCTCATTTTTGCCGGTGTTCGCGAACGGCGTTCGCGAACACATCGGCGGCGGTTCGCTACATCCCTAATGCTGGGATTATTATGGTTGCCCAGCGATGGATTAAAGTTATGAGAAATTTAGGATTTAGCTAAAAATACAACTGTATTATGGTCAAGAGTCAGCCCTTTTCTTCCTCTCAAACAACTTCTAAGAGAAAAAAACAGTCTTATAACTGGAATCCACCACTCTCACCATTACCCCTCCAGTCTGCCGTTAGATCCCTCATATTCTTGCCAAGAGAGAACTCCATTGTTAAGATATTTATCATAACTCCCCATTAAGGGCTTGTTCAACTTCTAAACACTTTTTTTTTTTCATTTGCTTTCCATTTCTAATTTTTTACCATTTTTCCATAATTTCTGAAGGGTTGAGAGAGTTCATAGATCAGGGCAGGCAGTCAGAGTCAAAGCAGGAGGTCAGGAACTGATGAATCAAGGCAAGATAGCAATTTCGGAGCACCCAGGAACATTAGCATGAAAGACCCGGGATTCCAGCATCCTCTTGTTTTGAATGTTCTGTCAGGGGGCCTATTGGCTCCCAGAGGGAGAAGTCCGGACCAAGGAGGAAACTTTGGGTAAAAGTTCAGCGATATCCAAAATGGGTCAGGCGAAAGCATAGTCAATTCAGGCAAAGGTTCAAAAGGCAGGCAGCAAGAATCAGAATCAGGGTTAAAAGTCAGGAATCCAAGAATTATCAATACAAGAATTTAGGGAACCCAGGAACAAAAGGCAGGAATTCCTATAATTGGGCATCAAACCCATGACCTGAAAGTTCTTTTATTTCCAATTTTTGCACTGGGTGCACAACATCATCACGCCGGGGCTGAGATGCCGGCATTGACACACGCGGGTCATGGGAGCCACTATCGTGGATGCGGATGCCAGAGACGGGCGCGCCATTGGGCTCCTGACATGTTTGCAGTGAAAAGCAGCGCTATTCCATCAAATGCACAACACTGCATTGTTATGTCAGTGCACAACCACGCACTCAACTATTCGAATATCGGAATTTATCATGTACTGTCTCTTTAAGCAAAGGTCCGAAGTTTGCCCGAACCTATTTTTTTGAATGATAAATAAGGTCCATTTGGGAATTTGGAGTTGCTCGGATTTTTATCTTAGAAATACTGAGATAAATTCGGAGCTTGATAAATAACCCCCTAAGTTAACTTTTAGTATGTTATAGAATGCCTACGTTTGAGCAACTTTTCAATTGGCCTTCATTTTTTCTTGTTTCTATTTTTTTCATTATTTGCCTTCTTTTTCTGACTCTTTCCAGCTTGGGGTCACTGACCCCATCTAAACACAAATGCTCTGTATGGCTACATATTATAGTTATTGCCACTTTTTATTATTCATCTTTCTATTCAGACCTCTCTTATTTATATAACAGTCTTTTATTCAAATCAGTGCATGGTTGCTAGGGGAATTTGGATCCTAGCATCCAGATGACTTAAACTGCAAACTGGAGAGCTGCTGAATAAAAAGCTAAATAACTCAAAAAACCACAAACAATACAAAATGAAAACCAATTGCAAATTGTCTCAGAATATCACTCTCTACATCAGACTATGGGTTGAAGTGAATTCGAGGGAATTTTCGAAATTCAAAGTAATTTTTTGGATACTTCGACCATCGAATTGGATACTATGACTTCGAATAGGATACTATGACTTCAAATATTACTTCGAATTTCTAATTCGTTTCAAATTAAAATAGTTTGAATAGTCGAATATTCGATAATCGAAGTACTGTCTCTTTAAAAAAACTTAGACTGCAATAGTTCGCCAAATTAAACCTGCCAAAGTGCTATGTTAGCCTATGGGGACCTTCTAATGCATTTTTCTACGTTTTTTTGTAGTCAAAGTAAAATCGTTCTATCGATCGTTAAAATTGTTCGATCAAACGTTTTTACTTCGACTGCAAAATGGTCAGATTCGGTAAAAAAAACCTTCGACTTCGATATTCTAAGTTGAAGTATAGCCATTCGATGGTCGAATATTTCACTTCGAAATTCGACCTTTGATAAATCTGCCCCTAAAAGTTAATTTAAAGGCGAACAGCCCCTTTAAAAGTTATTATAAAGTACAGAGAAAAGTCTACAAGGAAAGGGAGATTAGAAATTGAGAATTAAGTGTCACCTTATCAAATTTATTGCCCTGCCATACGGTAATATTTTACCCTGACAGCCCATTACTCACCATCCTTAATATACATGCAAATTCAGTAAGTGCAGAGACAGCAAACACTTCATTATAGCTTTGTGCGGAAAAAAAAAAAAAATCAAGATAAAAATGTGCAGAAGTTTGCGCGAAACTGGTTAAAGGGATCTAATTGAAAATCTATAGGATGTAGGAAGTCAACGTGCATTGCTGGCGTTTGTCTGCGAGGAGAATAATTGAATCATGTTATTATATTATGTTGTGAAAATGAATAAAAGATTTTATTGATCCGGAGCAGAGAGCTTTCCTGGTTTTCTGCAGAGGCTGATAAACTGGACGTTTTCTCATAGAGACCCGTGTGATGCGCTGGCATTTCATTTTCATACACTCAGGGGGTTATTTATTAAAGGGGAACTATCGTGAAAATGAAAATTTAATATAGGCTTCCTTATACTGAAGTAAGAAGCTTTCTAAATATAATCAATTAAAAATTCTGAACCGTTTCTGAAATAATCAAGTTTATCTTCACTATTCCTCTCTCAGCAACTGTTTCTCTTCATTCTGTCTTCATGCAGCAGTTGGGTGTCAGATAAATGATCCAATCTGTCTTATAGGAGGTCTTCCTTTCCTAGCAGATGAATTAGAGCTCACTCAAATAACTGATTCAAGCACAAACAAAATCTAACAAAATAACTGCCTTTTGCACAAATTCTGCATGTAGAGAGACATGATGTCTGGTGATTTTAATAGAGTGAGCTCTAACACATCTTCTAGGCAAAAGGAGCCCCCGTATAAGATATATTGGACCATTCATCTGACACCCAACTGCTGCATGAAGAGAGAATGAGGAGAGAGGGATAGTGAAGATAAACTTAATTATTTCAGAAACGGTGCAGAATGTTTAATTGATTATATTTAGAAAGTTTCTTATTTCATTACGATGAAGCTTATATTAATTTTTCCGTTTTCGTGATAGTTCACCTTTAAAATAACTTTTAGGGGCAGATTTACTATGGGTCGAATATCGAGGGTTAATTAACCCTCGATATTCGACTAGTAATTGAAATCCTTCGAATTCGAATATCGAATTAGAAGGATTTAGTGCAGGAAATTCGATCGATCGAAGGATTATTCATTCGATCGAACGATTAAATCCTTCGAATCGAACGATTCGAAGGATTTTAATCCAACGATCGAAGGAATATCCTTCGATGAAAAAAACTTAGGCAAGCCTATGGGGACCTTCCCCATAGGCTAACATTGAGTTCCGTAGCTTTTAGCTGCCGAACTAAGGGGTCAAATTTTTTTTTTAAAGAGACAGTACTTCGACTATCGAATGGTCGAATAGTCGAACGATTTTTAGTTCGAATCGTTCGATAGTCGTAGTCGAAGGTCGAAGTAGCCCATTCGATGGTCGAAGTAGCCCAAAAAAAACTTCGAAATTCGAAGTTTTTTTAATTCGAATCCTTCACTCGAATTTAGTAAATCTGCCCCCAAGTATGTTATAGAGCGACCAATTCTAAGCAAATTTTCCATTATTAGTTTTTTTATAGTTATTTGTCTTTTTCTTCTGATTCTTTGCAGTTTTCGAATGGGCGTCGCTGACCCCCTTCTAAAAAAACAAATGCTCTGTAAAGCTAAGAAATGTATTGTTATTGCTACTTTTTATTACTGATCCTTCTATTCAGACTCTCTCCTATTCATATTCCAGTCTCTTATTTTAATCAATGCATGGTTGCTAGGGGAATTTGGGCCCTAGTTACCAGATTGCTTAAAATGTAAATTGAAGAGCTGCTGAATAAAAAGCTAAATAACGCAAAAACCTTCTATAATAAAAAATTAAAACAAATTGCAAATTATCTCGGAATATCACTCTCTGCATCATACTAAAAGTTATCTCAAAGGTGAACAACCCCTTTAAAGTCAGAATGCCAAAAACTAAATTAGATTTTTAGTGGAAAAACTCTGCCGAGTTCATCTAGAAGTCAATGGGAGAAGTCCCGAAGATATACTGATCTGCGCTGGGTTTCGTGCAATAATCTGAAGATTTCGGGCAAAAATATGAAAACATCTGAGTTTGCGGGCGTCAAATCTGAAAAATGTGTACGATTCGAATTTTATTACAATTTTGTCGTGTTTTTTCCCGCACAGGAAATTTCCGTGCAGATTTGGTCGGAGTAGTTTTCAGAGAATACTCAGATATTTTCAGATTTTGATAAATAACCCACTCAGAGTTGTAGCTTTCAGGGAAAGTAATGCTGATACATTCTGCCCAAATCAATAAATCAGCTCAGTGGCTAATGTGCGGATCGGACAGTTGAATTGATTGACAATGTATAAATTGTCAGCAAAATGTAAAATGCTGAAATGTACACTTTTTTTTTCTTGTCCATAGGGAAAAGCAGAGATAAATCTGATTAGTTGATTCTGCCCTAAATATATGTAAATATGAATGCAATCTAAATGGGAATCTGCAACTTCATAGCACCAGGTGTTTTTTCATTGGTGGAAACCGAGGGTAGATTAAAGCAACAGCAATGGCGCGTCTCATGCAGCAGGGGTTGGTTTTGTTCACTTTAAGGGCTCTTACTCACAAGCGTTTTTACCTGCGCTCCCCTGCGTTCCGTTTTTCGGCGTTCAGCCGCAGGGGAGCACAGAAATAGACGCATTTCATTATTTCAAATGGGGCTGTACTCACTCAGACGCATGTAGGCACCGAACACAGGTGGAGACGCAACATGCTGCATTTTTCCTGCTTTCGGCGCCTACATGCGCCTGTGTGAGTACAGCCCCATTTGAAATAATGAAATGCGTCTATTCCTGCGCTCCCCTGCGGCTGAACGCCGGAAAACGGAACGCAAGGGAGCGCAGGTAAAAACGCTTGTGAGTAAGAGCCCTAAAAGGGTGGTTCACCTGTAAGGTAACTTATAGAATGTCTTATTCCTAGCAATTGGTCTTCACTTTTTAAAAATAGTTTTCAAATTATTTGCCTTCCACTTTTATATTTTTTTCTAGTTTTCAAAAGGGGGTCGCTAAACCCGCGAGACAAAAACAATTGCCCGGTGAGCTTTTTATTATGATTTTTTTTTTATTACTTTTTATTAAAGGTATGGGACTTTTTATCCAAAATGGGGTTTTCCATAATTTGGATCTTCATACATTTGTGGGGGCTATTTATCAAAAACCTGAATTTATCAAGATTTTTCTGAATAAAAAATGTCGACCAAACTAGAATCCACGATTTGATTTGATCTATCACTAAATTATTAATATGAATTATTATTATTCAATTATTATTAAAAAAGCTAAAATCTGAATTGTGCATTTTTTTTTAACATTTTTGTCGAGATTTGGCTAGATTTCTGAATTTCTGTAGTCTGAATTATTCCGATTTTTGCCCAAAAAGCCCGAAATAGTCGGATTTTTGGACTAACTCCAGCACAGACCATAGAAACTTCCAAATAGGATATTGACCTCTCCTATTGACTTATATACAACCTCGGCAGGTCTCAGATGGCGGATTTTTGGATTCTGACTTTTTCCATCCTCAGGGTATAATAAATATTAAAAAAAAATTTCCCACTAAAAACTTAGATTTTATAGTAAAAATTTTTTTCAAGTTTTTGGCATTCGGACTTTAATAAATAACTCCCTGCATCTATTAAAAGATCATTTAACATTAATTAAACACAGTAGGATGGTTTTGCCTGCAATACGCATTCATTCATTATATTATATCTAAGTTGGGATCAAGAACTTTAAAGGGGTGGTTTACCTTTTTCTTAGTGAAATGAATTGTGAGTTTATGGGAGATGGCCTTCCTATAATTTGGAACATTCTGGATAACGGTTTTCCGCATAACGGATACCATACCTGTACTCATCTTTCTATTTATTCTGTCCTTTATCACTTCAATTTTTCAGTATACTTTTTATTTTTTTTTATTTTCCAGTCTCTCATTTAAAGCCACTGCCTGAACCCCCACCCCAAAAAAAAACAATTGCAAAGTGTCTCAGAATCAGTATATATCATACTCAAAGTTAATTTAAAGGTTAACAACACCTTTAATTCTGCATTTTAAGGTAGCAAAATACGTGGCAAGCACAATTTGGGGCAATGGCTCTTGGTGCTATAGAGCTCATTATCAGAACAGATAAATTCTCTATCTTAGCAGGTGGGTAATGTATTGCCAGGGTTTCAGGTGGTGCTAGCATGGAATACTAAGGAGCCATAAATCTGAAGTTTTTGGTGCATTTTTCAAGATTTATTATACTCCAAGGATGGAAGAAAGTCAGAAAAGAAAATCGGGCATCTCAGACCTGCCAAGATTGTGTATAAGTCAATGGGAGAGGTCCCTACACTATTTGGAAGTTTCTGCGGTCTGCGCTTGGAATTTACCCCAATATCCAACTATTTCAGGATTTCGGTCAAAAATCCAAAAAATTCAGGCTTTTTGGGAAAAAAAGCCTGATAAAAAAGTACGATTTGAATTTTCGCTTGATTTTACTGAGTTTGTCCCCGATCCGATTAAATAGTGTTTTTTTTAATAAAAAACCCCCTAAATGTGTAGCCATACAGAGCATTTGTTTTTAGAAGGGATCAGTGACCCTCATTTCAAAGCTGGAAAGAGTCAGAAGAAGGCAAATAATTCAAAAACTATAAAAAAAAGAAATAATGAAGACCATATGAAGTTGCTAAAATTGGCCATTCTGTAACATACTGGTTAACCTAAAGGTTGACCGAAAGGTTAACCTTTAGGGGCCGATTCACGAAATTCGAGTGAAGGGTTCGAATGAAAAAATCTTCGAATTTCGAAGTTTTTTTGGGCTACTTCGACCATCGAATGGGCTACTTCGACCTTCGACTACGACCTTCGAATCGAACGATTCGAACTAAAAATCGTTCGACTATTCGACCATTCGATAGTCGAAGTATTGTCTCTTTAAGAAAAAGTTCGACCCCCTACTTCAGCAGCTAAAAGCTACCGAAGTCAATGTTAGCCTATGGGGAAGGTCCCCATAGGCTTGCCTGGGATTTTTTGATCGAAGGATTTTCCTTCGATCCTTGGATTAAAATCCTTCGAATCGTTCGATTCGAAGGATTTAATCGTTCGATCGAATGAAAAATCCTTCAGGATTTGCGCAAAATCGTTCGACTTCGATATTCGAAGTCGAACGATTTTAGTTCCTAGTCGAATATCGAGGGTTAATTAACCCTCGATATTCGACCCTTCGTGAATCGGCCCCTTAATGTTCATGCTTGACAGCAGCTATACATTGAACTACATGATTTCCCCCCCCCACCCAAAAAAATGCATGCAGAATCACCTACAGGTATGGGACCTGTTATCCAGAATGCTCGGGACCTGGTGCTTTCCAGATAAGGGATCTTTTCGAAATTTGGATCTTCAGACTTTAAGGGGCAGATTTACTAAGCTCGAGTGATGGTTCGAATTTCAAAAAGTTTGAAGTCAAAGTAAATTTTTGGGTACTTCAACCATCGAATAGGCTATATTTGACCATTCGACTTCGGTTCGAACGATTCGAAGTAAAAATCGTTCGTCTATTCGACCATTCGATAATCGAAGTACTGTCTCTTTAAAAAAACCTTTGATTTCATATTTCGCCAAATTAAAGCTACTGAACTGCAATGCTAGCCTATGGGGATCTTCCAGAGCACTTTTCTAAGTTTTTTTTGGTCTAATAAAAATCCTTCAATCTATCGCTAAAAATCGTTCGAATCGTTCTATTCAAATGATTTAATTTTATTTGATCGATCGAATACGGTAAAAATCCCTCGACTTCGATATTCGAAGTCGAGGGATTTCAATTCGAGGGTTGAATTTCGACGTTTTTTTAACTTCGAAATTCGACCCTTATCAAATCTGCCCCTAAGTCTACTAGAAAATCATGAAAATATTAAATAAACCCAATAGGCTGGTTTTGCTTCCAATAAGGATTAATTATATCTTAGTTGGGATCAAGTACAAGCTACTGTTTTATTATTACAGAGAAAAAGGGAAACATTTTTAAAAATTTGCATTATTTGGATAAAATTGAGTCTATGGGAGACGGCCTTTTCATATTTTGGAGCTTTCTGGATAACGGGTTTCCGGATAACGGGTTTCTGGATAACAGATCCCGTAGCTATACAGAAATGTAATTTATTAGTTTTGTGTTACTAGTTTAATGAAAAGAGAAAAAAATTATATATATATATATATATATATATATATATATATATATATAGTGCATATAAAGAATATTTTACGGGTATATTCATGAAAAATATGAATCTAGTGCAGGGAAGAGAACATCCTGGTTATGCTCCGAATATGACAATGATGAAAATGTTCCACATAAGCTGAAAATAATAAAACTTTATATCCAAGGAAATGCTGCACAGATGAATTTGTGATGGTAAAAATATTCAATAAGACATAAAACTTCAAACTTTAAATGGATTTTTTTTGAAAAGACTCAAGATGCCATCTGTTCCTGGCGGGGTATAGCTGATCTTTTGACACAGCACTGGGAATATCAGACATACGGTATATTGAATTTAAAGTTTTCTGCAGTAGCTCGGGGCAATGGCAAATTGTGAGCAATAAAAGAATAATTATCAGAAAATGCTTTACATAGTGAAACGTAATTAATAACTGGTGGGTGGGGCTCAAAGCGCAAAGGGAGACCTGAATTATATGTGTTTCATGCCCTTTCTTTATTATAGGCTAAAGGTGGCCATACACGGGCCGATAAAAGCTGCCGACACACCGGGTCGGCAGCTTATTGGCCCGTGTATGGGGGCCCACGACGGGCTTCCCCGATCGAGATCTGGCCGAAAGTCGGCCAGATCTCGATCGGATGGGTTTAAAAATCCCGTCGGATCGCGGCCGCATCTGTTAGTTGATGCGATCCCTCGATCCAACCGCCCGTTTGTGAATGCTAGGATCCGATCGTTGGGCCCTAGGGCCCACAATCGGATCTGCCCGATATTGCCCACCTCAAGGTGGGCATATCGGAGGGAGATCCGCTCGTTTGGCGACATCGCCAAACGAGCAGATCTATCCATGTATGGCCACCTTAAGCCTATGATTAATGGCCAGACAGGCACGAAGCGCGTAAGGCTGTATTTGCAATTATTATTATAATTATAAAACTTTTATTTTTCTGACCTGTATGTTGGAGCCTTTGTTGAGTGAAAGGCCAGATCCTACTACAGCCCCTACACCTCTGCAACAGCTGGATCTCAGTCATATTGTTACAGTGTCATTTCAGATGGTTGGTTTATAATGAGCAATGAGGGTTTCTCTCGAGTCTTTGGTATACAATGGCTACTATAAAATAATGTGGATATTTACAGTCAAGTAATACCTTCTCTAAATGGAAGCCTGGTAACCTTGAGAGTAAAAAAGCCTGGTAACCTAGTAGTAAAAATATGTTGCTGTTTTTTTCACTGTCTCTTCTTTCTTTTCTCTTCTGTAACATCTGTAATGCTTCTCCTGGTTGCACCATGGGGCAGATCCACTAAAGAGCGAATTGTCGCCCATGACCGATTCGCACAATTTGCACCACTTCAGCAGGCGCAAATTCACTACCACTGCGCTAATTCACGAATATGCAAAGTTGCGTCCTGGGTGCCGAACGCTGGTGACTTTTGGCTAGCATTACTTTAGCAGTGCCAGCATTTCATAGCAAAGATGAGCTAGAGTCTGTTTGTGCCTAGCGAAAATTCGTTAGGGATCTTGCGCTTAGGTCAATTTGCATACGTAATTTAAAGTTGTATGGCCGTCTTTATTATAAATGTTGGTGCAAATGTTTGAAGTTACCACTTTTTATTACAAATGTCCAGGGAACCTTAATAAAGACAAAAGATTGATATAATTCCCTACACATGAGCCCGCTGTAAAATGAATGTTCCATAAGTTATGAAATGTCTGGAGAAAACCGTGACCCAAAAAAAGTCTTTTACAGGCAATTCTGCTTCAAAAAAAAGTCACCTGTCGATAGAGTGCTAACGAACGCTAGCAACGGTCTCTTTCCAGCGTCGGACTGGGGGGCTTCGGGCCCACCGGGGCTACTCCAGAGCGCCGCGTTGCATTTGTCCATAGGTTTGCACGGTTTCTAAGTATGCACGCAGCGTGACGTCAGTGCGCACGCACAAAATTTTTATTTCACGGCGACACCCGACAAAGAGGAGTAGCGCCACTTAGAATCGGATCTGGGCTAGCGGGCCGGCTCACTAGAGAATTGGTGCCTGCGCCGTTAGTGAATTGGCAATGTCACTGGGGATGTTACCGCTGGTGAAAAGTCGCCCGTGTTAGCCACTTCTCCCTTTAGTGGATCTGCCCCCATAAGTGAAAAGGAACAATAAATTCCTAAACCAATTCCTGCAGCAAAGAAGAAGAACGTTTCCAAACTGTAACTAATGTGGATGAAGCTCGGAGTGTTTGTACTGCTGGAATACATACAAACAAAAAGGGTATATTCTTTCCAAAGAACAAACAGCTGGTGTTTTATTATTACAGAGAAAAAGGAAATCATTTTTAAATATTTGAATTATTTGGAAAAAATTAAGTCTATGGGAGAAGTCCCTCCAGTAATTCTGAGCTTTTGGGATAACGGGTTTCTGCATAACATGTCCCAGACCCGTATTATAAAAAAGAGGCTAATGAAAGGGGATCTAAATCCAAATAGAAAATGAATGTCAATTTAGAGTCCTCCTCAGCATGTTTACAGCTGAAATACATTTTCTATTTTTTGTGGTTTCTGAGATATCAGCAGTTTAAGACAGGTAATGCCAGGCTATTAGCTTAAGTTCAGATAGAGGGGCAAATTCACTAAGATGCGAAGTTGCGCCAGGCGCAACTTCGCCGTACTTTGCCACACTTCGCCAGGCGTAGTTTCGCCAGCGCTCCGCAAATTCACTAAAATCCGAAGTTGCGCACAGGGGTAGCGTAAGTTTGCGAAGTTGCGCTAGCGTTGATTCACTGTATAAAGCGAAGTTACGCTAGCGAAGGCTAATTTGCATACGGCGCCAAATTCAAATTTCAATGGAGGAACACGTATCAGCACTACAAATGCCTAGAAAACCTTCAAATCAGCAAATAAAAATGTTATTTCGCCCTACACATGTGCCCACTGTCTAGGTAAGTTGCCATGAGTCAGGAAATGTAGGGGGGAAGGAGGGGAGCCCCAAAAATATTTTCGATCTTTTTCAGCCTATCACCCATCATGTAGAAAACACGCCAGCGTTTTTTGGGACTTAGAAAAAAAATTGACTTTTTTTGAAACAATCCCTATCTACTCTATTGGGCTTCGCCAGGTCTGAGGTGGCGAAGGAAGTCTAGCGTAAAAGGTAGCGTTCAGTGCACTGCGCAAGTTAGTGAATTTGCGTAGTTACATCGCTAGCGAAAATTCGCCTGGCGTAAGGGTGCGAAGTAACACTAGCGAATTTACGCCAGCGTTCGTTAGTGAATTTGTGAAGTACCGACAAATCCAAAACGCTAGCGAATTAACGCTAGCGTTCGAGGCTTCGGCGCTTAGTGAATTTGCCCCTTAGAGGGGCACATTTAATAACCTGCGAATTTTCACTTCGGAAGTCTCCGCCATCCTTTGCGCAACTATGTCAGACCTTTTGTGACGAATACACATATTCTGCACAATTACGTCTCGGCAAAAGAACCTTGGCGTACTTTTGTCATCGATTTGTTTAGTTGGTGCAGAAATTTTTATAACAAATTTTCTCTGGTGTTACTTTCTTTCTAGCAAAACTTTGTTAACTTACTTACTCTTATGTCAATTTCAGTTCAGTGGGTATATAAAGGTTATATGTAAGTATTTATAAGTGATGTTGGTGACATTTCTGGAAGTTGCTACTTTTTATTAAAAATGTCCAAGGAAACAAAATGAAGCCAGAGATCCTGTTTTGTCCTAGACATGAGCCCACCCTAATACAAATGTGGCATGAGCTTCAAATGTTAAAAAAAAGGATAAATACAGTAAGATATTTTTAACAGTTCCAACTTTAATCCCACTTTAAATATGAAAAAACGCCAATTTGCTTATGAGTTTTTGAAATACAGGCTATGATGTCACTGACATGACAGGATTTAGCTTCATTGTCTTAATTCGCCAGTCAGAACCTGGCGAAATAGATTTTGGTGAAAAACGTAAACTAAAATTTAACACACTTTTAAATTAGAGGATTTACGATCGTTTGTCTGAGTGAAAATTTGCCTGGTGAAACACAGCGAAAGTTTTGCAGTGACAAGTTAATTTGTTATAGAATTGTGTTGCTTTACTTTTAGTTTACAGGCAACGGGGCAAATTTACTTACCTCCGAAGTTGCGCCAGCGTTGGCTTCGCCACACTTTGCCGCACTTCGCCAGGCGTAGAATCGCCAGGGCTGCGCACAAGTTACAGATGGTTTGCAAAATTGCGCTAGCGATGTTACGATCATCGGTTCAAAGTTACGATAGCGATGGCGAATTTGTATACGGCGTGCAGTTAAAGTACAATGGCCGTATATGCAGCAAGCACATTAGACTACACAAGGCCAGGGAACCTTAATAAATGTGTTCTAATGCCCTACACATGTGCCCAGTGTATAGTTTAGGTGCCATATGGTAGCAATTGTAGGGGGGAAGGAGGGTACCCTAAAAATATTTTTCGATGTTTTTCAGCCTATCGTTTTTTTGGGACTTGTCAACTTTTTTTGGACCATCCCTATCTACTCTATTGCACTTCACCTGGTCTGAGGTGGCGAAGTTTATCTGGCGATAGAGGTAATGTTCACGAAAATCCACAACTTAGTGAATTCGTGTAGTTACGTCCCTTTGCCAGAGCGCAACTTCGCCAGGTGTAAGGGTGCGAAGTAGCGCTAGAGTAGGTCCACTTCGCTAGCAAATTTACACCAGCACCCATTAGTAAATTGGCAAAGTGGCAAAATGACATCACACTGGCGAATATTCGCTAGAGTTAGCCACTTCGCCCTTTAGTAAATTTGCCCCAATATCTGTGAGGAACTCCCTGGTTACGAACCAGGGACCTGTTCCTGGTTCCAGGCACTGCTCCTCCTGAGCCACAGGAGTGTGGTGGCAACCTAACTTTGACAGGATGCCTTTTGTTTTGATGCCTTCATGGCAGTTTCTGCAAGTACATGCCCTCTATCCATCTGAGGGCAATTGTTCATTTGTGGGCTATTCCCAACAAACCATGCTGGATTATTAGCCCTACTGCTGACTCCAAGCCCCATGGTATCCTGATTGTGTTCTTGATCTTGTTCCTGAAATGTCTGGTAAATCTTGCCTTGTTCCTGCCTTGTTTCCCTGCTGTTTTTTTTGTCTCTGATCCCTGTTATCCTGATTACAGGTACTGACCTCAGCCTGTTTTTGACCTTGTATGAACTCTGCCCGTCTCGACCTTTGGACTGTCCCTCATATGTTTGTTTGCTGCCATTTAAATCCTGTACCTGGACTTGTTTTTGATGACGTGTAAATATTTCTGCAAATGTCTGTGCACATTTTTGTTTAATAAGTTTTGAAGTTATTCAGTACATATGCTCCTATCTGTGAATCCTTACAATGTCACTGCAAATTGTATTTTTAGCAAAAATTCATCAGAAAAAACACAATTTTTTGAGAGTGTCATTGACCATAACTGCCTGTGTGCTTAGTTAGTGCTAGGATTGTTGACGCTCGGGCTCCGAATGAGAGGATGTTTTGCTAAGAATCCAGTAGATGTTTAGTATTTGTAGGATGACAGGTTGGCCAGCGCTGCATTTATTCATAACATAACCCATTGTCTTGTGTACTTCCATCAATATGAATGCTTGTCTCTATAAAGAGATCTATGGTGCCATTTAAATGAAATATAAATCCCCCTCTACAATAAACATGAGACATGGCTGAGAAAATAGGATCTCATCAGCTAAACATAAATTGCAAGAGCTTTCTTAAGAAGAACTGACCGGCTTTATATGAGAGCAATCTGCAATAAAACAGGAAAATGCCCATTTCCATTAAAGGCTCAGACCAACATACAGCTCTGCTGGAATTATGAATAAACGGCCATTAAATCTGGCACAGGAAAAAGTATGACAATGGCAGGTGTTTGTTGATGTCATTCTTTGGACTCATCTCCTTTCAATGCAAATTAGTAAATGTGGGAATGTGATGACACATTTTATAAATTGTAAATTAATGGCAGAGCTCTACAAACCTTACCCTGCTCAATTCTAAATGTATACAGTTATTTGGATACAGGGATGGGGCTTGGCATAGGATCACCCCTAACTACTCCATCATTGATTTATAGCAGTCTTCATACCCAGCTGGTACTGCCACTGGTACGGACAACCCGGACAGACAAGTACAGACAAGTGTGCAGTGAATTAGGTGGACGATACCAAGAAGAACTTCAAAAAGTACTACTTATTTTGTGCGAGTGCTGTCAGCTGTAAGTACCGTATATACTCGAGTATAAGCCAAGTTTTTCAGCCCCCAAAATATGCTGAAAAACTCTACCTCGGCTTATACTCGGGTCAAGCGCAAAAACGGTCGTCTGCGCCTAAGAATATTCGCCGGCGCCTTAGAATAGTAGCCGGCGCCTAAGAATATTCGCCAGCACCTTAGAATAGTAGCCGCGCCTAAGAATATTCGCCAGCGCCTTAGAATATTCGCCGGCGCCTTAGAATAGTAGCCGGCGCCTAAGAATAGTCATCCAAAAACGAGATTAAAACTTACCAGAAGCTGCTGCATTTCTCACCCTCGGCTTATACTCGAGTCAATAAGCTTTTGTTGGAGGTAAAATTAGGTACCTCGGCTTATACTCGGGACGGCTTATACTCGAGTATATACGGTATATATGCTCTCTCTCCTGGTTCATTAATAAATCACTATTGCTTGACTATATTAAAGACCTCTTGGACCAAGTGCAGCACTTACATGATATGTTACATGTTTGTTGTATAGATTATACTTAAATAATGAGTACTGAAAAAATCCCACATCCTTGGGACTCCAGTTGGACAGGCTCGTATATCACCAGTTTCGATTAAACTGTAGGGGCTCCTCCTGAGGGTGATCTGTGTTGTCCCAAGAAGAGTGCCCTATGGATGATAGCTTTACTATAATCAAGGGCATAACTTCATTGACCCTGAGGTTGGTTTTGGGGGTCGCACAATGGGGTCCCGTGTGATGTCACTTGTGTGTGAGCAGTTATTCTCCTCCCCCACTTCTGTGCCTCTACTGAACCTACAGTTATCCTGGAGTGTACCTTAAACTACCCTAACTGAGTCCACATGGTGTCACAATCTATTGTCTTAGCTTCAACTGTCTTGGCATTCTAATAATTTGTCCTTCCAATTTGTATACTGTACCCTGTGGACCATTTGTCTTGTTCAGTTACTGCAAAAGCCTCCTGGTGTGCTAATTTTTACTTTTATACACAGTAGGCTCTGCCCGTGGTTGCACATTTTCGAATGTACCTGCACCCTCTCCCTGTCTCTGATGCCACGGAGGGGGCTGGGCAAGATGGGGAGTGTCTGTAAAAAGAAGCAAAAGGACAAGCAAAGTGGGGCACTGTTAGTGTGCAGACGCTAAGAGCAGCAGTAAGAACTTGGCTGGCACCTTGCGCACGGCCGAATATTTTGTGTGAGTTTCTGTCCAAACCTGCCCAGCTCTAACTCTAAACCTTTGAAGAAGAAGTAGAACCTTTGAAGAGTAGAAGTAGTAATATCTTCTTCTTCAAAGGTTCAGAGTTAGAGTTGGGCATGTTCGGACGGACACTCACACAAAATATTTGGCCGCAGGCAGGTGCTATATCTATATATAGAAAAAGTAAAAATAGCTGCATTTGGAGAAAATGAGTGATGGCAAATTTCTGCGTTTCACGGGTGAAAAATTTGTACGCGCATAAAAATTGTCGTGCTCCAAAATTATTTGGGCACTCGTTGACTTTAATGAATTTGGACCAAAGAGTCGCGCATATAAAAATGGTTGCTTGCGTCAAAATTGACGCGTTTCAAAATTATTTTGACGCCCATTGACTTCAATGCGTTTCACAAATTTTTCACCGCTCTGCAAATTTCGAACGGCACAGATTCGCCCATCACTAGAGAAAATGCCTGGGTGCACACCGCAGAAAAGTCACATAGATTATCATGTAAAGCAAGGCACTCACAGGACTTATGGTGAAAAGAGATAAAGTTTATTTAATATTCCAACGTTTCAGTCTTCCTTAAGACCTTTGTCAAGATTTTCAGCAATTAAGGATTCTGCAGCAGATTTTATTCTTTTCCTGTACATCTAACTCGCTGCTCATCCTTAATTTTAATTACAATGTGAGATGTTATTTGCTAAGCAACCACGGGAAAGGCTGAAGCAAGTAAATTGAGTTCAAAGGCACATTTTACATGTAGTCATTGGGATGGAAAAAAAACAACATCCCCACATACGTATATATAATTAGCAACATGGGCTTAAAGTGTAACCAACTAATTATCATCCTCCTGTTAACTGTGAAAGGAGAAGAAGCTGACTAGAATCTATCATATACTGATTTTGTGCAAATATTTCCCAACATATCCATATTTCATTTTAAATAAATGGACACTTTTTCAAAGCAAATGTGCATGCACATATGGGTTCCCCCATGACATCTGTTTTGGAACAGTCTGAAAGTGATATAGAAGGCTCTTGTCAAAGAGGGAAGCTAAGAGTTTAGATTAGTAAAGAAGCCTAAAACCTAATATGTAGCTTTTCTAGCTTATTTCTTTTGGAGTTGTTTTGAGTAGTGATGGGCGAATTTGCGCCAGTTCGCGGGAAAATTAGCTCTCGTTTTTGACGCCGGCATCCGTTTTTTCCGACGCAGACTAAATTATTTTTTTGACGCCGGCGAATTTTTGCGGCCATTTTGCGAATTTATTTGCTGGCAGCGAATAGCGCAAATTTGCCGCGAATTCGCGCCTGGCGAATAAGTTCGCCCATCACTAGTCTTGGGTTTGTGGAATCACCACCGGGAAGAACTTGGTTAATTGCTCATATGAGCAGCTATAGAAGGCCGAACTCTTCCCAATGAGAATAATATTAGGCAATTGACTGTGTTATTCAATTAACATTGCTGTAACTTTTACCAAAACTGAACTACTACCAACCAATTGTGCCATTTTGATCTGAAAAAATACAAGGGCCCGCCTGCAAAAATGTTTCCCTGTGTTGTGTATAGGCATTATTAGCTTGTCTCGAGCTACATCTCAGTTCTATTAACTGTTCTGCAGTGTTAAATTGTGTTGTATTCACACTAATTATAGATACGTCTTTATAGGGTAACCATGGAATTCCATTGGGTGAAAGAGCATCTTTAAAACTCAGTGTTTATTAATCCCAGGGTAAAGAAGTGCTGAAACGAATGGCAAGTTCTGTTGCTGAGCAGCAAACCTCTGGAATACAGAATATGTAGTTAACATATCTACTGGGAAATGACAATTAAATCAGTACTGTGCTGAACTAGTTTTAGAATTTTCCAACATTTGACTTTTTTTTAATGAGTTGCATTTTTTCTAAAATTGTGATTGAGTTTACATCCCAATAAAGCGCTCGGAGCACTGGGTTATTTTATGACGTTGATTCTCTCCGGTTTAGATCTCATATTATTGTAAGAAGATGTTTAGAAAGTGTAACAGTTTTAAGGGAACTATGAACTTTACAAGGGATGCTGTCTGGATTTCATCAACCTTCTTCCCAACACCATAATAGAGCTACCCACTTTTCAAAAGGTTTTTTATCATTTTATTTCAAAGAGTAGATCGTTAAAACCAGAACTTCAAAGGCTTGACTTAACCATATTGTACAGATTGTACTATTGTACATATGCTAAACTGACGTTTGAAGTATCACTTCAATAAATTAAATTACCAATGGGGATACACGTGCAAAACAGAATAGGAACGGACTCCTAATAATTTTTATTAGTATTAGTAATAACAATTTTCTTAATTTTCAGAATTTTCTTCTGAGATTTTTTTGAGAGATGTTTTGAGAGCCTCCAAACAATCCTCATCATGCCTTCACGAGAAAGGCTGCTTAAGAAATTATTTCTGCCGAATTCTTTAAATTCTGAAGGTTTCTCTTTACCTCAGGCCTCTGTTTCCTCTCACTCAAAGCCATTTTGTTAGAAAGGTCCATAGCGTTACTTAGGAGGAACATCAGCCTTGTTCTTGAAAGATCTTCAGCTATAGCTCATTCACACGAGCTAAGACAAAAGAAAGGTACAGGTCAATTTGATGCTTTATAATAGTTGTATGTGCACACTACAGGTAGGGGATCCATTATCAGGAAAGTTACAAAAATCCGAGTTCCAAACTATGGAAAGGCCATCTCCCATAGACATAGTCACCATATTTAAATTCCAACAGAGAGGAAGCACACCAATACATTTGGCAATGCCTTTAAAACATTTACAGTAGAGCCCCCATTTTAAGTCCGCTAGTTTTCCCTCATTTTACATTGTGTATTTGTGGCCCCTTTTGTATATTATACATAATACATTTTCCTGATTTTACACGAATTTTTCTGGTCCCCTGAAAAATCTAAAACGGGGGCTCTACTGTATTCAGCAGAATGTGGATTTAGGGGATTCACCTTCCTGAGGTAAAAATCTGAATTTGAATTTGCATCTGAGGAAGGGAGTAATCCCTGAAACCTTGTGCCACATTCTGCTGAATAAATGTTTTAAAGGCATTGCTGGATGTATTGGTGTACTTCCTCCCTGTTAGACATCTCCCATAGGCTACATTTTATCCAAATTATCCAAATTTTTAAAAAATATTTCCCTGTAATAATAAAACAATACCTTGTACTTGTACTAAACTAATATACGATAAATTCTTATTGAAAGCAAAACCAGCCTGTAGGGTTTATTTAACGTTTAGTAGAGTTAAGATGAGAAGATCCAAATTATGGAAAGATCTGTTATCTGGAAAACCAAAGATCCATTACATTCTGGATAATAGGTCCCATACCTGTAGTAGATTTTGATTATTAAATTGAAGGCCAAATGAATTGGAACAAACATTGCATATGACATAGCAAGAACAATCTGTGACCATCCAGAAGCTTTCTATAAACAAAACAATATCCCTGGGAAAGAAAGTCTGCTTCAAAACTCCCCATTTGCAATGAAAACCAGCAATGACTCTTAAACTGTATACCCCCTCTCTCAGGCTGAAGGTCATTTAGAGTGACAAATCAGGAGAATTACCATTTTCTCTACTAGATACACCTAAAAGAATAACTTGAAGATCAGTTAGGGTGAATTTTGGGTTAATATACTATTAGGGATGTAGCGAACGTCGGAAAAAAAGTTCGCGAACATATTCGCGAACTTGCGCAAAAATGCGAGCGGTTCGCGAACGGTTCGCGAACCCCATAGACTTCAATGGGAAGGCGAACTTTAACATCTAAAAAAGACATTTCTGGCCAGAAAAATGATTTTAAAGTTGTTTAAAGGGTGCAACGACCTGGACAGTGGCATGCCAGAGGGGGATCAAGGGCAAAAATGTATCTGAAAAATCTGCCTGTGTGTGCTTGGAAGAGATAGTGTAGGGGGAGAGCTGTTAGTGATTTCAGGGACAGATGATAGTAAGTTTGCTGGCTAGTAATCTGCTTGATACTGCTCTGTATTGGAACAAAAAAATAAATAAAAGCAGTCCTTACAAGGACTACTGTTATTGCAGCAGTCAGCAGATGAGATCAGAAGCAGGACAGCTGCCCACTGCAGCTACATACAGAGCACTGCAGTAGAAGGTAGATTACTAGCCAGCAAAGCTACCTAAGCTTAAATGTCCCTCAAACCCCTGCAGACTTCTGTCCCTCCAATAACAGAGCAGTATCAAAACGATTACTAGCCAGCAAACTTTCAACTGTCCCTGAAATCACTAACAGGCAGCAGCTCTCTCCCTACACTATCTCTTCAGCACACACAGGCAGAGTGAAAAAACGCTGCAGGGCTTCGGTTTTTATAGGGAAGGGGAGTGGTCCAGGGGAGAGCTTCCTGATTGGCTGCCATGTACCTGCTGGTCTGGGGTGAGAGGGCAAAAAAAAGCGCCAACAATGGCGAACCCAAAATGGCGAACGTCGCGCGACGTTCGCGAACTTCCGGCGAGCGCGAACACCCGATGTTCGCGCGAACAAGTTCGCCGGCGAACAGTTCGCGCCATCTCTATATACTATATGTATTTATTGACCTAGATGATACTAGAACTATGGCTGTATGACTGATACTTTATATTTTCTATATTATATCTTACTATATTTTCATATATTTGTACCCACTGCATGAGCTAAGAGGGACCAGAAGTTTGACTTTCAGTTGAGGTCCTGGCCAACAGTTGGTCCTTCAAAGGTCATTGTAAGGAGATTGTCACCTGTAAAAACATCTTGTTTCCAATTGAAATTCTCTTTGTGGTGGAGTTTTGGACATGCCTTCTAAGCTACTATAATTTTTAGGTGGTAAGATACCCCAAATACCTTCTTGTGTCATAAGCATGGCTACCAAACATACTCAACATTTCATGTATATAGGTTGGGTTCACCCTTGTAAGAGATTATCAATGTAGAACAGAACAGGGATTCTGAAGAATAAAAGTGATACCAGTTGAATGAGAATTTACAAGTATTTTAGAATGTCTCTATTTTTGGTGGTCTCAGCAGTTCACGAGCCACTCCATCACAGAGGTAGCTATTCACATTAGGTTATATGTACCAGGTTTATCTTGATTATGTAACATGGTTTCCAAGGCTTTGTGTGAATCAGTCCATAATTACAGTGGATTCAATCGTTTTACTGCACAGTAAACAGACCAATTTTCATCTCATTAAAAAAAATGCTAATGCATTCCAGTTTGTTTAAAAAGATCCGGCATAATAGCAGGAAAGCGCTCAATGAAAACAATCTAATCAATAAAATAAAAATGAGATGTGTGCGTAAGAAGTGTTGTCATGTGAAAATGAATGGAATTATTTTGCATGTTAAATATCAAAGTTGGTGTAAATAAACTCCATATATAGTGAAAAAGTTAAGTTGTTGACTAGCACAATTTCATACTCATTCCTTCCCTGTAGGACAAGAGTTACAGAATAACGGTCCCCCCAGGAAAGTAGGAAGATCTTGGTCTTGGTGGTGATGGGGCAATAGAATTATATAAAGCAGGAATGTTAAACAACTGTACCTTCTTCTTTAACTACAGCTCCCAGCATCTCCTGATAACCCTTAACCAGCAGTTCCACCAGTGGCCCATGAGCAACATGTTGTTCACCAACCCCTTGGATGTTGCTCCCAGTGGCCTCAAAAGAGGGGCTTATTTTTCAATTCCTGGCTTGGAGACAAGTTTTAGTTGCATGACATTTATTTTAGATTTCAAACACAGGATCCTGAAGGCTGCCAATCCACATAGGGCAACTGAATAGCCAATAGAGCAAATTATTTGGCACCCCCCAGGAACTTTTTTCATGCTTGTATTGCTCCCTAATTCTGAATGTGGTTCATGGGTAAAAAGAACTTGGGGCCCTTGCCCTAAACTCTCAGTAAGATACTGTTTTTTGCAGTTCAGTGACATCATCAGCAGAGGGAGCCTCAAGAGATGTGAAAATACAATTCATGGGTCGCAAAAGAGGTGGGTTTTGTGGAGGATTGGGGTTTCCTTGGGTGGACTATGAACAGAGTTTCGGAAAAATTAGGTGTAAATGGTCTTATCAGGGACATGGGCCATATGTTTGTAGGCACATTTTTTTAAAGCCCTGTTCTTCTTGTTGACAGGGCCCTCCTCCCAGAGGCTAATATTCGTGGGGAAGGCTTGATAAAGGGCCCTGTGAGGCCCGAAACATTGCCTTTATCTACTGAAATGAGCCAATAAACATATGAAACACAACAGAAGCTTACTGTCAGTGTGCTATGGTCGTATGGATGGGATATATGATTTCAACCCTTGGCAGAGAGGGTAATTGAATACTAAGCACCTGGTCTGACGAGACAGAACACAAAGGTTGAGCACTTCATTATCGTGTGGAATATTCGTGGGGAAGGGCCTGCTAATTTAGTAATATATGGACCCATGATTCCTGATGGCAGTCCTGGTTCAGTGACAGCTTGATAGTTGCAAAACTGACCCTTTGTAAAACATAATACTAGAGCATTCTGACCATCTGAAGGGGTTCCAAAAATAATATAAACACTGAATATTCCTAATAAATAAGTTATTATATCAATACAGCTCTTATACGCAGGGAATTTGGTACCTCTCAAATGATGCATCACCTTGTGCTGATCCATTATGACAGGGTTCATTGGTGTCAAGCCATGCTGATCCATAATTATAGGAGGCTATCGGTGTAGATGTTTTGGATCAATATTTTGCAATGTTGAGGAGCAGAGTTTGTCCTCTTCTATGTTAGTGGAGGTGCACAAAAGAGAATATGAATTGATTCATAACTAAAGTGTGTCGGGAGGGATGATCCATTGTTACGTGAATACAGAGGCACAGAAAGAAGCTGCACTCTTTCATTAATAAAGGGGATTTTGGAGAAGGAATCAGCACTCATTCATTATAGATGATGCTGAAAGAGAGAAGCTCTTCTGATCTATTACATGCAATGCTCATCAAGTTAGCAATGCTGAGGGAGTAGCTGTATAATCCATGATGGCTTATCAGTTAATTGAGAACTGAGGAAGAAACATTGACCCATTACATGGATGGTCCATTATGTACAAGGTTTAATTACTGCTATGGTTCTTTCTTTCCCCTGTTCAAAATGCCATGATGTAGATATTTTACTGTATCATTAAGACTTAACAAGGTGGTTTGGAATGAAAAATTGAATATGCAGAATTAATACTAAATGCTAAACTTTGGCTTTTGATAATTATTCCTGTTTCTCTAAAGGCAATTATTTCAGCTCATACCTATCTCTTTCAAAACTAGAATACAATGTAGCAACTCAGCAGAAGTTTTGGTTAAATAATGAAGGCAAGAAGACAAGCACAAGTGAGGCACAAGTTGAGAATATCAGTAAGATGCTCATATAAATATTGTGAATTTAAGGGTAATTCATTAGGATATCACCCCTTTTTTAAAAACAAGTACCTGTCATACATGTAATTAGATTGCCAGCTCAGATTCACTGACTAGATTTAGGGCAGACGCTTGCTTGTTGCAAATGTGGCTTATTATCCACTGTGGGTCAAAGGACAGGAGACAAATCGTTTACATAGTCAAGCGCAGCTGGTAAAGTGGAATTTGACATGTTAATTGTAATGTTGTTTTTTTTACCTATAATGCAGAATTTTCCCTGTTAGTCTAGTGTAATCAGACCCATGATCAGAGTTGCGTCCGCTGCAATTACACCACATACATTTAAAAAGGGATACAATAACATTTGCTTTTTGATGAAAATTCCAAATAAGTTGCATCTAGTGGAGATTGCGTTGCTTTTTGAGTGCATGTTGAAATGGTGTTTGCATCAAATTCAAGATTTAAGATTTGGTGCACCTGCTGAAGCACCCCACTCAGGGCTAATTTAATAATAGGGCAAATGGGGCATCTGCCCAGGGCCCACTTATTTTGGGACCCACTGACTGTGCAAGCACTATTTTTAATTTTTTTTTTTTTGCCAATCTGGGTCACTCCCTACCTGTCCCATCATCTGTTCGTCCACCCCCCCCCCCCCCGCACAATCGTTTAAACTATGTGGGAAACCGGGCCACTGGGAGGGGAAAGATGACATTATAATTGGGCAGGATTAAGGAACTTAAATAAGCGCACATGCGCAGAGTCGTTGTAGATCTGCACTTCATACTTAACCAACTTGCTGCTCAGTAGTTAGAGAGCAGCAGCAGGTCAGCACCTGTACTCCATTGCTTCTGTCTGGGCCTGCCAGCCACAAGACACCAGACCAGTATAATTTGTCTGCTGCAAGCCTGGAACTACTGCCAAGTTCATGGTATTGACAGCTCTAGGGTCCTTCAGCATCAATAGGTGCAGTTGTGCAATATCCATCAGAGAATAGAGATGGCGCGAACTGTTCGCCGGCGAACTTGTTCGCGCGAACATCTGGTGTTCGCGCCCCCTGGAAGTTCGCGAACGTCGCGCGACGTTCGCCATTTTGGGTTCGCCATTGTTGGCGCTTTTTTTTGCCCTCTCACCCCAGACCAGCAGGTACATGGCAGCCAATCAGGAAGCTCTCCCCTGGACCACTCCCCTTCCCTATAAAAACCGAAGCCCTGCAGCGTTTTTTCACTCTGCCTGTGTGTGCTGAAGAGATAGTGTAGGGAGAGAGCTGCTGCCTGTTAGTGATTTCAGGGACAGTTGAAAGTTTGCTGGCTAGTAATCGTTTTGATACTGCTCTGTTATTGGAGGGACAGAAGTCTGCAGGGGTTTGAGGGACATTTAAGCTTAGGTAGCTTTGCTGGCTAGTAATCTACCTTCTACTGCAGTGCTCTGTATGTAGCTGCAGTGGGCAGCTGTCCTGCTTCTGATCTCATCTGCTGACTGCTGCAATAACAGTAGTCCTTGTAAGGACTGCTTTTATTTATTTTTTTGTTCCAATACAGAGCAGTATCAAGCAGATTACTAGCCAGCAAACTTACTATCATCTGTCCCTGAAATCACTAACAGCTCTCCCCCTACACTATCTCTTCCAAGCACACACAGGCAGATTTTTCAGATACATTTTTGCCCTTGATCCCCCTCTGGCATGCCACTGTCCAGGTCGTTGCACCCTTTAAACAACTTTAAAATCATTTTTCTGGCCAGAAATGTCTTTTTTAGATGTTAAAGTTCGCCTTCCCATTGAAGTCTATGGGGTTCGCGAACCGTTCGCGAACCGCTCGCATTTTTGCGCAAGTTCGCGAATATGTTCGCAAACTTTTTTTCCGACGTTCGCTACATCCCTATCAGAGAAGACAATGGGGCAGATTTACTAACACTAGCGACTTTTCTCCAGAAATTACATCCACAGGGACAATTCACTAACAGGCGCAGACGACAATTCGCTAGCAAAAGAGACGGTGCTAGCGTTCGTTCGCACTCTATTGCCAGCCGACTTTATGCTCAGGCGAATGGTCGTTGCTCCGCAAATTCACTAAAGTGAGGATTTTACTGAATGATTTTACAGACCAGGCGAACTACTAAAAAGAAGCTAGATCTTCCTCAATCTTCTGTCACTTACATCATATCCTGTCTGCCAAAAATGCATTCAAGTTGAAAAAACGCTGGCGACTTTTCCTTTTTTTAAGCGATGATTGCCTGCAAAAGTCCTAACAAACTGTTTTGGGTTAACATTTTCCCACAGACATCTGAGGGCCATGGAACATTCATTTTACAGTTGTCTCATGTCTAGGGCATTATATGATCTCTTTTGTCTTTATTAAAGGAAAACTATACCCCCCAAACAATGTAGGTCTCTATTAAAAGATACTGAGTAAAACAGCTCATGTGTAAAACCCTGCTTCATGTAAATGAACCATTATCATAATAATATACTTTTTTAGTAGTATGTGCCATTGGGTAATCATAAATAGAAAATTGCCATTTTAAAAAATAAGGGCCTCCCCCTGAGATCGTACGATTCACTGTGCTCACATACAAACCACATGTTAGGTCACATGAGCCAATTAACAGACAGAGTTGTGCCTTTTGGTTCCTCACTTCTTCCTGTTACAGTTAGTGTTGTAGGATTTCTGGTCAGGTGATCTCTGAGGCAGCACAGATAGAGTCACGAAATGGTGGTTCAAGGCAAGAGATGTAAAAGGGCAATATTTATGTAAATATATATTCCAGTTTGGTAAGATTCTTTAATATGTCATTCAATTTGATATAAACTATCTGTTGCTTAAGTATTCATTTGTGGGGTATAGTTTTCCTTTAAGGTTCCTTGGACATTTGTAATAAAAAAGTGGCCACTTCAAGCATTTGCACCAACATCTCTAATAAAGACGTCCATACAACTTTAATGTATCCGCCCTAATCAAACTGACCTAAGCGTAAGATCACTAGAGACTTTTCGCTACGCATAAACTAACACTCAGTAAGTCTAAGATGAAAATGCCCCTTATGAGGGGATTTAATATATTTTATTCCTGCAAAAAAATGTTCGCAAAGACCAAGCGACCATTCTTTATGGATTTCAGACCTCAACGACTTCCTTGCAAAGTTTGCTACCAAATGGCTTTTGCGAACATGAGTAGTGTATCGGAAACATTTTTTGTACCAATAAAATAAGACTTTTGTGACTTTTTAATATAAGTCCAGAGTGTGTCAGTATATTTCTGTGTTTTAGATATATGTGTGGGGAAATTCAGCAGAGATCCCTCATCTGACTTGCACCCTGCTAATTAATTGAAAGGAGCGCAGGCCAATCTACAAAGTCATGCGTAGTGAATGTAATCAAATGTCGCAATCACAAAGCATTTTTTTGTGCCAAAATATTTATCAGAACTTAAAAGCAGGTGTTAATGCTAACCTTTGCTTAGAGATAATAAGCGATGTAAAACATTTTTTAGATAGAGATATATCTCTTTTAGAAAGAGATATAATTAATTTATACCAATACCGCGCCAATACACTATTGACAAAAAAAAAGGGGGGGGGCTGCTTCCTTGAATATCACCGTTCACACCAGGTTAAAACGACACAGGAAATCTGAAATAGAATGCAAAAGGAAGCGCACACATAGAGTAGTATTGTCTCAATTAAGATAAGCAAATAAGCCCCTAGAGTCACAGGCGCAAATTCACTAAGCGCCGAAGCGCCGAATGCTAGCGTTAATTCGCTAGCGTTTGGCATTTTCGGTACTTCGCAAATTCACTAACGAACGCTGGCGTAAATTCGCTAGTGTTACTTCGCACACTTACGCCAGGCGAATTTTCGCTAGTGATGTAACTAAGCAAATTCACTAACTTGCGCAGTGTACTGAACGCTACCTTTTACGCTAGACTTCCTTCGCCACCTCAGACCTGGCGAAGCGCAATAGAGTAGATAGGGATTGTTTCCAAAAAAGTCAAATTTTTTTCTAAGTCCCAAAAAACGCTGGCGTGTTTTCTACATGATGGGTGATAGGCTGAAAAAGATCGAAAAATTTTTTGGGGCTCCCCTCCTTCCCCCCTACATTTCCTGACTCATGGCAACTTACCTAGACAGTGGGCACATGTGTAGGGCAAAATAACATTTATATTTGGTGATTTGAAGGTTTTCTAGCCATTTGTAGTGCAGATACGTATTCCTCCATTGAAATTTGAATTTCGCGCCGTATGCAAATTAAGTATCGCTAGCGAAACTTTGCTTTGCTTGGCGAATTAACGATAGCGCAACTTTGCAAACTAACGCTACCCCTGTGCGCAACTTCGGATTTTAGTGAATTTGTGGAGAGCTGGCGAAAATACGCCTGGCGAAGTGCGGCGAAGTGCGGCGAAGTTGCGCCTGGCGTCTTAGTGAATTTGCCCCACAGAGTGTTTGAAAATGGTGCCTGGAGAGCTATATTGCAGAAGATCCACCAGTGTGATATTCTTCAAGATTCCCCCTTTCGGGTATATACTCACAAGATTTCTTGGATTTTTGATGCATATAGTAATGTTCGTTCTTCACCTTATAAGTTTTCTCCAGTCATCCACCAAGTGGTATAATGAAGATATAAGCAAAATATAATATAATATTGCTTTAATAAATGTTAAAAATCACCATAAAACAAAAGATTTTCTACTCACAAGTATCGCCAGATCATAAAGCACGTAGTACCCAAAGCAAAATAAAAGTCCAGAGTTCTCTGGGTCCAACAAGGTTTCTCCTGTTGAGTCTGTGATCAATGAATAAATCAAACTGCTCCAATATCCGTGATCAATGAATAAATAAATCAATATCCAACGCGTTTCGCAGTCTCTCAATATTTTCCAGCTAATGCTTTTACCATTAACATTAAACATTCACAAAAATGAGATTTTAACCATTGCTTGCGATTTTAATGACATTTCCCCTTTAGGATTACGGCACAATTGTCCTCTATTGATAATTAGACTCAAGCAACTTCTCGCAGATTACAAAATACCCAGTCAGAAGGCCAATGATGTCTCTCTGAGTAAAGTGTACAACAATCTGTGTAGTTTGAGAGAATAATTTGAGAATTATTGCCTGCATATTCCCTAACCACTGTAATTCTCATACACTTTTCCTTTGGCAATTACCTTAAAATGATATGCTTTAAGGTATTTTCTCTTTTAACAGCCAACTTTCCTTTGTATATCGATCTTTAAAGTCTGGAGTAGAATTTTTTTCCTCCTTAATGCTATTCTCTTCAAAAACTAAAAGCAAGTAAACAAATCTTTAAATATCCCCGCGGAATCCGGAAATGAGATCATTATTGACTGCTACCACCTGTTCCAGAGTTCTCAAAGTTCTGATCATCGCTGTCTCCAATACAAAGAAACAGTTTTATCCTTTTATTTTAGTTTTATGTAATTATTCGTTTGACCCTCCGGGTGAACTGTGCGCATGAAGCATATAATTACACTTCTTGAAGCTCCTGCGTAGGGTTACTTTGTTCTTCGTGTTCAGTGTTTGGCTTCTTTTATGCTTCTCAGCAGCTCTGGCAGAGATTGTCTGGGAGAGAAGTAGAATGTTCCAGATGCACAGAAACAATTGAAATGACAGACAGTGTTAATTAAGAAGTTTGCTGTTTGTTTTGTCAGATTATCAGTTACCTTCATGGCACTTACTAAAGGAACAAAAGGAAAAATATATCCTATTCATCCTATTTTAAGGCATAAATGTATTTTCTGCAGCCATTTACTATATCTCATTGGTATAGTAAGAAACTTCAACTTCTACTATTGGAGTAGAGCAGTCCCCAACCCCTGCCCTACGTGAGTCACTTTCAAATGTAAACAGTGTTGGGAGCAACACAAGCATGAAAAATGTTCCTGGGCGTACCAAATAATGGCCATGATTGGCTATTGATAGCCCCTATATGGACTGGTAGCCTACAGGAGACTCTGTGTGACAGGACACTTGGTTTTCATATGACTAAAACTTGCCTCCAAGCCTGGAATTTAAAAATAAACACCTGCTTTGAAGCCACTGGAAGCAACATCCAAGGGGTTGGTGAGCAACATTTTGGGGTGCAATTGGTTGGGGATCACTTGAGTAGAGTATTGCAATGGAATTCATCTCCTCAGTTAGGTCTATGCAAATGTATTGGTAGGGACTCCAGGTGGAACTTTAACTCTTAACATATCTAGTATAGGTCAATCTAAAAACAACTGGACTTGCTGAGTAATCAATGAAGACATTTCACTACTCATCCGAGCAGCTTCTTCAGTTCATCCGAAGCTGCTCGGATGAGTAGTGAAACGTCTTCATTGATTACTCAGCAAGTCCAGTTGTTTTTAGATTGACCTATACTAGATATACTATGACCTGGATGAATGAAAATCTTCATAGTCAACTCTTAACATATATTCATTTCTAAGTAATGTAGGGCACAAGAACAATAGCCTTTGGTACAGCAATATTCATGGCATATCAGCATATCATATAGGTAATACTCACACCCATGTGTCTACCCTAGTATAGCAGGATTGTTCACAGGTGCTCCATGGGATTACAGTACAATTTCCCTGAATCCTACACTTGGCCAGGATCACCTAGAGGAACTACTTCACACCACCATTTCCTCTGTGGAGCAGAAAGGTCTAACTGGTGCAATTGTGGGGTCCCTTATCCCAGACTTCACTAATGCTTAAGTTAGTGATACTGACACTAAAAAACTACTTTTTAAAATACGAATGTACATTAAAAGTTACCTATAGGTCATTTGCTAAGAGGTTTGTTTATGTAAGTAGTTGTTAGTTGATGCTCCTAAACCTGACTGTCCCATCTCAGCCTGTCAGTTAGAATTTCTAATGCTATGGCAGCCCACTCATAGACAATCACTAGGGATGTAGCGAACGTCGGAAAAAAAGTTCGCGAACATATTCGCGAACTTGCGCAAAAATGCGAGCGGTTCGCGAACGGTTCGCGAACCCCATAGACTTCAATGGGAAGGCGAACTTTAACATCTAAAAAAGACATTTCTGGCCAGAAAAATGATTTTAAAGTTGTTTAAAGGGTGCAACGACCTGGACAGTGGCATGCCAGAGGGGGATCAAGGGCAAAAATGTATCTGAAAAATCTGCCTGTGTGTGCTTGGAAGAGATAGTGTAGGGGGAGAGCTGTTAGTGATTTCAGGGACAGATGATAGTAAGTTTGCTGGCTAGTAATCTGCTTGATACTGCTCTGTATTGGAACAAAAAAATAAATAAAAGCAGTCCTTACAAGGACTACTGTTATTGCAGCAGTCAGCAGATGAGATCAGAAGCAGGACAGCTGCCCACTGCAGCTACATACAGAGCACTGCAGTAGAAGGTAGATTACTAGCCAGCAAAGCTACCTAAGCTTAAATGTCCCTCAAACCCCTGCAGACTTCTGTCCCTCCAATAACAGAGCAGTATCAAAACGATTACTAGCCAGCAAACTTTCAACTGTCCCTGAAATCACTAACAGGCAGCAGCTCTCTCCCTACACTATCTCTTCAGCACACACAGGCAGAGTGAAAAAACGCTGCAGGGCTTCGGTTTTTATAGGGAAGGGGAGTGGTCCAGGGGAGAGCTTCCTGATTGGCTGCCATGTACCTGCTGGTCTGGGGTGAGAGGGCAAAAAAAAGCGCCAACAATGGCGAACCCAAAATGGCGAACGTCGCGTGACGTTCGCGAACTTCCGGCGAGCGCGAACACCCGATGTTCGCGCGAACAAGTTCGCCGGCGAACAGTTCGCGCCATCCCTAACAATCACAGCGAGTCAGATAGGTAATGTAAAAACATTAAGCAAATACTTTATGACAAAATTATAAGAAGCATGCAAAGTCAATTTTATGGTAGATGCAAAAAAAGGTTCAATTTCTAGTGTCATTATCTCTTTAAGGCTTAGTCATAACTAGTATTGAGGCCTTGTTCCTTAAGCTGCCCAGCACATCCAACCCCAGCAGGTAGAGTTCCAACACATACAGACTTTACTCTAAGAGCATAAAGACTTACATCTCAGGGCACAACTAGCAGATGTGATTGGGGATTGTTGTAATGTGCCAAAAACATGGTCCTTGACCTTTTTATTTGCTACTGAGGTTAACAATAAGATCAGACTTGTAGCTGTTGTGAATTAAAGAATATAGAGCAGTGGTCCCCAAACTTTTTTGCCCCAGGGACTGGTGTAAAGGACGAATTTTTTGCAAGGACTGGGGAGGCGTCAACCCCACGTGGCAAATAAATTTTGTGCGTGCCGTGTCAAATTCAGGCACACCAGCGTCAAATTTAGATGCGTCCGCATTAAATTCGGCAGTGGGCCTCGGCCCAGCGATTGGGGACCCTTGATATAGAGAACCCAATATGGTCCTGAATGCTATTTCAGTATTTGGTTTGTAAAAGCTGATCATCTTTCTCATGGGCCGAGAGCATCCACATTGCTTTCCATTGCACAACTAGTTAAAGGGACTCAGTCAAGGAATATACTTGGCATTTGGGTTTAAAAACAACATGCTGATTTGATGTCGGAGTAGCTTTGTAAAAAAGTGGTTTATTTATATTTTTGAAACTATTTGTATTTTTTTGTTGGCACGTAGCAGCAGCTCAGTCATGCTTTTTGTCTGATAAACCTCTATGACCGTTCTATCACAGGATGAAAGGACAGTACATAACAGTTTACAAGTATAACTACACAGCTCTCTATTCACTTGTCGAGTCCAAGAAGAGAGCCTTAGTTTGGCAAACTTGCTTACCATTGCCTTGCACCAAGTTTTGGATGCAGCACCTCTCAGCCATGGGAGCACTTTTGTTTTATAACATCTGAGCTATTGATAGAATTGGATGCTATAATCTGAACGGGCAGCTAGGATCATCCGGATGCTGCCCAAAATGTCATATGTACAGTATGTATTTATTAGTGATGTTGGTGAAATTGCTGGAAGTGTCCACTTTTTATTTAACAGTTACAACTTGTAAACATAATTCCACATTAAATATGATAGAACGACACATTTTAACATTTGCTTATTACTTTTTTGGAATACAGGAAACAATGTCACTGACATAATAATATTGAGGATGTGGCTTCATTGTATTAATTATCCAGTTAAAACCTGGCAAAATAGATTTTGGTGAAAAGGGTAATAGATTGAAATGTACACACTTTGATAAATTAGCGGATTTACGATCATTCGCCTGAAAAAAACAATTCACCCGGTGAAACACAGCGAAAGTTCTCCAGCAACAAAGTAATTTACTAGCGAAGTGTGTTATTAGACTTAAGCGAAATAGGCGATGTCGCTGCAATATTTTTAGTGAAAATTTGTCAAAAAAACACTCTTAAGTAAATGTTTCCCTTTGTGCAAGGGAGAGGATGCCTATGTGTTTATCCACAGGCCACACTCAATGCTTGCAATTTTGCACAAAATGTGTGGGGCATAAATGTAAAATTTTATTATATTATTCCCAATGTGTTTTTGTTGCCCTGACTTTATGCTGGAGGGTTTCCATGTTTCCCCTCCTTTCCTAAATGACAGCTGCAGACATAAGGGGTAACTTACAGAGACCTAAGCATAAAAATATTTCTGGGATCTAGAGCCATATTGGAAATCCAATGGCAGGTTCAGAGCATAGTGTGAGCAGGTACAAGGCAGGCAACTTTGCAACTTGCAGCAAGTGTAAATGTGCCCCCTTAGCCTTTTCTGATAAATGATGCACAAATGAATCCTAGGATTACTGTTACTGTTAGACCTGCCCATAATTTCAAACTTCCCTTAGCAAATTATGTTGCACCAGTTTAAACGGATACTAAGGCCATTATTAATGCCACAAATCAGAAGTGATGCCACTCAAACACAATAGCAAGAAATAAAAGGGGGCGCTATTTGCGCAAATGTTACCAAAGCTGATGTTAATTTCCTTCCCTATTGGTGCATTGCATGCAAGTTGCAATAAGTACAACTTATTGGGGGTTATTTACAAAAAACTGTTTTTTTCTCATATTTTAAATAAACAAAGCTCGACCAAACCCCCATCCACGATTATGCCTTATTTACCAATAACTCAAATTAATCAGAAAAAAATCAAAAAAATCAAGTGAATGAATACCCGAATTGTGCATTTTTTTTCTGACTATTTTCCTGAATCACTTGATTCTTTGGGGGTTTTGCCCACAAACCCAGAATTTCTTGGATTATCGGGCTAAACCCAGCTCAAACCACAATATCTTCAAATTGGAATAGGGATATCTCCCATTGACTTATACATGACCTTGACAGGTTTGAGATGGAAGTTTTTCGGATTCATGCTTTTGCAGCATTGAGTTTTTGCCCCAAAAAGCCCGACCAGAAAGAAATGTGTTTTAGTAAATAACGCCTATTATGTTGGAATTTTTGGGGGGGAAACGTCTTGAGCAGATATCATGCATTTAAGTACTAAAGTGTGTGTTGTGTTTTGGTAGCCGAGGATGAGTAGAGTACTTTATTAGCAGGTTCATGCAGCCATTACACATCAACAGTAGTTTTTCTCTAAAACCCAAAGCTGTATAGAAAGTACTGTGCATGCACAGCACAACTAATGCGCACAGTGACATCTACAGGCCATTTGTATAAACACCACATATTCCCCCCTATAGTAGGAAAGCATTTGGGCAAATGTAATAAACAACAACAATGCATCTTAAAGCAATAATATACATTCTTCATATCACATAGTCCTTGGTCCATGTAGGTAGTTTTCTGATTCTATCAGTACGCTTTATAGGTTCACTTTCTTCAGGCCTATTGCAGTTGGCATCAGGAGTAGGAAAATGTCCTTCATCAAATGGAGCTTCTCCAAAGTCATATCTAGCAAGAGCAAGATGACTTGCATTCCGTATTTGTCCATAAGACAGTTCATATGTGTATGGTCCTCGCTGGTGTCTCACTTTAAGTGGTGTAGTAAATTTAGATTATCCTTGTTTCAGTATTCCTGGTTTCTTAATTCTGACGAAAGATCCAGGCTGAAAGTGCACTTCTCTTGCACCACGTTGCATTTTGCATTTTGGGAGCCAAGGATGAGTAGAGTATAACATTGCTTTCTTAGCAGGTTCATGCAGCCATTACATATCAACAGTAGCTTTTCTCTAACACCCCAAGCTGTATAGAAAGTACTGTGCATGCACAGCACAACTCATGTGCACAGTGACACCTACAGGCCATTTGTATAAACACCACAGTGTGCAGACAGAATTCCGGGGTAGGTAATACTTCTTATTCTCCAATTGCAGTGCCAGTATGGTACAGGGTCAAGGAAACCCAACTTTGTTGCTCTGTGCTTATCTGGCCTTACAAGTGATGCAAATTATAAAGGAGCAAAAATCCAGAGTAACAAATCCAGTCTAATGCAGGAAGGGTGAATTAATGCCCTTGGGTCAGAAAAATCCAATGACAGAGTACTGGATAAATAGCTCCGGAGTATGAGATAAAAGACTGAGGAGTCAATATTTCAATTTACTTAACAGGGCAGCCAATAAAGCAGAGAAGCAGGGAAATGTGCACTACTTTAAGCAATAATATATTGGAAGCACACAAAGAAAGGGTTGGCGCAAAGCAAACTGCATTTGAAAAATACTCATCTGCAAAGAGGCTCTCTCCTTTCCAGATCTGAGAAAGCCGTCTCACTACAGTATCGAACTTGTTCCTTCAATAAGGGCACATTTGAAAAATGTTAAAAAAGACACAATAATTGTCGTGTCAAAGGTCTGTCTGCAAATGTCAGCTGTTCACAATATTTACAGATTGCCTTCAAATGCTTTATGTGAAGGTCGATATTCTTTCATGAATATTGTTGTAAAATATGGATAACATTTTGGCCTTCCACGTACAGCCCTCAGAGATATGTTAGCAAGTGAATCATGGAGTCATTTCACTGCAGCATTCTAAATAAACTGACATGCTTTCATGCAGAGAAGCTGACACTCAGGGCCGGATCTAGGGGTAGGGAGGCATGTGCCTAGAGCTCGATTGTGGGGGCCCGCAGGGTCGGGTACTGAAGGCCTCCATTGGGCACCATGGGCCTTGGCCGAGTACTGCAGCCTGTTATTGTCATAATACACATCAAACACCTTTTAAATATATATATTTGTTATGTCATCCACTACAGTTGGAGCTTCACACTCACTGAAACCCATTTTCAAGTCAACTTGTAGTTCCATGACCTGAATGAAAGCACTCATATCTATGTTTTTGTACCTTTAGAGATGGTCATGGAGCTCCTCTATGTCTTCGAATATACTCTTATTTTATAATAGGGGTACATTATTCCCTTTATGACATATCAGTTGTTATTTTTTACATTGGATGTCAGAGAGGTACATATTTACATTACAAGTTCAGGAGCAATGTACTTATGAATAAAAATACATATAGGTACATGGATTAGATGCCCAACCTACAGTCCTTCAGCTTTTGTTGATCTAAAATCCCAGCATCCCATGACAGCCACAGTCACAGTTCTGACATTAACTAAATATAATTAGTAATAAATGTAAAACTATCAGAAGTTAGTAGAAACCTTTTACTGGCTCACAGCAAACAAAACATGAACTACATTACTAACCCTTTACACTCAAGGTGGAGCCTTTGCTTATACTGGAAGGAGGCCATGTGTGCTTAGTATGGAGTAAAAATCATTCAGTGGGGCACCACTAGTACTAAACCTACCGAATAAATATTTATTAACAGGAGGACAGGCAATTCTCTGGGTCGCTATAGAATCAATATTTCCAATAGAACATACAGTTACTCAGCAGTAAGATACAGTAATTGTAATGCATTTGGGTTTCAGCCACAGCTTATGAAAGGCCTCCAAGCTTCTTCTCTGTCTTACATTTATTCACTTGAGTCTGTAGGCTGGTGAAGCACCACCACAAAACATCAACCTCTGCATTTTTTACTGGAGCTTCAGGCTGCTCTTGGTTACTGGGTAATACACATATATATATATATACAGGAGAACCACCTGACATTCTGATACTAATAGCACTCAGATCCATAAGCAGGGAGTAATATCACCTGGTGGAGCTACTTTAGCTATTAGGCCAATACTTGCTAATTCCTTGTATTATATCTACAGCAAACTGCAACCAACAGTTCATTCAAGGAAAACTGCTTGAGCGAACTTGGCTCTCAGTCAAAAGATAGCAACACTCCCATCTTGTAAAGATAAAACCACCTTTATTATTTCATATATATTTCATATATATATTGGTTTGTGTGTTTACTATTATATATATGGTCATAGACAAGGGAAACGAGTTGGAAGGGTTACTTTCTGCTCTGCTTTAATTTTCTTTCAGAAACAAGAAACAGGGACTGGTACCACTGGACAGGTCACTAATACATAGGGACAGAGACATAAAAGGGTTCTCTTTTCCCTTCAGAAATAGGGATTGGTAGCACTAGATAGGTACCTAATATATAGAGACAAGAGAAAATGTTGGAAGGGTTGCTGTCTGCTCTCATTTCCCTTTAGAAATAGGGATTGGTAGCACTAAATAGGTATCTAATATATAGAGACAGAGACAAGAGAAAGTGTTGGAAGGGTTACTGTCTGCTCTGCTTTCTTTTACTTACAGAAATAGGGATTGGTAGCATTAAATAAATGCCTAATACATAGGGTCTTTATTATTAAAAACTTTACAACAGAATAGGGACAGAGACAATGGGAAAATGTTGAAAATGCTTCTGTCTGCTCTGCTTTAATTTTTCCATCTTTGCAAAAAAAAAAGAGATTGGTAGCACCTAAAATTGACTGATTACTAGTTGGCTTCATATGGAAGCCTTTACCAAACAGCATCCCGAGCACAAAGACAGGAGTTTACAGCAGACAGCTACCTTCACTGTAATTTTGCATGGCTCAATAATTAATTTTGTTAACTGTCATTAAGCTCAGCACCGCCAGCCTGCTACCCAATGCCTGATTACGTTTTTGTTTTGCAATCCATTAAATACCCCCTGAAATGCCTTTTTTCCCCATGTTTCAGGTGTCGACGTGTAATTTGATGTATAATACTTTTCATTTTTAGCGCCTGTAAAGCGGACAGCTTGTCTTTCCCAAGGATGTAATTTATCGCACCGCATTGGACTTTCTGATTTAATTAGAGAGGGCTTTGGTCTGTCACATGGAATCAATAAAGACATAAACACAAAAGGACAGCGGAGTAAAATATGCCTCCGTGTATCACCAAAATCAATTTGCACGACTGTAAAGCCTGGCATCTCAAATATATCATTAGCTCAGCGCCACATGTCACGTAGGAAAGCCTTAATGGGCCCACTTGCAAACTTGTCCGTCAAATAGGCGATAATACAAAGCAGTTGGAGGCAGCTGACCTCTAACATATTGAAAACACAGGGGGCGGCACTAGTGGTACCGATGGGATATCTGACTCATCATGTTATTTGCTCATAGACCTGAAAGCAGATAAAATGATGGTAGGTTATTTACAAAAACAATATGTTTGAAGGATAATATACCCTCAACTGAAATATGAAGACTGTGCTTGAATTCAATGGGAACTGTATAATTATATTGATCTGCTAACTGCTACAAAATACAGGCTGCCACACTGATTCTAGAAGGGACAATGTGACTCAATTCCTGGTTGGTTAAAGGTCCACTGTTCCTATATTTTATTATTTTCCTATGGATTTGTTTGTTGAGAATATCAAGAACTGGGTGTTTATTAATTTTTCCTTTCCGTTATCTCCTGAATCTTTTATTAAGGCTTAAGTGGCTTAGCTTGCAGCTTTAATCGAATTATTAATGGGAATCTACTTGTTTAGTAAGATCCCCAAATGAGTGGATCCATTTTAGGCACTAAGGTGGTGGGCCCCAAGTCAGTGGTCGGATCACAATGTGGTTATTGTGCAGAATTTTGGGAGAGGATTTCAGACACGGGACAGTGCTGTCCTCTTTCCAGTTGATTTTCCGATCTTCCCAACTGATATCGGACTATAAGCGCTGATCAGATATCAGTCCTAGAGGCTATAAATTTGGTGATTTACATGGGGCAATAAGCTGCTGGCTCAGGAATGATTATACCGATACCGTAAATCTATTCCAGCGTGAGTTCCCCTGTATTTTTGGTGGTAATATAAAATTTATGTAGCAGCATTTATATATTGAAAGCCTATATATTTATATATATATATATATATATATATATATATATATATATATATAGATATAGATATAGATATATATATATATATATATATATATATATATACTGTATATATAGATACGTGTTTACTGCCTGCCTGAGTTCCATTTTCCTTATATGAATATGGATTAGTACCACTAAACAAGGGGGATGTATTGAAAGGGTTACTGCCTTACTGCTTTCTTTTCCCCAAGAGAAATAAATATTAGCTTCACTAGATACAGTAGGTGCCTGATATGCATTCTAAGTACAGATTTTTTTTTTATCTTGACTTCAGCTGCTGGGAGTCGTTCAGCTTATGTAATATATTAGATCTAATTCTGGGTATTCAATTTCATTGCTGTTTTCTACTGGGTCTAGTGACAATAATAATGGTCTACTGCTCATGCAAAAAACTATGAGAAAAGCCTATTGGGACAAACACCATCTCTCTTCAGCGTTTTCATTTAGTAAACAATAGTAATACCAGATTGTCTGAAAATTCACTAGCAAAGTAACAGCAAAGCATGACACCCTGTCAGACAGATCTGACTCTGAACTAGTCAGCACCTTAACGGCTTCACCTTAGTTAAACATTCACATTTGCTTTGACTTTTAGTATGTTATAGAATGGCCAATTCTAAGCATTTTTACAATTGGTCTTCATTTTTTCTTTTTCTTCTCGCTCTTTCCAGCTTTCAAAAAACAAATGTTAGGAATGGATACATTTTTTGTGTTTGCTACGTCTTATTACTCATCTTTCTATCCAGGCCTCTCCTATACATGTTTCAGTCTCTTATTCAAAGCAATGCATGGTTGCTAGGGGAATTTAGACCATAGTAACCAGAACCTAGCAACCAGATAGCGACTAAAATTGCAAATTGGGGAGCTGCTGGGAAAAAACTAAATAACTCAAAAACCAAAAATAATAACAAAAAAAAATGAAAACCACTTGCAAATGAATTGTCTTTGATTACCTCTCTCTACATCAGGGGTCCCCAACATTTTTAATCTGTGAGCCACACAGGGAGCAACACAAGAATGAAAATATCCCTTGGGTGCCAAATAAGGGACGTGTTTGGAAATTTGGTAGCTCTTATGTGGACTGGCAGCCTACAGGAGGCTCTACTTAGCACTATACTTAGGGGCTGATTCACTAAATTCAAGTGAAGGATTCGAAGTAAAAAAACTTCGAATTTCGAAGTATTTTTTGGGCTACTTCGACCATTGAATGGGCTACTTCGACCTTCGACTACGATTACGACTACGAATCGAAGGATTCGAACGAAAAATCGTTTGACTATTCGTCCATTCGATAGTCAAAGTACTGTCTCTTTAAAAAAAACTTCGACCCCCTACTTCGGCAGCTAAAAGCTACTGAAGTCAATGTTAGCCTATGGGGAAGGTCCCCATAGGCTTGCCTAACTTTTTTTGATCGAAGGATATTCCTTCGATCGTTTGATTTAAATCCTTCGAATCGTTCGATTCGAAGGATTTAATCGTTCGTTCGAAGGAATAATCCTTCGATCGTACGATCGTAGCATTTGCGCTATATCCTTCGACTTCGATATTCGAAGTCGAAGGATTTCAATTCCTAGTCGAATATCGAGGGTTAATTAACCCTCGATATTCGACCCTTGATACATCTGCCCCTTAGTGTCAAGCCTGGAATTCAAAAATAAGCACCTGCTTTGAGGACACGGAGAGCGACATCCAAGGGGTTGGAGAGCAACATGTTGCTCACTAGCTACTAGTTGGGGATCACTGCTCTACATCATACCCAAAGTTCATTAAAGGTGAACACCCCTTTAAATGCAGGTCCGACAGTGGCCACTTTGTACTGGTAGAGCAATACATGCAATTTAGAATTCATCACTTTTGTCTGTCCTGATCTTTGAACTGTTATGTGATCCAACATATCCCTCAAATATCTCATATTGGCACATCTAACATATACAGGCATGGGATCTGTTATCTAAAACCCATTATCAGAAAGCTCCAAATTAAAGGATGGTCATCTCCCATAGACTCCATTTTATCCAAATAATCCAAATTAAAGTTTTTTTTCCTTTTTCTTTTTAATAATAAAACAGTACCTTGTCCAAACTAAGATATAATTAATCCTTAATGGAAGCAAAACCACCTTATAGGGTTTACTTAGGGGATATTTACTAAACTCCAAATGCAAAAAATCAGTTTTTCTTTTTATAAAATTGGACTTTTAAAAAATCACAAATTTTTCAGAACTTATTAAACCAAGAAGATGTAAAAGTCAGAATCAGAAAATCCAGCATCTCAGACCTGTCGAGGTTGAATCGGTCACGTTTGATTTTGACCCGACTAATCCTGCCGGAGCCCATTGCACATGGTGATCGGATCGTTAAGCCATACGGCCAAACGATCAGATTACCCCCGATATAGCCATGCTTGTTAATGGCATATCGGGGAAAGATCCGCTCATTTGGCGATGTCACAAAACGAGCAGATCTTTGCTTCTTTGGTTACCTTAGGTCAGTGGGGGAAGTCCCAATAATTTTTTTATGTGCGCTGGGTTTTGTGCAATACCCTGAAGTTTTCAGGCAAAAATCTGAGTTTTCATGTGAAAAATCTGAAAAGATTTCGGAAAATGTAATAATAAATAAGCGTAAAAAACACGAGCGGATTTGATTGGAGTTTGTAGCAAAAAATATTGAGATAAATTCCGATTTTGATAAATAACCCCCCTAAAGTATGAAGATCCATTATTTGGAAAAACCCCAGGTCCCATACCTGTATATGCTAATGAGTTGACATCAACCATTCACCCAATCTTAACAAAAGTCCAAATTAAATAAAAAGAAAAATATGCTTTTAACTAAATCCCTACATGGCCCAAACAAAAATACTGACAGTGTAAAAATCCATTTGCAAAATATTTTCAGTTATTTGATCTCACCCAGATAGTTTGCACATTATTGTGGATTTGACTTCTACCAGAAAAAATCTCATTAGTATATCCATTTCTAAATAGAGACCATGCTGATATTTATGTTGGAACATGTAAGCCCAAGAGGAATAAAGAAAGTATCACATTTCTGCCATAATGCTGTTAGGCTCCAAGCGGCGGGTGTCAGTATAATGGGAGAAATCATTTTGATGGATTAAGTATAAGTGACACTGTTACACTGCCTGTCGTACATTAGAATAAGAAGTTGATGTGCAGTAACCTAATCAATGAATAGTTAAAGTGCTGAAAGCTTATCAGCACACAGACCTAATGGGGGATAACTTGCTGAGTTAAAATGCTCCAATGAAATACTGTTGGCTTCCTTTCAAAACCTCCACGGAGCTTATTTACTATGGAGGGATGTGAGTGTTACGTTTATTTCTTTGCAGTCTCCGTGTTTATTTGCCTTATCCCTCTTTACTAGGGCATTATTTCATGAGAAGTACAGTACAGTGGTAAACTGTCTTGTCATAGTGAAAAAGAAAATAAAACCTAGTAGTGCTGGTTGTCTTTGTAAACAGGAAGTGTACAAGTGCTCACAGGAAGTGGTAACCAGTAAGTGTACAGGTGATCCCAGGAAATGGTAATCAGTAAGTGTACAGGTGATCCCAGGAAGTGTACAGGTGCTCCCAGGAAATGGTAATCAGTAAGTGTACAGGTGATCCCAGGAAGTGTACAGGTGCTCCCAGAAAGGGGTAACCAGGAAGTGTCCAGGTGCTCCCAGGAAGTATACAGGTGCTACCAGGAAGTGTGTTTTTATTCATTTAATCAATGATTATGTATATATATGTTGTCAGCAGGGGGCGCTTTTGGCTTCTGATGAAGTGACTTGGTAGTCACGAAACGCGTAGAGCCATGCACTCCCCTGCTTTGCTTTTCTGGATTTCGTGGTTTTAATTATTTTCATCAATAAAGGAAAAGATTTTATACAGTCCTCTTCACATTTTTGAATCTATCCCAAGAGTTTCACCGACGTGTGCACCTTTATCATTGAGCTACCAGGAAGTGTACTAGTGCTCCCAAGAAGTAGTACCACAAAGTGCTGGTTGTCTTTGTAAACAGGAAGTGTACAAGTGCTCACAGGAAGTGGTAACTAGGAAGTGTACATGTGCTCCCAAGAAGTAGTACCTCAAAGTGTACATGTGCTCCCATGAAGTATTAACCAGGTAGTGTACATGTGCTCCCAGGAACTGGTAACCAGAAAGTGTACACGTGCTCCCATGAAGTGGTAACTAGGAAGTGTACAGGTGCTCCCAGGAAGTGGTAACCAGGAAGTGTACTAGTGCTCCCAAGAAGTAGTACCACAAAGTGTACATGCGCTCCCATGAAGTATTAACCAGGTAGTGTACATGTGCTCCCAGGAACTGGTAACTAGGAAGTGTACATGTGCTCCCATGAAGTGGTAACTAGGAAGTGTACAGGTGCTCCCTGGAAGTGGTAACCAGGAGCTATACTGGCACTCCAAAGAAGTGTACAGGTACTTCTCTTCTGAAAGCAAGGACAAGGGCAAAGGGATCAGGGTGTGTTAAAAACCAACATCCTTGTAAACACAAAAAAGGTTATCTGTACAGTATATGCACTAAAGGGTCTATCATTCCGTCAGAGACTATGAGCACTGCCACATCTGTTGTACAAGACCACCAAGGGAACTACCTAAAAATATATATACAAATATTTATTTAGTTTGTTTTTTATCCTTAGCACAACAGAGCTCTATAAACAGTTATGTCCCCCCCCCCCCTTCAAGTCAGGAAATTGTGTTCTGGCTATTACATTAGACATCCGTTCATTCCAGCCATTGTAGATGACATTTTTTGGCTAACTAAATATACTGAAAGCATTTTTTGCTTAGCACATTTTGCACAGCCTAACTATTTACTCATTTTGACACTGAACTGTTCCTTTAAGCCTGTTAGGGGGGAAACACGATTATAAAGAGAGGAGCAATGGAGGGATTGGAACCATTATTGGAACCATTATCCATTAAATGTCAGTACAGGCATGGGATCCATTATCCAGAGACCCATTATCCAGAAAGCTCCAGAAAGACCATCTTCCATAGACTCAATTTGATCCAAATAATCCACATTTTAAAAATGATTTCCTTTTTCTCTGTAATAATAAAACAGTAGCTTGTACTTGATCCCCAGATATAATTAATCCTTATTGGAAGCAAAACCAGCCTCTTGGGTTTATTTAATATTTTCCTTATATTTTAGTACAATATGGAGTTATGTAATAAAAGATGCAAAGTTTGCCAAGGAGCAGTAACCCATAGCAACCAATCAGCAGGTAGCATTTACTGGTCACCTGATTAAAAGCAAACACCTTATTGATTACTATGGGTTACTGCTCTTGGGCAAACGTAGTGCCATTTATTACATATGGAAATTAAGGTATAAAGATCCAAATTATGGAAAGATCCGTTATCTGGAAGACCCCAGGTCCCAAGCATTCTGGATAACAGGTACCATACCTGTATAAAGTACACCAATGTACCAATCTGGCTGGTATTTAGTATTAGATGCAAAAGTAGAACATTCTGTTAAAAATGCAGGATTCCAAAGAGTCCCCTTATACTGTAACTAAGTCTGTTATTGTATTAAAGTCTTTTAGGTTGCCCTTTTCCTCTCGGCTGCACACTTTTAGCAACTGGCTATAATATTTATAAAAGCTCTGCACAATATGGAGATGTCCATGAAAATAACTAGTTAGCAAACCAACTGTGATCTACAGGCAGTGATCCATAATTCAGTTCTCCAACAGCAACAATTCTATGAAAGGCTAGTAACACTGATCAGTACCGATGAAACTCATTACTATTTTGCATATGCACTGTATCGTTATGGAGAAATATTGGACATATTAATCCGAGGTGTAGTTTAAACAGTGGATTGTTTTTCTGAGTATATATTGATATATTTGATAGAATTAACACTGCAGCTTAGTTTCTATCAGCTGAAAAATGCTCATACGGGTAGACCCCAGGGTTCCAATTTGTGACAGGGGAACTATATATTATTTGTGTCGATATAGAAGATTTTTCAGAAAGGTCTCCTGGTCCTCGCTGTGAACAGAAGGTACACATAGGCACTTAATTGCTTGGCACAATCTTCTGATTGACGTGTGTGCATTAAAGCCAGGTTACATGTGAGCATTGTATGCCAGAATGAGAAATCTATTCAGAGGCAAATCAATTGTTCTCAATCAGCTATCAAGCCTTTTAGGAAACCCTTTAATTCACTCTCTTATTCTGACACAGAACATGCCGTTTTAATAGGGCAATAAACCCATAAAACAAAAAATAAAGGCTTAATGAACTTCACTCTTACACAACAAAAAGGGTGGGCATTGTGACAGTTAATACGTGTTGTTAGAGTTAATAGGTGATATGAGTTCATAGATTTTTACACCTTTTCGTTCCAGTGTTTCCCTATAATTCTGGTATTTTTATATACTGCACTTCTATGTATTAATTAAGGTGGACCTACATGGGCTGATAAAGTATGCTGACTTGTCCCCACCAGACCTAGTCGGCGGTTTATTAGTAGTTCATTATATATGGGGGCCATACCAACAGCCTACCAGACTGATATCTGACTGATCTGTCAATTCCATTGGACAAGCACCACATGTGTGCATTGATGATGTCCTCTCCCAATGGAACAAAAAAAAAAAACACACCAGCACACGAGACTTGTATCTGCAGGGCAAGCCCTTGCAAAAGTTTTTACTGCGGTGGTGCAACGTTTCGGGGCTCCGCATGTCAAGCATGCTTGACAAAGGGGCGGAGCCCCGAAACGTTGCACCACCGCAGTAAAAACTTTTGCAAGGGCTTGCCCTGCAGATACAAGTCTCGTGTGCTGGTGGTGTGTTTTTTTTTTCCAGTTACTGGGAGGTTACCGTTTCCTCCATCCATTGAGCACCGAGCTAATCTATACAGCTGCATAACGGGTGTGCGAGGGTCTACTCCAATCCTCTCAAAATGGGCCTGCTTAGGCCTTCATTATGATCTTATTATATTACAATATACAGATATGAGATAGAATATCCAGAAAACCTGTTATCTAGAAAGCTTTGAATTATAGAAAGGCCGTCTCCCATAGACTACATTTTATCCAAATAATCCAAATTTTTAAAAATGATTTCCTTTTTCTCTGTAATAATAAAACAGAACAGTGTACTTGATACAAACTAAGATACAATTCATTCCTTTTTGGAAGCAAAACCAGCCTATTTGGTTTATTTAATGGTAACATGATTTTCTATCAGACTTAAGGTATGAAGGTCCAAATGAAGGAAAATCCCTTATCTGGAAAACCCCAGGTCCAGAGCATTCTGGATAAGAGGTCCCATATCTGTAACTCCCTTTCTGCTCACAGGTTTTTGAATTGCATTGCTGTTGCACATTCACCAGCTTCATTGCACAATCCCACTAAACCCCTTTCAAAGATCAATATTAATAACAAGACACTCATGTCAAGCCTGAAAAAATAGCAAAAACAAAGAGAAAAAGTACCCCGCTTACAATCTTACTTTAGCTCTTACTTATATAAATTGTTAGTTAAAAAATTGCATATATTGCAGTGCAAGCCCTGTGATTAACGTTAGACCAATCCCATGAATAGGTATTAACTAAAGTGCCATGCTACAAATTCATTATATAATAAATAGGAATTAGAATAAATATAAATAGAGTGCAGTGCAATGAAATTGATTCAGTTAAATTACAATTAAAAACCTTTAGATAAATCCACCCACAATGAATCGATTAAAAATTGTGGCAATATTGTATGATGAGTGATTGAGGTAACTGTGTCCAAATTGGACAACAATTAATTAATAAAGTGCTTGGCAGTGCTAATTCAATAATTCATTATAACTCAGGTAATTGATTATAAATTAATTAGAGTAACCGCATTGATAAGGATAAAATTAAAAAACAATACTCAGGTTCTTGAAATGAAATAGGAAAATGGAAAAGGAGAGAGGTGGAGTTGTCCCAAATCTACTACCTAATTTGTTTGTAATCCCTGGCACACATCAAAGGCAAAGAAGGCAGAGCAACCGGGACTGTGGTCTCGTTTGTTAATCTAAGCCCTAAATTGTCAAGAGCTATGACAGCCTAAAAAAACACAAATCCACGGCCTCCTGTAAATTCAGTATTGCGAGAGAGAAGAAAAAGTGAACCGAGTACTGAGTTAATTATCAAGCACCCCTTCCATTCCCATTTAACCCGAATTTTTTTTAAAAGATTGAAATCAACTAGATTCAAAACGCTGACGTGCGTTTCGCTATACTGGCTTTGTCAAGGCGCAATAGCTATTGCTTGCTACAGTGCAATCATATCACCAACATATTTCAAACAGAGGCACAGTGTCAAGAGTGTCTTGTATTAAATTGGCACAAAAAAAGCACATTTACCTTTCCTAATGATTTGATGATGATGATGATGGCAAACAGCAACAAGAATACCACAGGTATGAAGGCAGATAAGAGTATAGCCAAGACAGTATATATATATATATATATATATATATATATATATATATATAGTAATAATATGTACATAGTAATAGTATAGATATGACTGGGAGGCAAGTCCATGGGGGCATTTAAAAAGGGGTATAAGAGGCAGTTTTTTACACTTTTCTCATATATGATTCCTCATTAATCAGGCCAGAAGTCAGGGAAGGTGGCAGACAAAAAATGAAGTCCAAAAAGCATGCCAGAACTAGAGGCAACAGATATAGAGAAAGGACCTGGATTGGAACACAAATTCACATAGCAACTCAGGATCCCAGTAGGTCATAGAGAACGACTCAATGACCCGGCAATATGGAAGAGCAAGGGATTCTTTTATATAGTTCCTTGATTAGGCGACTGCCCTTAGCTGGCAAGCCTGCAGGTTAAGAACATAGACATGGAGAGGCAAAATAGATATTAAAGCTAATTACAAGACTTTACCTCTCCTGTGGATGAGCCAGGAGAAGCTCCAATTTCTCATGTTAAGGCCTCAGATACTCACACATACACACCTCAATCAATACATCATAAAATAATCTGAATCTACGCTGACTGTGGAAACCCCTCTGATGAAATTGAGTTTCCACTTTGTTCACAATGGCTCATAGTCAAGGTCAGAGAGAAAAGGTAGAGGCCAAGCAGTAAAAAACAGATGATCATCATAAGACCACAAACATGAACTTGACAGATACTGACCAAGAATAGAATATTCAGGATCAATATGGAGAACATCAAAATTTCAATTTGAATTATAGAAAATCTTAAATTATTTGAGAAGGTGGGATATCCTTATTGTAAAACAGTTTCCATTATGTATCATAGCCATGGTGATTTAGCTAATTTGAAAGAAATGACGTTGAGACTAAATAGGCACAAGGTTTGTATAGAAGGTCCTATAGACAGAACCAAAAGGTTAAGTAGGTCCAAAGTTACAGACTTTTCCAGGTACTAGTTATGAATAGCTGAAATGTGCTTTGAAATTACCGGAACCTCAATTAACACAAATACTGTCATTGCCTGAGCCCTCCTCTATTGTGCTTTTCAGTTTGCCACTATTTGTCATCACTTGGGGGGACTCAGGCTGATTCCCAAGGCTGTCCATCTCTAGGTGCTAAAACAGTTTTAAGATGTGTCATACATATGAAATTACTGCATTGAAAAACAGCATTTAAAATGTAACCTTAAAAGATAATAAGGTGAAAAAATACATGTACTAATGATCTACAGCAGTGCTGTCCAACTGGCATCCCGTGGGCAGGATTCGGATCCCCTCTTGTGTGGCTCCCAACATGAAAGTCTGCCTGCTGTGATTTTAGAGATAATGAGTTTAATCATGGTTTCAAAAACCTTTAATAGCACTAAAATTAAAAATTTAATAAATGGGAGAGATCCAAATTATGGAAAGACTCCTTATCTGGAAAACCCCAGGTCCCAAGCATTTTGGATTATAGGTCCCAAACCTGTACTGATAATGATGTTGCCACCTTTTGGCCCGGTGGAATCTGGGCAAGAGGAGGGATCATGATGCAATGGGGCGGAGCTGTGACGCTGCAGTGGGTAGGTCATGACATCTGGGGCGGGGCTATGGTGTGGCAATCCGTCAATCATAGGAAATCCTGCCCAGTTTAACAAATTAGGCAATTTTGACCCAGGCTTCAAAAAAAAAAAACAAAAAAACGGGCTGTCCGGGTCAAAATCGGACATGTGGCAAACTTGAGCTGGTCTGTGTGACTCCTGATTGCAGAATGGGTCAGTCCAGCGCTTACTCAACATTTTTTTGCACTTTGCCCAAAACATGGAGCCTTGTGCAAAGAGCCGCAGGCCTCTCTGCCCCATTTTGGAGCACAAAGACTTGAGGACAGCTGTCTGAATCTAGCCTGCATGTGATGGAATAATCTTCATTAGACGGATGCGAATGATTTGCAATAAAGGGAAAAAGTGCCGTGAGCATTTGTTTCCATTATGATTTTTATTAGTTCCTGATAAATTTTGTTTTACTGTGCAATCAGAGCAATAAAAATGTCACACAAAGTACAGATAATTATGAACGAGACATTGTTTTCACATTTAATGATTTCATGGTCAAATTACTCATTTACCAACTGCCATATAAACAACATATAGAATAGGTCAGAAAGTGTTACAATTCACTAAAGACCTTTTTCTGGCAGAACATATGCAGCAGAAATATGAATCCTTTCAACAATACCTGCCAAATGGGGCCTACGGGGGGGTATGGGGCTTCCGGAATATATCATTTACTGGCAAGCCAGCACAAGATGTTCCGTTAGGTAGAACATAGTCATGTGTACTATATATTATTTGTAGTACGGGATCCGTTATCCGGAAACCCGGTATCCAGAAAGCTCAGAATTACGGAATGCCTGTCTCCCATAGACTCCGTTTTACCCAAATAATCCACAATTTTAAAAGTGATTTCCTTTTTCTCTGTAATAATAAAACAGTCGCTTGTACTTGATCCCAACTAAGATATAATTAATCCTTATTGGAAGAAAAACCAGCCTATTGGGTTTATTTAATGTTTACATGATTTTCTAGTAGACTTAAGAGATCCAAATTACGGAAAGATCCATTATCCGGAAACCCCTGGTCCCGAGCATTCTGGATAACATTTCTGTACCTGTACACAGGTCCGTACCGTGTATATGTAGGAAGAGTGTGAAGGAGGTCAATCATTTACTACAAAATGATCTCTTTACTATGCAGGCAGCAGCTGAAGGAGCAGTGGGAAAATATAGCCGATTGGAAAGAACTGTGGAGCAGCAGTATACAGGTATGGGATCCGATATCCGGAAACCCTTTATCCAGAAAGCTTCAAATTACAGAATAGCTGTCACCCATAGACTCAATTTTAAATTTTTTAGAAATGATTTCCTTTTGCTCTGTGATAATAAAACAATACCTTGTACCTGATACAAACTAAGATATAATTAATCCTTATTGGAAGCAAAACCAGCCTATCAGGTTTATTTACTGTTTACATTATTTTCTAGTAGACTAAAGGTATGGAGATCCAAAGTATGTAAAGATCCGTTATCCGGAAAACCCCAGGTCCCGGGCATTCTAGCTCACAGATCCTATACCTGTAGTAGGGCAGGATTAAAATGCAATGTTTAATGCAGAAATTCCAGAATGGAGCAAATGTTCCATAATTTCAATATAATTGAGGGCACAATAGGGAGCAGCTCCACTCTGTATTTTTATGTGAATTGGATGCAACTGAACCGAATATGCCCAAATGATATCATTCCAGTGTTTGGCATAAAAATAACACCTGCGCAGGGATGGGCGAATTTTTTCGCCTCGTTTCGCCGAAAAAATGACGCCCACAGACTTGTATGGAGACGTGCGTCAAAAAAAGACGCGCAACAAAATAATTTTGCCGCGCGACAAATATTTTTTGAGGCCCATAGACTTTAATGGGCGTCTGCGACATTTTGCCGGCGGCGAATTTTTGGCGAAACGAAACGGGTCAAATTCGCCCATGACCTTCGCCCAATACATTAGGTGCAATTTCCCTGATTGTGTTGACGTTGATTAAGGTGATGATAGCTCCAGAGTCAATTCTCTCAGTTGTGTGTGATTCATCCCAATTTGCTGGGTTTATTGATGCAAGATGGGCTTTTAAAAAAAGAAATGTTGTCAATTTGTGCAACTATTGCAATTGTATCCCTAAAGGGTCCCTGCAATTTCCCTACAGTCAGCCCATAAAAAACACTTTTTTTAAAGCAGTGGTTCACCTTTACTTTCATTTTTAGTATGTTACAAAATGCCCACTTCTAAGCAACTTTTCATTTGGTCTTCACTTTTTCTTTTTTATAGATTTTGAATGGTGATGGGCGAATTTATTCGCCAGGCGTGATTTCACGTCGAATTTGCGCGAATCGCCACCAGCGAATAAATTCGCGAAATGCCCGCGAAAATTCTCTGCCGAAACGGCGCAAATTCGCCCATCATTAATTTTGAATTATTTGCCTTCTTCTACTGACTCTTTCCAGCTTTCAAGTGGGGGTCCCTGACCCCTTCTCAAAACAAATGCTCTGTAAGGCTAAAAAAAATTTGTAATATAATTCCTACTATTCCTATTATTCATAGTGATGGGCGAATTTATTTGGCAGGCGAATTTGCGTCGAATTTGCGCCATTCGCCGCGAATAAATTCTATAAACACCCGCAAAAAAAACGGCCGCCGGCATAATAAAATGGACGCCGGCGTCAAAAACGGACGCCGGTGTCAAAAACGAGACGCCAACGCAGTTTCGCGAATTTTTTGGTGTTTACCGAATTTCGTGGGAAATTCGCACATTATTTGGCGAAGCGAAACGGCGCAAATTCGCCCATCACTATTCATCTTTCTATTCAGGCCTCTCGTATTCATATTCCAGTGTTTTATTCAAATTAATGCAAGGTTGCTAGGGTAATTTGAATCCTAGCAACCAGATGGCTGATATTGCAAACTGGAGAGCTGCTGAATAAAAAACTAAATAACTCAAAAACCACAAATAAAAAAAATTAAAACCAAGTGCAAATTGTTTCAGAATATCACTCTCTACATCATGCTAAAAGTTAATGTAAAGTTTACAACCCCTTTTAAGGTACTTTGAATGCGCTCCTCTCACTTCCATATAGGTTCATCCTGCATTGCTCAGTCTTTCCTATTTTCCGTTCCAAATTGGGTGTTGCTTATTAATTACTTATTAATGCAGAGCAACCCTAGAGATAACGCCACCTCTGGACCAAATCCTCAGCACCCTGCATTAAATATTTACCACAAAAATGCCTAAATTGCGACAAAGCACTTGTACAGTTGCATTAATTTTGGCAAATCAGACGCAATTGTGGTAATTCTAGGAAAAAATGTTGCATCGTGGGGAACACATCATGGTGATTGTGCTTGACATTGCACTTTGTACATACATATGCCCTAAAATCAACCTCCCCCTATGACTGCAATTTGTCATTTTTCCCTTTGATGTTGTGGTTATACGAGATGACAAAGAAGGTTCTCAATTCAAAGATTACATTGTTTAATTTAAAAAAGAGGAGTTGGAAATATATCATGTAAATCTATGTAAAGGTATGGGATCCATTATCTGGAAACCTTTAATCTAGAAAGCTCTGAATTACAGGAAGACTTTCTCCCAGAGGGGCAAATTCACTAAGATGCGAAGTTGCGCCAACTTCGCCGCAGTTCGCCGCACTTAGCCAGGCTTATTTTCGCCAGCGCTCCGCAAATTCACTAAAATCCGAAGTTGCGCACAGGGGTAGCGTTAGTTTGCGAAGTTGCGCTAGCGTTAATTCGCCAAGCGAAGCGAAGTTTCGCTAGCGATGGTTAATTTGCATACGGCGCGAAATTCAAATTTCAATGGAGGAACACGTATCAGCACTACAAATGCCTAGAAAACCTTCAAATCAGCAAATATAAATTTTATTTTGCCCTACACATGTGCCCACTGTCTAGGTAAGTTGCCATGAGTCAGGAAATGTAGGGGGGAAGGAGGGGAGCCCCAAAAATTTTTTAGATCTTTTTCAGCCTATCACCCATCATGTAGAAAACACGCCAGCGTTTTTTGGGACTTAGAAAAAAATTAGACTTTTTTGGAAACAATCCCTATCTACTCTATTGCGCTTCACCAGGTCTGAGGTGGCGAAGGAAGTCTAGCGTAAAAGTAGCGTTCAGTACACTGCGCAAGTTAGTGAATTTGCGTAGTTACGTCGCTAGCGAAAATTTGCCTGGCGTAAGTGTGCGAAGTAACACTAGCGAATTTACGCCAGCGTTCGTTAGTGAATTTGCGAAGTACCGAAAATGCCAAACGCTAGCGAATTGACGCTAGCGTTCGGCGCTTAGTGAATTTGCGCCTTAGACTCCATTATAAGCAAATAATTCACATTTTTAAAAGTGATTTCCCTTTTCCTCTGTAATAATAAAACAGTGCCTTGTATTTGATCTATACTAATATATGAGTAAATCGTATTGTGGCAAAACTATCCTTTTGCGTTAATTTAATGTTTTAATGGTTTTGTAGTAGACAAAGTATGGAGATCCAAATTAAGGAAAGATTCGTTATCCAGAAAACCCCAGGTCCAAATCATTCTGGATAACAGGTCCCATACCTGTAATAGGTTTTTCCAAACATGTAGCAAGTGGCTCAGTGATCATGAAGTACACGTGTCATCTCTTTTAAATGTTTCAGAATCTTCTTTATCCTACAGGGGTAATAAAATATATCACACGCAGACCCCGTTTAAACTGTGACCCCAGTCGTAAAAAAAATGATTGTGAAATATGTTTGAATGCTTGGTTAGTTATCCCAGAGGATTCACAGTGGTTAGCTTGCTGATTTATAACTCTGGGGTCCTGGGTTCAGTTCTGAGTAGAGTATTGTGTGTGTTTATGGCTGTTGGATGTTCTCTGCTTGGTTGCAGCAGTTTCCTTGGGGCTTTCAGTCTTCCTCCTACCAACAATATACAATGGTAGGTTAATTGACTCCTGATTAAATTGACCTTAGTGTGTGTAGGAACCCTTGGCTTTCAAGGTCTGATGTCCTTGATTAAGTATTATCTGTAAAGGTTGTATGGAATATATCAGTGCTATATAACATGAGTATTGTTACAAAGCCACACAATGCAGTTGCTGTTTTGAGATTCCTTAACTGGACTTTACATTATCCCTTTAAATGCAGCAAAGGAAAGGTTTATAGGGAAGAAATACAATACGATGGTTCTGTCAGAAACATCTACGATACAGTTGGACAGTGATAGTTGTGCTTTTCATATTTCTAACAGAGAATGTTGTGAAACATGAGAAATCCAGAGATCTTACATCCCTTGTGCCACAGAGATCCTGCCGTTGGTAAATAACAAGGCCAAACACAATTCCTTCTAAAGCTTATTTATCTGCTGTTGGCTCCGAGCCTAGTTTTGCTCTGTAAAGGTGGCCATACACGGGCCGATAAAAGTTGCAGACAGACCGAGTCGGCAGCTTATTGGCCCGTGTATGGGGCCCCCCGACGGGCTTCCCCGATCGAGATCTGGTCGAAAGTCGGCCAGATCTCGATCGGATGGGACTAAAAATCCCTTCAGATCGCGGCCACATCTGTTTGTTGATGCGGTCCCGCAATCCGACCGCCCGTTCCCGTTCATTAGGATCCGATCATTGGGCCCTAGGACCCACAATCGGATCAGCCCGATATTACCCACCTCAAGGTGAGCATATCGGAGACAGAGATGTCTACTGAAGAAAACAATATATGGTAAATACCAACAAGAAAGGCTTTAGAAAATGCAATCAATTATATCTAAAGTAGAAACGTTCAACAAGGACGTTTTTTTGGTTAATCAGCATGACATTGTATCTTCTCTCAGATATACAGGGCAGACCAAGTGGCCAACTATTCTGGTTGGTGTGTTTATGGGTAGAGACTTTAGTCACTGTGAGAGAGGAGCTCTTGTTGGAGCCCACTTGGTATGAGATATAGACCCGCATGCAATTACAAGAGCACCAAAAGCTTGCCATTTAGTGCTAATTTACAGAATCACTTGTTAGAGTCCTGAATTGAGTTGTGTACCTGCAGAACACCTGAACAGTGGATGGGTTTCAGGCAAAAAGACCCTAATTCCCTGAACACGTGGTACCCAGGCTAATTGCAGGCTTGAATCCCCCACTTCCCAAAGTTAAAAGTAATTTTTTCCTCTTTATCTGGTTGATCTGTCTCTGGTGTGACATCATGTGTGCCCACAGACGATAAGAAAATCCTATGGCACACAGGTCTGCATGAAAAATTCAAGTTTTTATTTGCAGCAGAGTGCGATGCAATGTTTCGGGGAACAAACACCCCTTTGTCAAGCATAGGGAATAAATCAGCTTGTGTCAATAAATAATGCAATAAATTAATCAATTATCGTGTCATGATTATTAAACCAATCAGTGCAGATATACAATGCATATGTTATATGAATGCCTCCCTAATTAATCATTACTCCCATAAAATTAGGGAGGCGTGTGGCATATGCATTGTATATCTGCAGTGATTGGTTTAATAAAAAACGGGCGCCGGCGCCGTTTTATGAATTTTTCGCCGTTGCACGAATTTCTCGAGAATTTTCCCGCAAAACGGCACAAATTCGCCCATCACTACCCAGAAGTAGGGACTAAGCGTACAAACCTAGGGATGTAGACATTTCAATGTTGTTAGTGGAGTACCGCAGGGCTCTGTACTAGGTCCCTTGCTTTTCAACTTGTTTATTAATGACCTGGAGGTGGGCATTGAAAGTACTGTTTCTATTTTTGCAGATGATACTAAATTGTGCAGAACTATAGGTTCCATGCAGGATGCTGCCACTTTGCACAGTGATTTGTCTAAACTGGAAAACTGGGCAGAAAACTGGAAAATGAGGTTCAATGTTGATAAATGCAAGGTTATGCACTTTGGCAAAAATAATATAAATGCAAGTTATACACTAAATGGCAGTGTGTTGGGAGTTTCCTTAAATGAGAAGGATCTTGGGGTTTTTGTAGATAACACGTTGTCTAATTCTGGGCAGTGTCATTCTGTGGCCAATAAAGCAAATAAAGTTCTTGCATAAAAAAGGGCATTAACTCAAGGGATGAAAACATAATTCTGCCTCTTTATAGGTCCCTGGTGAGGCCTCATCTGGAGTATGGGGGCAGTTTTGGACTCCAGTCCTTAAGAGGGATATAAATGAGCTGGAGAGAGTGCAGAGACTAAGTGCAACTAAATTGGTTAGAGGGAGGGAAGAGTTAAATTATGAGGGGAGACTGTCAAGGTTGGGGTTGTTTTCTCTGGAAAAAAGGCGCTTGCGAGGGGACATGATTAGACTTTACAAGTACATTAGAGGACATTATAGACAAATAGCAGGGGACCTTTTTACCCATAAAGTGGATCACCGTACCAGAGGCCTCCCCTTTAGACTAGAAGAAAAGAACTTTCATTTGAAGCAACGTAGGGGGTTCTTCACAGTCAGGACAGTGAGGTTGTGGAATGCACTGCCGGGTGATGTTGTGATGCTGATTCCGTTAATGACTATAAGAATGGCTTGGATGATTTTTTGGACAGACATAATATCAAAGGCTATTGTGATACTAAGCTCTATAGTTAGTATAGGTATGGGTATATAGAATTTATGTGAAAGTAGGGAGGGGTGTTTGTGGATGCTGGGTTTTCATTTGGAGGGGTTGAACTTGATGGACTTTGTCTTTTTTCAACCCAATTTAACTATGTAACTATGTAACTTCCATTTGCTCAGGATCTACACCCTATAAAGTGCCCTGTGCTGATAGTAGAACATTACTTCAAGAAGAATTCAACCCTAACGTTAAAAAAACCCTACCCCCCTACCCTACATAGACCCTCCTTCCTCCTCCCCTCGGCCTCTAATGTTTTACTTACCCCTCGGTGCAGATTCAGGCATCGGAGTTCACAGGCGCCATCTTCAGCCGATTCGGTAATCCTTGGAATGAGACTGGCACTTCTGCATTTTGCCCGGGGTAACACTTAGGCTGGGGGGAGGAGGATCTATGTAGGGTAGGGTGGTTGGGTTTTTTTAAGGTTAGGGTTGAATTCTCCTTGGAGTAATGATTGTGGGCTTTAAGTCTTGCATTTTTTCCATTAGTGCAAAACTCTAAGAGAGCGATTTGATTGCTCAAATTAAACATTTTGCCACAATTCAAAATTGTTTGTGCTAAAACTCATGAATTTGACTGATAGTTTCAAAAACGTGAGTGTTTTTTATTTATTAAGTGTAAAAACTCTCATTAAAATATTAGCATCTAAAAGCTTGCAAGTTCATCCAGAAGTCAATGGGAGCTAAATTTTATATTTCATTACTTTTCATTTGTTTTGCACAAAGAAAAAAAAATACACAATTTGACATGGTGAATGGATTACATAGTCATCTGTAACATCTTTTAGTTTCCATCTGAGTAAGATATATTAAAAATTGTTTGTTTATTAAGCGGTTCTAAAAGAAATTCTAAAAACTCTCATTTAAAACTTTGGCATCTAAAAATTTTCAGCATTTTTTTTGAGAGCTTCTAGACCCATTGAAGTAGACCCAAAATGATGAGTGGAATAAGAATTCAATGCAATCAAGATTTTTTTTCACATTTTCTTGTTCAGTCAAGTTTTTTAACATTTAAATTTTGTAATATATAAGCAAAGATTCCAGTTTGGTAAACATTTGAGTTTATTACAATTGAAGAAAAAAACACATTTGAATTTTAATCAATAGGCCCTCAAGTTTACCTCTGTGTTGGTGGCTCCCATGTACCAGGCAATAACAAGAAAACATATAGAGCGGATTTGCTAAAGGGCGAAGTGGCTAACGCTAGCGACTTTTCACATCCGCAGAGACATCTCTAAATTCACTTACAGGCACAGGCATCAATTCGCTACAAAAGAGACCGTCGCTAGCGTTCGTTCGCCCTTTTTGCTCTGGCGAATGGTCATTACCCCACAAATTCAATAAAGTGCAGATTTTACAGAACTTTACCTCTTTTGTCAGAGTTGACTTTACCACCCTGAAGTGCTAAAAAGCAGCTACCGTAGATCTTCCTCAATTCTCTGTCACTTACATCATATCCTGCGAGCCGCTAATGCATTAAAGTTCAAAAAACGCTGGTGACTTTTCCTTTCTTTAAGCAGGATTGGCTGCAAAAGTCCTGACAAACTTTTCTTGGGTAACCGGTTTTCTCTAGACATTTTCTAGCATCGAACATTCATTTTACAGTGGGCTCAAGTGTAGGTCATTATATTAACTCCCTTGTCTTTATTAAAGTTCCCTGGACATTCGAAAGAAAAAGTGGTAACTTCAAGCATTTGTAGCAACATTTATAATAAAAACGTCCATACAACTTTAAATTACCCGCCATATGCAAATTGACCTAAGCGCAAGATCACTAGCGAAATTTCGCCAGGCACAAACGAGCGCTAACTAGTGATGGGCAAATTTATTCGCCAGGCGCAAATTCGCGGTGAATTTGCGTGATTCGCCGTCAGCGAATAAATTCGCAAAACGCCCGCGAAAATTCGCAGAAAAAATTTGCCGGCGTCAAAAATTTTTTTTCGGAAAAACGAGACGCCGGCGCAGTTTCTCAAATTTTTCGCCGTTTCCCGAATTTTATGGCGAAGCGAAACGGTGCAAATTCGCCCATCACTAGCGCTAACAAATCTTCTCTATGAAATGCTCGCACTGCCGAAGTAACTCTAGCGAAAACTCGACAGCATTCGGCACCCAGGCCGCAACTTTGCATATTAGTGAATTAGCGTAGTGGTAGTGAATCTGCCCCATAAAAGGGTGTCACTCTCATATAATGATCTTTAAAATAACCTTTAAGGGCTCTTACTCACTGGCGTTCTGACCTGCGCTCCCCTGCGTTCCGTTTTTTGGCGTTCAGCCGCAGGGGAGCGCAGGAATAGATGCATGTCATTATTTCAAATGGGGCTGTACTCACTCAGACGCGTGTAGGTGCCGAACGCAGGAAAAATGCAGCATGTTGCGTCTCAACCTGCGTTCGGCGCCTACACGCGTCTGAGTGAGTACAGCCCCATTTGAAATAATGACATGCGTCTATTCCTGCGCTCTCCTGCGGCTGAACGCCAAAAAACGGAACGCAGGGGAGCGCAGGTCAGAACGCCAGTGAGTAAGAGCCGTAAGTGAAGTTTTAGCACTTACAAAATTGATAGAAACTTTTCATATGGTCTTTACGTTTTCTTTTTCATTGTTTTTGAATGATTTGCCTTCTTCTTTCCAGCTTTCAAATGGGGGCGAATGACCTGATCTAAAAACCAAATTCGCTGTAAGACTACAGATTTATTATTAGTGCTACTTTTTATTTCTCCTTCAGGCCTCACCTATTCATATTCCAATCTTATTCAAATCAACACATGATTGCTAGGGTAATTTGGACCCTAGCAACCAGACTTCTGAAATTGCAAACTGGAGAGCTGCTGAATAAAAAGCTAAATAACTAAAAAAAACCACAAATAATAAAAAATGAAAACCAATTGCAAATTGTCTCAGAATATCACTCACTGCATCATACTAAAAGTTAATTTAAAGGTGAACAACCCTTTTACTATTATGCTCACAAAATGTTGCATTTGCATAAATAGCTGGTTTATGTAGGTAACAAAATATTTACCATTTGGCATCACATCCAGGCAATTCGCAGTCGTAGTACATCACAGCTCACCATTGTCTCTGGAGTAACTGTGATATATCAGTATTAACTTCAGTGAAGAGTCTGCAAGGAATTCCGGCTACTTTATATGCTGCAAAGTAGGGTACTTTATAGAAAATCTTATTTTCATATTTTCTTATTTTCTTATTTTCATATTCCATTGTTTTTAGAATCTAACTTTGAAGCCGTTTTCGAGGAAGAATCTCTATGACTCTGCAGAACAGACTGACATATCTATTTGCATAGAAACCTTTATTCCCTCATGACAGGCTGAGCTCATACGCTCTATAATATATGCTGTGCTGTTTATATATTTATATATTATTTACATTGACCTTGCATCAGGGGGAAGGAAACAGTTCTGTGAATCATTTCTGATGTTCTCTCATTGACACCTTTGGAGATATTTTGTTCTTCTAGAAGCAAGAGGAAGATTCTTTTCCTATCCTTTGTGTTGTGCATGTTCAGCGCCCTATACTATTGTAATTCAGCAAGTAATGCATAGTTCTTTATTGCTTTGTCAATTGGCGTATGCCTGAGAACTCATTTAAACCCATCTCAGTTAATTAGAAATCATGCTAAGCAAAGTCCTTACTCAGCCACTTGTCAAGATGCTGCTGCCCTTCTCTCCAACCTGCTGTAATTGTGACTGACAGTGATATTGGCTCCCCCTATACAGAACTTCACTTCTGGGCATACGGCACATGTTTAGCACCAGTCTGCAGAAAACAAAAGAAATCAAATTTGACCTTTATAGACGAGGAGGCACTTCAGCTGTTAAAGATAGTATGCAATATTCACAAATTATGTTATTTGTACTCTGCTTTATAAAGGACATTTGCTGGCTTGATGTGCCAGAGGCAACTGATAAAACTGTCCCCGTTGGCCATTTAGAGGTTAGGTACTACTCATTGTCAGCACAGATGAACACACTTGTCCACCATGTGATGACCATTAGCTAAATCCTTGCGGCTCCTTCTTCTAAAACACTGGTCTGTCTGTGGTTTAATAGCTTATGTGTTTATTTTATGCCCTGTGCTCCCAAGTGGTCTGGATGTATTCCTGTATGTCAAGACTTGATGTTCTCCTGGTTATTTGTTGCAACCTGTTGGTTCCATTCCTCTTCCAAGTGTATTTTTAGTTTTATTCCTCTTTAGTGTTTTTTTAGTCTTCATTTGTTATTTGGTTCCTTGTGACCTACAGATGTTTTTCTCATTCTTGTACCAGGTTTGTATGTCGTTGCTTCAAACCCCTTTCTATTTTCCTAACTGATCCTCTTGGTTCCCAGGAGGTGCACAATAAGGGCTGTAATTGGTTATTTGCTAGGTGCTATGTAAACTGGCAGACTATAGGTGGGTTGTCTAACAGTACACATGGTTTTTATGCCTCCAAAACATACCTCCAAATCCAAAAATAAGCACATGCTTTGTTTCTACTGGTAGTAACATCAACACATTGCTCAGAAGCCATTGATTGGGGATCTATCACACCTAGACCCTGCTCTCCTACTGTTTATTCGTCACCCTTCTCATACAGATGATTCTGGAATGTTCGACCCAGTGGAAACTAAGAAATGCAGGTCTAATCAGAGGGAAAGGTGCCAGTTGAGAGTTACAGGCATGAGAGTTTGAGCCCAGGCCTTGAAAGCAATGCCTTTTAACTTGTCCACGTATGATACTTATGTTCTTCAGCCTTCAGTGCTCAAATAAAGGCAGAACAAAGTAACATTTATCAAAGGGATTTTTTTATCACCTCGGTTTGTCCTCTGCCTTTATTAAGCCTTAGTTAATAGAGGTGAGTATGACATATCAGGTTAATCAGAAATTCCTTTAGATCAGTGCTGTAGCCCCCCACATGAAAGTTTGCCTGCTGTGACTGCTTACCTTGTGTACTCTGCCTGCCCTATACTCCCTGTGTGTGTCATACACTGCCTGCCCTATGCTCCCTTGGTGTGCCATACTCTGCCTGCCCTATACTCCCTGTGTGTGTCATACTCTGCCTGCCCTATGGTCTCTGTGTGTCATACACTGCCTGCCCTATGCTCCCTGTGTGTGCCATACTCTGCCTCCCTATGTTCATTGTGTCTGCCATACTCTGCCTGTCCTATGCTCCCTGTGTGTGCCATACTCTGCCTGCCCTATGCTCCCTGTTTATGCCATACTCTGCCTGCCCTATGCTCCCTTGGTGTGCCATACTCTGCCTGCCCTATGCTCCCTGTGTGTGCCATACTCTGCCTCCCTATGTTCATTGTGTGTGGCATACTCTGCCTGCCCTATGCTCCCTGTTTATGCCATACTCTGCCTGCCCTATGCTCCCTTGGTGTGCCATACTCTGCCTGCCCTATGCTCCTTGTGTGTGTGCCTTACTCTGTCTGTGGGACCTGAGCCTGATAGAAGTTTGTTCTGGGGTTCGTTAGCATTTGAAAATTGTTGTTGTTGCACAGAATTTTATTTTCTATCAGTAATAAAGGAGCACCATAATGCATCGCAAGTCAAGATGTTTACTAGAACCGAAGGAATGTAATTCAATAGAATGCCTGATGTCATTAATGAATTAATTAAACTTCTAGGCCTATTAACTAATTACCACAACCTGATTTTGTACATTTATAAAGAAATGAACGAAAACAGACCACGTGATTAAAAGGTCCATAAGTGATTTAGAGTTGGCAATATACATTGATACCTCGTTATATGTGTACATTCTTCAAATACAAAGTATTTAAGACTGTCCCCATCAAGGAAAATATCTTCGATAAGTCCTAAACATCTGCTTCATATTAAATGGAGCAAGGAATATCAAACGACATTTTTAAATAAAAGCACCATTATAGCTTTAAAATATATTTCATTAAATACAGTATGTTTGTTTTTAAGCAATGTCTGTTTACAAGCACAGTCAACCTCTGGTCTTGTAATTTATAATACCGGCAGCACAATGAGATAAAGTGAGTGGCATAGTAAAATCAAATGCGACTTCCCTTATAAAGATTCTACTGTGTGCACTGTTCTAGCTCACTGATCAGCCAACCTTTCCTGGGCTCATTAAAATATATACAGTATATATGCTCACGGCATGAGAGAAGGTCAGATCAGGATCAGCAGTGCAGAGAAAGTGAAAATCTCCATCTTGGCACCAGCATATGGGTTAGCAGCATGAAACTAGTGCCGAGCACAGTCAAGAGCCTGAAAAAAATAGACAAGTCAATGACATTGTCAGGGAAAGAGGAGAATTCTGCAGGAAATCAGTGCACCTTAAAGGAATGTAGCCACTGATATACTCTAATGTATTTCTACCGGTCCCTTTCACTGTTTAATATGGTTTTTTAAAAAAATGTTTGTCATTCATTTTTGTCTTTTAAATGTAAATGTAGAATGATGTCGGTTTGCTGTGGTCATGGGTGTCCTCCAACATGGAAAAAAGTCATTTTTTGGGTCACATTTTTTATTTTTATATTTTCTCATCACTTCCTTTTCTGTTCAGACCAGGGGTCCCCAACCTTTTTTACCTGTGAGCCACATTGAAATGTAAAAAGAGTTGTAGAGTACAAACATGACAAAAGTCCCCGGGGATGAAAAATAAGGGCTGTAATTGGTTATTCAATAGTCTCTATGTGGACTGGCAGCCTACAGGAGACTCTGTTTGGCAGTACATCTGGTTTTTATACAACAAAAACTTGCCTCCAACCCTGGAATTCAAAAATAAGCTCCTGCTTTGAGGCCACTGGGAGCAACATCCAAGGGGTTGGTGAGCAACATGTTGCTTGTGAGCTACTGGTTGTGGATCACATAGTTTAGACCATCTCCTACTCATTTTCGAGTCCATCAGTCGAACCACTGCCTGGTTGCTAGAGTTAGTGGTACCTTAGTCACAGATAAATCACATAATAAAGACATGCTTTGTGTTAGAGTTCCGCATCGGGTCAGGTACACGTGTAATACCTGCAAAGTGGTCAGGTTTTGGGCCAAATGTCCCCGATTCCTTGGCCGTACAGGCAGTCCACGGGTAACATGGCTAGGTACCCAAAAGAGATGCAGGCTTGATCCCTCCCGCCCACCCTTGTGGTTCTTCCAGTTTTTACAAACTTTTTGAGATTCGACGTCTGGGCAAATGTGACGTCACTTCTAGTTTCCCGTACCGGGTCCCTCGGGTCAGAAGGTTACTTGGCCTATTGCGGTTCAGGTAGTGGGAACATGCTGGTCAAATTGCAGGTTGTGGGTTGCGGGTTGCGGGTACAGGTTGGGTACGGTTTCAAAAAATGGACCCACTCAGGAATCTACTTGTATAACATCATTATTTTTATATAATCTGCTCCTCAAAAAAGAGCTCTAAAAGGGCATATTCACCTCTAAGTTTTCTTTTAGTCTAGAGAATGAATCTACTTTCTGGTTATCGAGCATCACTGACTCAAGTAATTACACGGAATTTTACATTTCTGGTTTAAGAAAGTCAAAAAAAAAGGCGAATGATAAAACACACAGTTGAAAATTAATTCTTTACATGGGTTTAGACAGTGTAATGAAATGATTTTAAAATATAAAAAAACATATTGATATTTTTTTTTATTTCTGACAAGGTTAAAGCCCCTCACGCTTGATATTGTACAGGTATAGGATCTGTTATCTGGAAACCCATTATCTAGAAAGTTCAAAATTACGTAAAGTCCATCTCCCATAGACTCCTTTTAAAGGGGACCTGTCACCCAAAATTAATCAAAATCCTATTTTATCACATTAGTCAAGCAAAAATAACTTTAATTACACTATATCAATTATTTGAATCTTGTTTTCATCAGTCTGGGAATTCATAATTATAACAAGCAGACAGGAGCCATTTTGTGGACACTGTTATTAAGACAAGCCTTGTATCATCTCAGAATCTTGTTTGTGCACCAGAATGGGGGACCTGATGTCCATCCCCATGCCCTGGCTACACAATTAAATGGTGAAGAGAATGGGGGACCTGATGTCCAGCCCCATGCCCTGGCTACACAATTAAATGGTGAAGAGAATGGGGGACCTGATGTCCATCCCCATGCCCTGGCTACACAATTAAACAATGAAGAGAACGTTGTAATGTGTGGAGAGCAATGACATCTAAGAAGTGCTGAATGGAAAGTAAAAGTAATTGTCTGCCTAAGGCATAGAGGAGGGACAGGCAATATTTCATTGACAGCTGAGATTTTTAAATGAGTTTACAATAGCTATGAATGCTTTAATAAAATATAAGAATTGATTAGATTTCATGTTTAATTTGAAAAGGACTTTTATTATACAGCTTTTTATGTCTGGATGACAGGTCCACTGTAATGCAAATAATTAAAATCTTTCATTTTCACTGTAATAATAAAACAGTACCTTGTACTTGGCCTCAGGTAGAATATAATTAATCCTTATCGCTGACAAAACAATCCTACTGGGCGTAATCAATGTTTACATAATTTTTATTAGACAAGATATGGAGACCCCTTATCTGGAAAACACCAGGTCGCGAGCATTCTGGATAACAGAACCCATACCTATACCATATATGCTCTATGTGATCTGTAAGGTGTGAGGAGTATACAATAAATTATTGTTCTACCATATATCAGCTTTAATAACATCGTAGCTGGGAGAGTTAATCCTATGGACTCCCCTTGGCTCATTCTCCACCAATCTCCATCAGACCATTCCACTGGCAAGGGGTGTTACTGAGCATGATTCTGGGCCCTTGTGGGTATGAAATGCCTAGGGCAGATGGAGATGCAAGTATACTTTTTTATACTTATACTTATTTGGTCCTGTGGATCCGTTTGAGTGCCGGACAGCCCTGCTCTTTTTTTTACTAATACTCTGTTACTGAGCAGTGCCAATCCCACATGTAGAGAAGCTGGCAATGACAGGTTATTGTCTCATTACGCTTGGTTGTACCTGCCATTTCTAAAGAGAGTGCATTTAGCAACCTTTTTTTGGGTGTAGGATAGAGAATGTCTTACCATCTGGAATGACCCTCAGTGAGGCACATGCAACTAGAATTGTGCTCAGATCTAGTCTTGCACCAAAATTATAAAGGCATTCAGCCTAGAAGACATTCAAGCTCAAGATCCCTCACCCCAATACCTTTAAAATAGCAGCCTGATCTGCCTTAGTTAGAACTCATCCACTACTCCCACCCTCACCTAACTTCATGCATGCATTCATGATGGCTATCAGCTTATATTGGGAGTACTTGGTAGTGCACCTTGACTTTGATGTATCACCAATAAAAAACCCACACATTTTAATTATACCCCCTATGTGAATTTAGCCTTAATGGGGTGACTCAGCTTTCAGTTAACTTCTAGTATATTATAGAATGGCCAATTCTAAGCAACTTCTCATTTGGTCTTCATTAATTATGTTTCATGTTTCATTTTTTTTTTCATTTTAATTCTTCTGCTGACTCTTTCCAGCTTTCAAATGGGGCTTATGGACTAAGGCTACAAATGTTTTGTTATTGCTACTCTTTTATTACTCATCTTTCTATTAAGGCCCCTCCTATTCATATTCCAGTCTTTTATTCAAATCAATGCATGGTTGTTACATTAATTTGGACCAACCATCTCTGGAGAGCTGCTGAATAAAAAGCTAAATAACTCAAAAACCACAACTAATAAAAAATGAAAACCAATTGCAATTTGTCTCAGAATATCCCTCTCTACATCGTTAATTCCAATGTGTACAATTCATTTAAACATGTAATGCTTGCAAGTGTTGGCTATTGTGGAAAGTCAATTTATATTGAGTTGCCATATAATTATGAGCGTTGTGTCCACATTAGACCCGTTGACTAACTGCCTTTCTATAAAAACCTACAATTGCTAAAACCAATAATTAAATGTCGCCCTTCTTTCTAAAACTAATGTGTAAATGGCAGCATTTAAATTTTATGTTTTTGTATTCCCCCTTATATGCTCCGTACATGATGTAATTAACTGTTCTGACAAAAGCAGTTACTTTGATCCCTCATCGTGGAAATCGCTGGAGAGAACCTGCTCTTTGTCTCTTTCTTGGCAAATTGCGCCTTGCAGCAATTCATCTGTCAAGCAATGTCAACATGATGTTAATTACAATAAATTTTAATTTAATTGGATTATGTTCCTTTCCAAGTATAACACCCCTGCCTTTGCAAATTGGTTGACATATTTGTGACCTTGTTGCTTGCAAATGCCTCTGCACCAAGCGTCATTTAAAGAAAACTAAAATAAGGTTACTGGCCCTTATAATGGAATATCAAATCCAAAACAAATGGCTCAGGGATCCCCACTTATTTGTCTTTAGCTTTTTTATAGCCTTCATTATGGTGTTGTATTGTAGACCAACCCTCTCACACACTCTCTCTCTAGCTGTCTTAGCTATTGAGAGTTCCATTTTTGGTTCATACAACTGTCAATTTCCCAGTGATAGCATTAGCACTAAGCCACATATCTTCTGGATATGTGTAAGGGTTTATAACATTATAATAGGCTTAAAGGAGACAGAAAGGTAGACTCACTGGGGGGTGCCCATCTTACATAGGCGAAGGGATGTCTAGTACCCAGACAGTGGTGTATCTAGATGATACTGGGCCCCACAGCAAACTAATGTTAGGGCCCCCAATATATCCAGAGGTTGATCTGTTTTACCAATATATGTTGAGACTGCTCATTTATTAGGGCCTCATGGGCCCCATATACTGTACCTCCTGGACCCCTGCAGCTGCAAGGTCTGCTTCTTCTGTTGTTATACCCCTGTACCCAGAAGAAAATGGCAGTGCTTGCAAGTAAAGTACCCTGGTGTAGGAGATAATCGACTTGATTCACTGGGGGTACCTAATAGTGATGAGCAAAATGTCCTTGTTAAGTTATCCAAAAAAAATGTTGTAAAACTGTGTAAAAATTTGCAAAATGGCATAATTTCAATGACATTTTACCAAATGCTTTGTTTAAGGGGATGGACATTTTTTCTTGTGTCAAATGCATAAGAGTCAATAAGCATTTTTTTCTTGCATTGGCATCAATGCCCATTTTTTTGTGCTAAATGCATTGAAGTCAATGAGAATTTTTATTCTTGCACTAAATTCATATGGGTGTTTTTTTTTTCTCCAGTAGAACCAAACACATAGCAATATTCTGTATAAGCCAAAAAAATTCACTCATCCACAACTTGGCACTCCCACTGATTATATATTTTACTTCAAGGGGGTGATTTACCAATATTCGAATGCAAATTTTTTCCACAAAAACGAAAAGATGTAATTATATTTTCAAAAACTTCCCTTTTTGGTATTTATTAAACACAAAAGATTTTTAAAAAATTTGAATGTAAAACTTCGGCATCTAATTCGAGATTTTCAAGTTTTCCTGAGCTTATAAACTCACAAATTCAAGATTTTTGATCTTGTAAATGACTGTATTGAACTGAGTTTTTTATATTCTGATTTTTTCATAAATAAGCACATTTGAGTTTTTTTAAATTTGTAAAAATTAGATTTTTGATATATGAGTCCAACAGAGTCTATAAATACACACACAAATCTCTGCTCACACAGAACATTATCCTCGCTGAACTAAATTGCTTTGGCAAAGAGCAGCTCCAGCTGACGGTTTAAAAAAACCTATGCTGTGCACTTATAGGTTTATCATAACGCATCATCCCTGCTTAAACAGGCGATAAATCACAAGATTGAGTTTATCTCTAATGGAGAATGGTCCTACTAATTTAAGTCCGTGTTTTGCAGATGGTTGTGAACAACCATACTTTAACACCAAACTTGAATGCAGGTTCCTTCTTCTTTGTTTGTCTCCGTATACTTTAGATCGAGCATTAGCTTCTCTCAGAGTGGAGATTAGCGTGGCCGGATATAATGGCATAGAGCTAAGGGGCAGATTCACTAAGGGTCGAATTTCGAAGTTAAAAATACTTCGAAATTCGACCCTCGAATTGAAATCCGTCGACTTCGAATATCGAAGTCGAAGGATTTAGCGCTAAACGTTCGATCGAACGATCAAAGGATTTTTCTTTCGATCGAACGATTAAATCCTTCGAATCGAACGATTCGAAGTATTTTAATCCAACGATCGAACGAAAATCCTTCGATCAAAAAAAGCTTAGCAAGCCTATGGGGACCTTCCCCATAGGCTAACATTGACTTCGGTAGGTTTTATCTGCCGAAGTAGGGGGTCGAAGTTTTTTTTAAAGGGAAAGTACTTCGACTATCGAATGGTCGAATAGTCGAACGATTTTTACTTCGAATCGTTCGATTTCGTTCGATTTCGATCGAATTCGAACGAATTTAACCAATTCGATGGTCGAAGTACCCAAAAAAAACTTCGAAATTCGAAGTTTTTTTCATTCGAATCCTTCACTCGAAGTTAGTGAATCTGCCCCTAAATGTTCCTGTATGGCAGGAACTGGAGAAAACCTGGGTGTTCCAGGCAACAATGAGAGGTTAGAGTTAGTTGGATGCATGGACTGAGTTATCATACGCAAATTCTGCTGTTGAAAGGATTTTAGCTCAATCATCTTGAAGAAATGTAACAAAACAGAGTAAGTATTGTTCCAACATTTGATTTGTGCGTTCTGTCTGACTGTTGGTGAAATGCAGATGAAAACTGTCTGAAAAATGTTTGAACACCAAGGGATCTGCAGAACTAGCTCCAAAATTTTGTTGCAAATTGCATTCCCAAATCAGACACCAAATTATCAGGAAAGTCTTGGAGCCTAAACACTTCCCAAATAACAAGGTCAGCTGTTGTTATTGCTAAAGGAAGACCATGAACTGGAAGTAAACTGTCCACCACAACCAGAATCATGTTAAACCATTGAGACAGAAGAAGGTCAACAATAAAATCAAGCAAAGTAGAACTCCATGGTCTTCCTGGCGGTGGTAGAGGCTGCAGCAACTCCATTGGTGCTGTTTTGGGTAGTTTATAATGAGGGCAAGTATGAAAAGAAAGCACAAAATTGTTCACATTCTGCAAAGGGCCAAAGTTTTAGAAATGCCTAAATCTTGATCTTGTTAGCAAAAGTGCTTGTTTCTTGTTTGTGCTTCATGGAAAAAGAAACATTCAAGAAATTGTAACTTTCCTGCAGTGATAATGTTTTGCAGTTCTTGGTCAGAGGCATACGAAGTCGTGATATTTTTCTGAAGTCAGCATGGGATAAGAAGAATAAGAAATGCTTTTGATCCAAAATGGGAATTTCTGATTTGGGAAGTGCAGTATCTACTGAAGGTGGTCTTGATAAAATATCTGCTTTCCCATGATGATTGGAAGGATGATATAATAAAAACAAATTGCAAGAAAAATAAGGACCACCTGGCTTAAAAGGCATTAAGACATTTGGCAGACTTATTGAATTCAAGGTTCTTATGATCTGAAAAAACCAAAACAGGGTGTCATGCCCATTCCAACAGATGCTTCCATTCTTCGAAAGCAGTTTTAACTGCCAGTAGTTCCTTATTCCCTATATTGTTTTTTGGTCTCAGACAATCTTTTAGAAAAAATGCACACTGATGAAGGAGTGCTTTAGGTCCATGGTGCTGCAAGAGTATTGCTGGAATTGCGACATCAGAAGCATCCACTTCAACGCAAATTTTTTTTCCAAATCCAGATATTTTAAAAGGGGAGCAGATGTGAATAATGATTTTACTTTATTGAAGGCAGCTTGTGCTTCACTGTACCACCTGAACAAAACACCCTTGTGTGTAAGAATCGTAATGGGGCAATGATGAATGACAACCCCTTGATGAATTGCCTATAAAAATTGGAGAATCCGATGAAGCGTTGGGTTTCCTTAGCATTAGATGGAACTGGCCACTGTAACACTGCCTTGACATTTTCTTCATCCATTCGTAGTCCATCAGACGAAACTTTAAACCCTACAAATTTGATCGAGGGTGACTCAAAGTCACATTTTTTGAGATTAGCATATTCATTGTGTTTACATAGTCTCAAGAGAACCAACAATGTTGGTCATGGGTTTCAAAAAAGATTAGTATGTCATCTAGAAAGATAATGAGAAATCGTTCGAGAAGGTAATGGAAAATATTATTAACAAAAATGTGAAAACTGGCTTGGGCAATACATAGCATAACTAATTATTCGTACTGTCTGTAACCAGAACGGAATGCTCTCTTCCACTCGTCCCCTTCTCTGATATGTATTAAATTGTAAGTCCCTTTAAATCAAGTTTAGTGAAGATTCGGGCTGTTTTTAGTTGATCAAGTTTGGGAGACATAGCAAGGGGCATCTGTTTTTTTTTTTGTAACTTAAATTTTATTTCAGTTTGACGTATAGATTTCCAAACTTTGCATATTTTCTCGAGTAACATAAATACAATAATTTTACAGAATTTTGTTATCACAAATTTGCATATACAAGTATCATAAATCAAATAAAACCAGAAAGAAAAGAAAGAATACAAAAAAAAAAATAACAATTAGAAAGCAAATTATGGATAGTATGGATATAATAACATTCTTCAAGTATATGGAACAATACCTATCTCTTTGCTTGATTCTGTACATGCAATACATCCTAGGAAAACCCTTGTTTTTGTATTACTTATTGCGGGAAATATAGTAGTCCCATTTTGATCAGATTCTCTCATGTTGGGGGATTTTCCCTCTAAGCCTAGCCGTTATCTCCTCCATTATTTTCATCTGCTGGACGCGAACAATTACCTAGTTTACGCTTATTTTATTTCATTCCCTGTAATCAATACACGGACGTCATTCCAGGAAGTGTCTGCAACCCACCTCCTGAAACCAGCAGCATACTCCGCTACAGAACCCAGTCCTTGTGAAAAGCAAAGCAAAGTGGTTTCTGCCATTGCTGATCTGTTGGATCATCAAAAATTGTTGACATGGCTGACAGGAATCCATCAAAATTAGCTAGCAATGGACTCAATTAAGGGGGATCCCCAAGTTAATGCTTCCCTAGACAACAATGTGAAAATAAGCCCCCACCTTCATTGAATCATTAGCATTTGGTTGTAACTGATAGATTAACCTGCATTGTTTTATAAACCCCCTATAGGCCTTCCTGTCCCCATTGAATATTTCAGGAAGTGAAGCAACTTAGGGGCAGATTTATCAAGGGTGGAATTTCGAAGTAATGGGAGTTTTTTTGAAACTCGAATAAAAAATTTGAATAAAAAAAGACAAACTGAAATTCATTAAAAAAAAAAACTCAAAGTTTTTTTCTGCTGGTGAATAGGCTGTATTCTATCATTCGAATTGAAATAAGATTGTATTCCTTGAAATTTGATTTTTTTTTTTTGTATTTTCAAAAAAAAACCTTTGATTTTTCAAAGTCCACCAATTGACTCCAAATAGGTTCTAGGGGTTCCCCCATAGGCTAAAACAGCAATTTGGCAGGTTTTAGATGGTAAATGGTTGAAGTTGAATACATAAATGAATAAATGAAGAGGCAATACATAAATTTCGATAGTCGAATTTCCGATTTTTTTTAAAATTCAAATCTAATTTGGACTATACCTTAGTCGTAGTACACAAAAATAACTGGACATTTGAAATTTTTTTAGTTCAAATTTTCACTTCGACCCTTGATAAAACTCTAGTGCCAGGGGCAGGGTGAGCAGCTGCTCTTGCTTGAGTGAGATGCTTATGTAAGTGCTGCACTTGGGTCTGTAAGGTGAAGAAGCAGACTTGCACCATAGAAGAGAACTGCTGCTATACATTTTCTACAGCCCGTCAGAGGGACAGGACATGGAACTGCCATAGCAGCCGGCGGCCAGAGTTATTATGATGTAGTACAAGGGGAAGAAGAACGGTTCAGCCAGGGAATCATGCCAACTCAGTACTAGGGTTTAACTAAGCCATAATATTTTTTTCCATGGCAAAAATTCTCAAGCAAAAATTACATCATCATCATCATCTCTAAAGAATTTTCCCTACTACTATTGTATGAGGAAATATACAGGCGAATTTTCGCAGTGAATTTTCACCAGGAGAAAATTCACCACAATTCTCTTGAAAAAGTGAACTTATGATTTTTTAGTAAACATGGAGATGTGTTGTGAAAATACACCTGGTGAAGTTAGGGGAAGAGAAAATTGACACTTTATTAAAGGTGACCCATAAATACACACAGTGTACAGCTCACACAGATCGCTGACCACGCTGAACCAAATTACTCTGGTAAAGAGCAGTTCCAGCCGAGGGTTTAAAAAACTATGTTGTGTGCTGATAGGCTGATCATAACGCATCACCCCAGCCTCAGTGTCAGTTCACTCTATCCAACAATCCTTACAAACCGTTGTTATGCTGTAATGTGACACAATTGGTTATATTACCCAGGCAATCGTCAGCACAGCAGCCGTATCATTACGCAACAGCCACATTGAATAACATTACAGCTGCTGGTTTCATGATGGACCAACCCTGGAGAACTAAAACAATACTAAATAACTTCAAGTAAACAAGGCTATCCTGAATTATTAGCATCTTACACAATGAGAGATGAGAACATTGTTCCAATTTTGTCTCGCTCAAGCACTGACAGTCTGAACTCAACATTGTAATGAAATATTCCATCAACATAATAGACCACATTGTTGTTTCACAACAGAAAACCATTGTAGTTCTTGCTTTTCCGATGTTCTGCACGTCAACACAATCAGAAGGTTAAAACCATTCAAGTTCTGGTTTGGTTGTTTGATAATTGAAATCCCAGATTAGTCCAAACTCGATTAGAGCACAGGCTGGCCCATTAGAAAAATGTCATCAATGTTATCCCGAAATTTTATTCACAGAGCTTTGCAAAGAAAGAAAATAATAAAAGCTGCACACGCTGGGAAAATTCATGATGACAAAGCTTGCCATAAAATAAAATCCTTTATCAATACACTCAAAATACACTTTTAGGGGCAGATTTATCAAGGGTCGAAGTGAAAATTCGAATTAAACAAATTTGAATATGTGGTATTTTTGTGTAATTCAACTAGGGAATAGTACAAATTCGAGTTTCAACCATTCACCATCTAAAACCTGCCAAATTGCTGTTTTAGCCTATGGGGGACCTCCTAGAACCCATTTGGAGTGAATTGGTGGATTTTGAAAAATCAATGTTTTTTTTAGAAACAACTTTGAATCAAATTCGATCTAATACGATGTTACTTTGATTTGTACGATTCGAATTCGAATGAAAACGGCCTATTCACCCGAAATGTTTTTTAATTTTTAAAATAAATTTAGGTTGGTCTTTTTTTATTCGAATTTCGAGTTTTTTTTTCCGAAATTCGACCCTTAATAAGTCTGCCCCATATTGTAACAGAAGATGCACCAGCCTGCCATTGATAAACTATTATAAGATGAGCAATTTGGAAACATGATGAGTACAATTGTACAATAGGCATCATGTGGTGTTCCTGTACTACTGTGATGTCATTTCTGCATCATCTCTCCACCATGACATCATGGCAGCGAGACCACAATATGAAGTTACCAGGATCCATATCAGGTGCTGCCTGTTTTTCACTACAGGATATGTAATAAAGAACCCAGATTGCATGTAATCCCCATGATATTACCCTCTCTAGTTACATTAAAGCAATCAAAGCATTTGATATGAAGGAACCATCCCTGAGCCAAGTCACTTATTAAACTGAGTATTTGGGAATTAAAATATTTGAATTTTCTGCTAGACAAAAGCAGTGATCTTTCTTGTAAGTCATTTATGGTAAATGTATGAAGAAATCAGTCATCCAGAATCTGAGGGCTGTCAATTCCTTCCCCTCCTGCTGTAGTGAATAAGACAATTGTGGATTATTTATTAAAGTCCGAATTTGATTATTTTCTGCTACAAACACCAAGCAAATCCGCTTGGGTTTTTTATGCTTATTTATTATTACATTATCCCGAAAATTTGCTGGAAAAAATTAGATTTTCAAGATTTTTTTTTGGATTTTTCACCCGAAAACTCTGATTTTTACCCGAAAACTTTGGGGTATTGCATGAAACCCAACGCACATCAAAAAATCATTGGGACTTCTCCCATTGGCTTATATGCAACCTCGACAGGTCTGTGATGCTGGATTTTCTGATTCAGACTTTTCCATCCTCTGGGTGTAATAAATTCTGAAATATTCGTGATTTTTTAAAATTCCGATTTTATTAAAAAAATCACGAATTTTTGGTGGTTTTTGCATTCAGAGTTTAGAAAATAACTCCCCTAGTGTCCTCAGCTTGCATCAACTTATTTTGAGAAAGAGACAGAATAACGTAAGGGTGCTCGGATCCATTGGTACAGCCAATTTAGATGATTGCTACTGGAATAATTAGTACTAGTTTACCATCAGTTTGGAGGCCAGTAGATTAACAGTGTGATTGATTATGGGAGATGGACAATCAAGAATGTCGTAAGAAACACATTATATATAAATATATGCATCTTATCTCTTTATGGCACCCATCCCACAAACATTATCCAAGGACTGACCTCTATGGGCCAATTAAGTAACATACAAGTTTCTAGTTTCTTTCATAAATCATCAAGCGATTGCATACAAATAGACAGACACACGTGCATAATTAATTGATTGACTTCACAGGTGTAGCATACAAAGATTTCAGTTGTGAGCGCGTAACATTACTGTGCATACTAAGTATGGGATGAAGCTACAGAAATCCCGCGATAGCTGTGACGGACGAGGTGAGGCTCTCTGTGCGGATGAGCTCCGCCATTAATACCTCTCTTTTATATTCTGATATACTGGTTGGGGATCACTGATCTACTGTATCAGTCAGCACAACCACTTCAGGGAGGGAATTCCAAATTCTGAGCTCTCACTGTAAAAAAAACTTTTTTGAACATTGTGATGAAACTTCCTTTATTTTCATCCATCTTAATGGATCCACTTGTGCCTGCTGGAAGGTCGTACTGGTTGATAAAGCATCAGAAACTTTATTGTACAGTCCCCTTGCTTATTTATACACAAACATCATATATCCCCTAAGTGCCACTTCTCCAGTTTAAACATTGCCAACTCACTCTACTTTGGACTATCTCTAATTCAGTGATATCCTGTACTGAAAGTAGATGGTATTATACTTGGTATATATAAATTCTGCTAATATAAAAACATTTACTAAGTTATTTTAAGCTGAAAGTACTTCCTACTTATTTTGTACTTGGAATAGCAAGAGGTAGGAATGAGCAACATATGTGGGTTATTTACTGAACATTGCTTTTTTCTGGTTAAGGTTTATTGGCCAAAAACCCTTTTTTTTACAAAAAAAAACAAAAACATTTTAAGATTTTTTTATACTAGGGAGCTGCAAAAAGTCTGAATCTGAAAATACGCCAACTCATATCTATCAAGACCATGTATAAGTCAATGGGAGATATCCCTTTTACATTTTGAAGATATTGTGATCTAAGCTGGGTTTCATCGCAAAAATTTGGGGTGTTCAGAGCGATAACCCAAAAAAATAGAGCCATTTGGGCATCCAATCCAAAAAAGTTTATACAATTCATGTTTTCCCTCGATTTTATAGAGTTTTTTCCCCGACCCGACTTTTTCGAGTTATTTTATTGATAAATAAGATCAAATCTTGCATGGAAGTTTGGTCGAGCTTGGTTTAATAAGTTTATGAGATAAATTTGAGTTTTAGTAAATAACTCCCGTGGTGTTACCTGATTAATAGAAATGCCACATTAGGTTCTTTTGTAATTTAAATGTGTAAAAGTTTTTTGACTTTGTGTTGTTTTATCATGTAATTATCTATACTCTGGACTATTAGCTTCAATATTGTAGACTGTTGATTAAGTTATTTCACCCTTCCTTTATACAGCTATGATTTAAAGGAATAGTTCAGTGTGAAAATAAAAACTGTGTAAATAGATAGACTGGCCAAAATAAAAAATGTTTCTAATAGTTAGTTAGCCAAAAATGTAATGTATAAAGGCTGGAGTGAACAGATATCTAATACAGCCAGAATCCAACTTCCTGCTTTTCAGCTCTATAACTCTGAGTTAGTCAGCGACTTGAAGGGGGGCCACATGGGACATTTCTGTTCAGTGAGTTTGTAATTGACCCTCAGCATTCAGCTCAGATTCAAAAGCAACAGATATGACCCATGTGGCCCCCCCCCCTCGAGTCTCTGATTGGTTACTGCCTGGTAACCAGGGTAACCAGTCTGTGTAAACCAAGAGAGCTGAAAAGCAGGTTCTGACTGACTTGTTATACATTAAATCACTCCAGCCTTTATACATTTCATTTTTGGCTAACTAACTATATTAGAAACATTTTTTATTTTGCACAGCCTATCTATTTACACAGTTTTTATTTTTACACTGAACAATTCCTTTAATATCTGTTTTATGACCTGCAAAGAGTTTGCTTATGGTCATGCTTCAAGATAAATATTTTGAAGTAAAGTCAATACAGTGAAGGTACAAATACATTACAAGGTCAACGGGTGAAATTTTCTGAAGAACCATAAATTAAGGTTCTTTCTCAAAATCTGCTGTTGTTAAGTGAAATAAATCACCTTGGTATCCAACTCAACTCATCCATGAGCTTTTGTAATACCGTATATACTCGAGTATAAGCCATCCCGAGTATAAGCCGAGGTACCTAATTTTACCTCCAAAAACTTGGAAAGCTTATTGACTCGAGTATAAGCTGAGTATAAGCCTAGGGTGAGAAATTCAGCAGCTTCTGGTAAGTTTCAATCAAAAAATTGAGGGTTTCTGCTCCCATTGGAGGTGCCGGCGTCTCGTTTTTGGACGCCGATGACCATTCTTGGATGCTGGCGACAATTCTTGAAGACTATTCTTGGACGCTGGCGACTATTCTTGGACACCGGGGACTATTCTTAGACACCGGCGACTATTCTTAGACGCCGGCGACTATTCTTAGACGCCGGCGACCGATTTTGCGCTTGACCCAAGTATATGCCGAGGTAGAGTTTTTCAGCATATTTTGGGGGCTGAAAAACTCGGCTTATACTCGAGTATATACGGTATATGTGTTTCTACTCATCATTCCTTATTGTTGTCTCCAAAAACTTTCTAGTGTGGTTAAGGGTACAGGCGGAATTTTGACCACTACTTCATTCACTGTGGATCACTGGTACCCACAATCATTGCTTAGTAATGGGATATTGCATTGGTTTTTTTTAGCAATAATAGCCCATTTTACAGCAGTCTTCAGCAGTGTTTCATATATGTCCAGCACAGGCGAAAACTAATAATACTCTACAATGGTGGTCCCCAACCTGTTTTTTTTACCGGTGAGCAAAATTGACATGTAAAAAAAATTGCAGAGCAAACAAGCATAAAAAAAGTTCAGATGCGGATATTTGTGTTTACAAACATTGTAGTTTATGAGAAGACAAACAGTACATTTGCACAGAGTAACACTGTATTATCTGCAAGATAAACAACACGTACACTTGTACAGAGAAGCTTCATTTGCAACTTGAACTTTAAATTTAGTGCTGCAATTTTGTTTTTACACTTCATTTAGACAAGACTTTATTAAATGCTGAGCAGGGAGCTGTACTTTACGGGCTAGATTGTTTTATTATGCAGATTTCTTCCTCACTAATAGCTGAAAAATAGAAACAATGAGTAGGTTTGAGCAAAACCACAGTACACGATACTCAGATAATTAAACCAACAGTGAAGAATTATTTATCTATTATACCTATTTATCAAAATTATAATTTGTGTAGTTTTAGAGGTTTTTTCAACCTCTACTAAACTCACATTTTAAAGGAGAATTAAACCAGCCTAAAGGTTTAGTATCTCTACAGAAGTAATGACTTTCAGTTGTCACAGGAGTTTTCCATCTTGGATCTTTTTAGGAGTGTCAGTGGTAGTGATGGGCGAATTTATTTGGCAGACGCAAATTGGCGGCGAATTTCCACATTTCGTCGCGGGCAAATAAATTTGTGAATTTGGCGTGAAAATTTGCTGGCGTCCATGACTTTAATGGGCGCCAGCGTCAACTTCAACGTCGGCACCAATTTTGACGCTGGTGAATTGTCGCGGGCATCAAAATTCACCTTTTATGAATTTTTCGCCCATCACTAGTCAGTTGCACTGCATATGCTCAGTGGGCTCTGAGCAGCTGTTGAGAAACTAAACTTAGGGGTCAACGCAAATTATCAAGCAGAAAATGAGTTTAGCTTGCCATATAAGCTAGAGGGCTGATTATTAAATTCTCATGCTAATATTGCTGGTTTCTGAGCTGCCATGTACTTATTAGCGTTTTGCCCTACTTATTTAGATAAGCTTTAGTAAGCCTTTAAAAAAAACACAATTGTATACGTATTTATTAAAAGAACTGAACAAATCCAAACATGAAAACCTTGAAATCCTCATATACTCTGATTTTTTTGTGTGGTTACAAGCAAAGAAAGCTTCTAAAACCTCTAAGTAACTAAACATTTATCAATTTGCTAAGGATAGCTTCTGTTAACTTCCACATGGCCTTGACTGCTTTTAGATAGGTAGTTTTACAATACAGTTTTTCATGGGTTTAACACTTTAAATTGCTTTTTTTTTAAATGATTCTTCACATGCAAGATTTTTAACACTAAAAAGTTTGAATTGTTGAAAAAAAATATGAATGAATCAGCCCTTAAGCCTTGAGCCTACTTACAGAGGTGGTTCACCTTTACGTTGACTTTTAGTATGTTATAGAATGCCTCATTCTAAGCAACTTTTCAATTGGCCTTCATTTTTTCTTTAATATAGTTTTTAAAATATTTGCCTTCTTCTTCTGACTTTTTCCAGTTTTCAAATGGGGGTCACTGACCCTATCAATAAATTAGATGTTCTGTAAGGCTACATATTTATTGTTATTGCTACTTTTTATTACTCGTCTTTCTATTCAGACCCCGCCTATTCATATTCCAGTCTGTTATTCAAATCAATGCATGGTTTCTAGGGTAATTTGGACCCTAGCAACCAGATTGCTGAAATTGCAAACTGGAGAGCTGCTGAATAAAAAGCTAAATAACTTAAAACCACAAATAATAAAAAAGGAAAACCAACTGCACATTGTCTCAGAATATCATGCTCTACATGACACAAAGATAATTTAAAAGTGAAAAACCCCTTTAATGCAACTTTTCTAAAGTCTTAGGTAGAATTAGGTGGATGATGCACTGTTTATTTGAAAGTAAACATAGCAGAGATCAGTATTTTATAGTGCCTCTTGCCAACATACTGTAGGGATCCATATGATTAATGTTCTCTATGGTCTGAAAATAGTGATGTGCAAGTGGGTTAGTCGGGCTGAACTCGCTGCACCTTTTAATGGTCGTGGGTGGGTTTGGGCGAATTTATACTGCTGGCTTTTGACTTCCAGGTTTATATGTGCGCATCTGCCCTGCCAGTCTATAAATGGAGGGGCTTATCCTGGCTTAATTAGTCTGAGATGCTGTGGATGCCTGTGTCAGCTCCATGTGAGCCCCTGTGAGCTGTGTCTGAGGGAGGGTATTGAAATGCTCCAGCGTATGTCCCCTATGTGAGGACAGGTGTTGGCAACATGCCTCCTACATGGGAGCAACTAACTATGTCCAACAGGATAGGTATTTGGGCAGGTAGCGCTACCTGGGGAAAATTAAGAGCTCTCAGGGGAAAGGGACTGTGTCTTTATCCGCTCGGAGTGGAGTTTGGGACTTTGCCTGGCAAGGACTGTGCTACCACACGTGTTCCCCAGGGTATTATTGTTATTGGTATTTAGTAACATAGTAACATAGTAAGTAAGGTTGAAAAAAGACACATGTCCATCGAGTTCAACCTTTTTTTTTTTTATTAACTACCTATCTTACAGTTGATCCAGAGGAAGGCAGAAACCCCATCTGAAGCCTCTCCAATTTGCCTTAGAGGGGGAAAAATTCCTTCCTGACTCCAAAATGGATCAGACTAGTCCCTGGATCAATTTGGACTATGAGCTATCTCCCATAACCCTGTATTCCCTTACTTGCTAAAAAGCTATCCAACCCCTTCTAAAAACTATCTAATGTATCAGCCTGTACAACTGATTCAGGGAGAGAATTCCACATCTTCACAGCTCTCACTGTAAAAAACCCCTTCCGAATATTTCTTCTAATCGGAATGGGTAACCTCGTGTCAGCTGGAAAGACCTACTGGTAAATAAAGCATTAGAGAGATTATTATATGATCCCATTATATATTTATACATAGTCATCATATCACCCCTTAAGTGCCTCTTCTCCAGTGTGAACATCCCCAATTTGGCCAGTCTTTCCTCATAGCTAAGATTTTCAATACCTTTTACCAGCTTAGTTGCCTTCTCTGTACCCTCTCTAATACAATAATGTCCTGTTTGAGTGATGGAGACCAAAACTGTACGGCATATTCTAGATGGGGCCTTACAAGTGCTCTATACAGTGGAAGAATGACCCCTCCTCCCTTGACTCTATGGCCCTTTTAATACAGCTCAAGACCTTATTTGCCCTTGATGCTGCCGACTGGCATTGCTTGCTACAGCCAAGTTTATCATCTACAAGGACTCCAAGGTCCTTTTCCATAATGGATTTGCCTAGTGCAGTCCCATTAAGGCTATAAGTGGCTTGGATATTTTTACATCCCAGGGGCATGACTTTACATTTATCAACATTGAATCTCATTTGCCACTTAGCTGCCCAGATTGCCAGTTTGTCAAGATCATGTTGCAAGGATGCCACATCCTGGATGGAATTAATTGGGCTGGATAGTTTTGTGTCATCTGCAAACACTGATACATTACTTACAACACCCTCCCCTAAGTCATTAATGAACAAGTTAAATACATTAACTGCCTTTTGCCTTTTTCTCTACTTTCTTTATTGTTATGTGAAGTTCTATTTGTTTGCTGTATGTGTGTGTGATTATTATTTCCTAGTGGGGACACCTGTAGGTGTATACCCGGATCCAACTAGCTGGAGGCACTTCCACTAAGAGAAATTCCCAGTATAATTTCATTTAGCAAAGGGGATTCAGGACCTGTGTATTTTAAGACATAAATTATGTATATCCTGTAATAAAACAGGGTTACAATACCTTAGCTGATCATTGGCACCCTCTTTAGATTCTCTAACATATTCCATTTGTCACAGCACCCTCTGTATAATAAACTATGTATTGTGGATCAATATTTGAATTTTCACATACAGCAGTGTTTCATTCCTATTGACAGGTTAATGGTAAAACAGATCATTAAATTTAATTTGTCAATATTTCAAACTAGTTTCGTTGGAAAAATTATTTCTTGCTCCAGACAATAATAGAAGGCCAAGATAAAGGTGTACCATTTAACATCATTAAAAGAGAAAAGCTGTTCATTTTTAGTGATGAGTTTCACAACGAAAACGACGCCGATAGAGCCCATGACATGTGATAACAGGCGAGAAATATTGCCATGCGTCAAAAAAAAATTGTTGCGTGTCAAAAAAATGTTTTCGCCCATAGAATTCAATGCAACTTTGCTGATTCGCCCATCCCTTCAGTATTCTGTATTAAACTAACACAATCAGTACACGCACAACATTAAATATGCAATTTCAGCAGGTGACATTCCTAATGTCCACGCCAAAATCACCATGAGTATTAAATTAATGAGTGGTGATGATTTTGTCCCCAGTTTCAGAAAGTGAATTTAAATAAATACTGTATGATCTAGATGGAGATGGCTCTGGATATCCATTAACCAGAGCTGTCTTGACACTGTTACAACTGAGACAACAGTTCTTGGCTTGGAACAAGAAGAAGCCCTCAAAGGGTTTTTTCTATCTTCATTCTAAATTGAATTCTATAGAAAGACTAATCAATAGGCAACTGAAATCCATGTATTTGTCCCAGATCCTCCTATCCATATTGATCTAGCTTATTGCCCCTGCTGATGATGATCCTTTAGAGCTACACTCATTACTTGTTTGAGCCTTGTTTTTTCCAGATCTTATTTTCAGGTGTTATTTGATGCCACATGATTTTCTACAGAGGGATTTGTCTCACTTAAACATTTCATAGTCAATTTTATATTGCATCCCTCAGTCTTTAATTGGAATCAGTGAACTGCATCTCCAAAGCCATGCCAGCTTTAACAAAAAAAATACTGTATATGTCACAGCTCTACAGATCTGCCATGGTCCGGTTCTTCAAACAAGTGGAGAACATCAAGCACTCAGATACATTCTGATAAGTCTGGCTGTATAAAAAATAAATCTCAACAATTTATAAGAAGCTCTGTACATTAAGTCATTTGTATTCATAGCTGGTGTCACTGCAGCCAGTTCTTTATGCAACACAGTAGAAAGAATGATATTTTCAGGATTTAAACCTTCTACAGGAGCAGCCCTGGAAGTGTAAACAGGCACATTCATCTAACTAGCAGACAAAAGAGAATTTGGATAATGCATAATACTCTTTAACCATTCACTGTTTACTGAGTGGCATCTAGAACTCTACAAAAAGATTTTGCTATAAATACAATACCTTACACAGAAGAGCTGGTGTAACAGCCAAGAGGCTTATGAGACCTCACAGTGCGATCAACATAGCCAAGGCCAACAGAGCTCCATATCCTTGTACCAAAAGTAGTATACATTATATACCATATTTTTAGTCCATCATCATTATGCAGGGTTTCATTTATCTTATTCATTGTGGGAAATCACCAGTTAGCAAGAGAAGTGTTATGCAGAGAAGAGGCAGTAGGGTATCGAATACATTCACTGTGAGGAGAGCCTGATGGTGCTCCTCTTCTGGACATTCTCCACATGCATCCCATTGCAGCATAGTGATGTAATAATGCCAGCAAGTGATGTCATTGTGTCACAGTTTGGCACCAAATTCTATATCAGAGGGTGCCTGGAAATCCAGTTCAATGTCTAAATATAGTTTTTTTCCCTGGGATTTGCTCTATTGACTGATTCTTGGCTCTTGACCCTTCTGCCTGTTACTGCCCACACTGCTTTGCTGTCTGCCCCGCCTTTCTTGCATGGACATTGACCTTAATCTGCTTAAACCTTATGTACCATGAATTGGACTATTCCCTGTCAGTCTGCACACCAGCTTCCTCCTTGGTCCTGACTCCAACCTACTAGAGCCACTAGGCTCTGACATACACCCACACATGGAGGCAATGGAGAGCTCACATTGATGTGATTAATTTTGTAATTGTGTCCAAACACTCTTCTGCACCTCCATATGATTGTCCCTCCTGCTTCTTCTGATGAATCGCTGCACCTATAAATGACACATCCCGCAATCTAAAAATGCAAGTTGCAGCCAATTTGTATCAATATTGTGTCCATTTGACACTTGCATTTTTTAATGACCCATTGTGACCCCTAAAAAAATGTTGGTTGCTTTAAATGTTTACTACATAGTCCTGAACAAAAAAAACTGCAAAAAAACAAAACGTTATTTAAGCACTAGCTAAACAGTTGCCTTCATACCAATTCAAGCACTTTTCATCCAAACCTAAATCTGAACCCTTATAGTGATGCAATTTTACATTTCTGGACTGGATATGCCAATTGGGGCAGTGGTCCAGTATGTGATTTTGTATACACTGTTCGTAAGCTGTATTGTATCATAAAGTCTTGACAATATTTAAATTATTAGATGGTTTTAGAGCTCCACCTATATCTAAGTTATAAATTATACCCTACCAGTATCTAATACAAAAGTAGAAGCAAGTAATATTCCAAAGAAATATTCCAAAGAAATGGAAAACTACTTCTTAAATTTTAAGTTAAATTCTATCTGTATCTATCTATTTCTATTCCTATCTATCTATCTATCTATCTATCTATCTATCTATCTATCTATCTATCTATCTATCTATCTATCTATCTATCTTCTTCCTGTCATTGTGGAATAAAACAGTCTGTTCTTGAGCTGAGTTTGACCCTGTTAACTCTCTATAGTTCATGTGCATTCCCTGCTTCTCCTTCCCAAGAGAATTCAAATACTGATGCTTAGATCACTGTGCTTTGACATGACTTTCTTCTGATTTAATCTCAGGATACTCAGGCATTTGCAATTGCATCTCTATTACTTTGTTCTTTGTACAACAGGTCTTTTACAAGCACTATTGATTCACTTGGGAGCCAACTGCTGTCAATGGGTTTCCCTCAATACTTCGGAGGTGCATTTCTAAGGCTGCAGTGTATATGGCACATTGGGAAAATACCCCTGGACAAGGGGAATAGAGAAAACCATTACAAACCTTACATATAATTGACAAAACCATTAGATGAAATCTTGCCACAAAATGATGTCATTTTGAAATGCTATTTGACATTTTACTTTACACTTTTAGACAGGGGTGAGGTGTTATGAACTTTATGACTGTAAAGTGGGTTTGGAGCCAGCTGCAGTTATTTCAAAAATTAGAATATTTTTATTGGTAGACTCAAATGTAGCCATATAGAACATAAGAATGTCCACCATTTTATTGTTTAAACAGATTCAATTTTAAAATTTCAATAGGAATTGCAACACAATGTAAACTTTAATAGAAATTGCAATAAAAAACTAGAAAATGCCTCTATGATATGAACTCCAATGCATATGTTGTAGAAATTCAGTTACCAGAGACCACTTGAGGAAAAAGAAAAGATCGTAAACCCTGAAGGAATCACAACGTTTTATAGACTTGGGAATGAACATATAGGAGTAAAAGGGGGAGAGGATAGAGATATCTCTTCACAGCACAGAAAAACAAAGAACTTTTCTTTTAGACCAAGGCAAGCTTGAGAACAGAATCCATCATCAAGGTCAGGGGGGGCTCCTATGGGAATCTGCATACACAGATAGCCCTATTTTATAAAGGTCTGATTTGGTGGTTTTAGAGATTTTTGAAACCACAACTAAACTCACTTTCTCTAAAACCACAAATTACATGACATTTATTAAAAAAAGTACGAATGGGAAAAGTTGTAGAAAAGTCATGAAAACTGCAACTTTTTTGAGATATCGCACAATAACTATGACTTTTTCTCATTGTTTCACAAAAGTCAGCATAAAAAATATCCAAAAACATCTTAAACCTCTAATAAGGGACATCTGGCATTGACTTCTACATGTTTTCAACAGGTTTTAACAGTTTTGTTGCATAACAAATCCTAAAACAGTCAGCCTTTTTTTGGTTACTTTTTCAGATTTTTGGCATCCGAAAAAAGCATAGCTTAATAAAATGGGTCCAGAATTGTATTCTTTTTCACATGGAACCAGCTTATTCTCTTGTACAGGTAATGAAAGCAAAGCATTATGAAAATAGCAATCATTTTTTTTAAAGAAGGCTATTCAATCACGTATAATTGTAATCTTTCAAATATATTTTCAAGACAAATTTTTCCTAATATTTTTTGGTCTATTCTTTTGGATTTCCATGATTAATAATAATGTGGAAGCAGAACCCTTGTAGCTACAATGGGAACATTTGTAGATCGGTTATTTGTTTCATATGATAATGTTTTCAGTGGTTCCTGGCAGAATGTCTTAATTATATCTTTCATTTGATTAGTTTACTCTTTAAATATTTCTTTCTTCAGAGCTTGTTTCCATTGAAATCCACTGTTTATCCCGGAGAATTGTATCTGGAGATGTTCAGCTGTTGAACACCTGGTACCTGAACAGATCTGCGAAATGAGTTCAGTTAATGATTTTCAAATTTGTGACGTTTTCTATCAGTTCATTTTTTAATCAGCGCTGATGAAAGAAAAGATTGAGCTAACAAGAATTGCTTCAGTTACTATATTCAGCAGCTGAGCTTTGAGCAAATACATTTGAGAATGAATTTGAGCATAATGAGATATATAATGAATGTAATAAAAAAGGAATACCTAGAGAGCAGGATTCATCAAAAGCACATGCATATGATAATTAAAATATTACATTTAATCAATATTGAATATCTTAAATTGTATAAATAGTAGGAAGATACAAAAAAACGACTCAAAGGAAAATTATTTAACGATCTTCACATAATGTGATGTTTGTTTAGTGTGTGTTGTGTCACTGTGAGAATACAGGTATGGCATCCGTTATCTGGATGCCCATTATATGGAAAGGCATCTCCCATAAACTCAGTTTTATCCAAATAATAACATTTTTTAAAAATGATTTCCTTTTTCTCTGTAATAATTAATCAGTAGCTTGTACTTGATCCCAAGTAAGATATAATTAATCCTTATTGGAGGCAAACCCAGCCTATTGGGTTTATTTAATGTTTAAATGATTTTCTACTAGACTTAATATATGAAGATCAAAATTACAGAAAGATTCTTTATCTGGAAAACCCCAGGATAACTGGTGCCATACCTGTATTCAGAAAAGAAAATTACCCTAGCACACCCTGGCCTTCCCAAACAAACGTATCCCAGGTGCTCAGTGAAAGAGGCGTTTGGCAACCTCAGGATCCACGTGAAAAGCAAGAAAATCACCGGCACATCATGGGTTGCTTCTAGCAGGGAAACCCCTTGCTCATTTATTGCGGATGCAACGTTTCGGGGCGTAACCCCTTTGTCAAGTTTGCTTGACAAAGGGGTTACGCCCCGAAACGTTGCATCCGCAATAAATGAGCAAGGGGTTTTCCTGCTAGAAGCAACCCATGATGTGCCGGTGATTTTCTTGCCATACCTGTATTAACATTAGGGCCATGAATGGGGACCCAGAAGAGGACTGCAGGCTAGCCAAAACTCCCAAAGTGACGTGCAAACAAAACCCCCAAAGAATCCAAAACACTAAGGAAGAGAAGCTCCACAGATGATGTACAGGTATGGGAACTGTTATCTAGAATGCTTAAGGCTTGGGGTTTTCTGCATAATGTATCTTTCCATAATTTGTATCTTCGTAAGTCTACTAGAAAATAATGTAAACATTAAATAAACCCAATAGGCTGGTTTTGCCTCCAATGTGGATTAATTATATATTAGTTATGATATATTAGTTAGGATAAAGTACAAGGTTTTATTATCACAGAGAAAAAATATATATTCTTTAATCATTTTTCAAAATTGTAATTACTTGGATAAAATGGAATCTATGGGAACTTTCTGGGGTTTCCAGATAACTGATCCCACACTGTACCTGTATCAACAAGGAAAAAGAAAAACTCGTATAACAGAAATAGTTAAAGGGATTCTACTACGATTTTATGATGTCATTTTTATTTCTAAATTACACTGTTTACACTGCAAATAATTCACTCTACAATATAAAATTAAATTCCTGAACCAGCAAGTGAAATTTTTATTTTTATAATATTGGTGTGTAGGTGCATCTCAGGTCATTTTGCCTGGTCATGTGCTTTCAGAAAGAGCCAGCACTTTAGGATAGAACTGCTTTCTGTCAGGCTGTTGTTTCTCCTACTCAATGTAACTGAATGTGTCACAGTGGGGCCTGGATTTTACTATTGAGTGCTGTTCTTATATCTAGAGCTGTTCTATATCTATCTACTGTTCTGTTGTTAGGCTGCTGGGGGGGAGGAAGAGGGGGGTGATATTACTCCAACTTGCAGTGTAGCAGTAAAGATAGACTGACGTTTATCAGAGCACAAGTCACATGAATGGGGGCACCTGGGAAACTGAAATATAAAAAATCAGTTAGCTCTTTTAAAAAATGGATTTCAGTGCAGAATTTTGCTGGAGCAGCAATATTAACTGATGCATTTTGAAAAACAACATGTTTTCCCGTCAGGGCTGGCAGCAAACTAACAAAGTCAATAAAGCAAACCTTCAGCATAAAACATTAGTCAGTGCCATCTCATCAGAGATATCTATAGTAATAAGTCAAATCAAATCAACTGGACTGTATTTTTTCTTTCCTTGAAGATGTTTCGCTAGTTTTTCAATTCATAATGTACAAAAATGCTTCTGGTGATATACCCTGGAATTTTAGTCCAATTAGCATATTGTATTTTTGTACACGACATTCTGAATTGAGAAAGCCAGTTGGATGAACATCTTCAAGGAAAAAGAAAAAAACAGCAAGTCCATAGATATAAAATAGCCTGGGTGAATGAGAACCTTCACAGAAAATAGTACATCCCATCAGTAGGTCTAGGCAGGGACAGTCCCAAATAACATTTGTAAAGTTCCATTCTCAGCCCCGCAGTTCTCCTTTAAACATTTCAGGGAAGGGCATTTCCCCATGTGAGAGGTGTAAGATACACCTGTGCTGGTGCGGTAAGTAGATGACCCTTAAAATTGAGATGGAACTGAGAAGGAATGAGTAAAAAGTCACAGTGCATCCTCAGTTGCAACTGTCAAGCAATATGGTGATATACAGTAGGAGCATAGACCTGGGGGGCTATTTATCAAAGTCCAAATTTATCTCAACATTTCCAGCCACAAACTATGATCTAATCCACACTTGTTTTTTCTGCGTATTTATTATTCGATTTTCCCTAAAATTTGCTTTGCAGGAAAAAAAATCAGAATTTCATGTTTTTTTCCGATTTTTCATCCACAAACTCAAATTTTGTATGCTTTTTTTCCCGAAAACTCCAAAATCTTCGGGGTATTGCACGAAACCTGGCGCACATCAAAAAAATCATTGGGACTTCTCCCATTGTCTTAAATGCAACCTCAACAAGTCTGAGATGCCGGATTTTCTGATTCAGACTTTTCCATCCTCGGGGTATAATAAATTCCAAAAAATTTGTGATTTTTTAAAAGTCCGATTTATACTAATACATTACAAATTTTTCTGGATTTTTGCATTTGGAGTATAGTAAATAACTTCCCTTATATTTCCACTAATCACTGCAGAAATCTTTACATTTGGGGAGCACTGAAGCTGAAGGCCGTCTACTAATGAAACAGAAACCTTTCATTATTAATGAGTTATTAATTCATGTGAGTGAAAGGCTGGAAAACTGCTTTAACTTCCATATGTAAAGGGTACAGCTGACGTTCATTGCTGTCTATGCACCAACTGGCTATACACTTCCCATAATAGCTGGTCACTAATGACAAGCCAGGCATCTATAATGGCTCACAGGTAAATTAAGGCAGTAGCTGTACCTCTGTATCTCTGTTTTACAGCATCTCCGTTCATATTATAACAAAACGTTATTTTGTTTTCTGCATCAAACGTGATTCTAATCCTAAACCTCATATGTGTTGATGGATAATAGCATTACATAGCGAGCAATCTGATTTCTAAATGAATAATTAATGTGGAGGAGATGGGATGATTGCCCTGATTTTTGTAATGCTTGACATAAAGTGATAGTTCCATATTTAATAGAATTTTAAATTAGATTTAAAAAAAAAAAAAAAAAACAATTGTGCACACGTTGAATGTATTAAAAATCTTTGGGGAAGAGAGATTCTTTTGAAAGTATAAAATCCCTTATTTTTATTAGTAATATTTTATAAAAATTGGAGGTAGTGTTTTTTTTGTGTGCAAAACCATTCCTCTTTGATATACGTAATTATCTGATGAAATTTGATGATGAATCTCTGCAGTGCAGTTTGTTGATGTTGAATTGTTGTTTTGCAGAACATTCAACACCACGAAAAGCTTCTTCAGTTGTTTATAAATATATTGTTTTGCCCACTACAAACCACTGAAATTCATTGTTGGCCAACTCCCCCTCAAGCAGCAAACATTTCATTGGAAAGGCATCAACATCCACAAATTATCTAAATTATATCAGTTGTAATATCTGCCGGGCTGGTAATGTGCCTTCCCTGGATACCCCAAACAGACAAAAAAATGGCAAGCTTACTCCCTGAACAAAAATCTGTGCAAACTGGAGACAAATGAAATCAAAAAAAAAAAAAAAACACCCAATAGACTCTAATGGATAGTAAAAAAAACGCATGGTTGGAAAATTTGTTGCACAAATTAATGGCTATTGACATCAACACGTTTAAAAACATTTTTTTGCTGTTTTGTGGATTTTTGCAGAAACGAAAAAGATTAGATTCACCCATTATTAGAAATCTTCCTGCAGATTCCTATAAACAATTGTTCTTTCAGTGCTTCTTATCCTATTTGAACAGTTCCGATTTGGCAAAGCAGTGGGTTTTTAAAGACGTTTTTCAATTCAATTTCCCTTTTGAGGTTCAACATTTGGTCTGCGCCCTCCATAGCTAATAACACAGTTACAAATATATGGAAACCTTGCTCTAACAGTCATTTAACCTTAATTCCTTGACTATTTGAGGCACCATATTTGTGTGTCTTCTAGCTAGTCTTTAGATTAAAAATACATTTATACATTTTCCCAAATATTACCATAACTGGTCTTCAGTAGTGATGGGAGAATTAATTCGGCAGGCGTGAATTTGATGTAAATTTTTCGCATTTAGACATCGGCGACAGTTAATGGACGCCCCTTGACTTTTTTGACATTTTTTGCCATTTCAAGAATTTCACGGAGAAGCGAAACTGGATAAATTTGCTCATCTAGTCTTTAAGCCAAAACTGCTCTGGATCTCCTAATGGAGGCAGCCATAGAGACTAGGAACATTGCTGTAAAATCTGTGCCCATCTCATGGCTGAGGCCACGGTGTGATATAGTTCCTGTATTGTGAACATAAGTATTGTTACAAAGTTACAAAAATAAAAACAAAAAATAGGGTCATTCACAGTGTTCCCATGCAGAAGTGCAAGAGAACGTGCATATGCATTATTTAAATAAAATGGAGTCTATGGGAGACAGTCTTCCCTTAATTCACATCTTTTGGGATAACAGACTTCCAGATAACGGATCCCATACCTGTATTATACATAGCGTATAACACCAAAAAAAATTTGAATATTATATAAGTATAATAGTAGTACTTATCTGTTATCTACTGTGTATCCTGTGCTTGAATGGCTGCCCCCATGGCTACACAGCAGCTTGTTTATATAAACTATAGTAGTACTTATCTGTTATCTACTGTGTATCCAGCTTGTTTATATACACTATAGTAGTCTTTCTGACGCATACACACCAGTTTTACCAGTGCAGAGGAACAGTACAATATATTTTAATTACTTTAATACTTTAATTCACTTACAGTTTTTGTTGTTACTGTTCCTTTCAATATTGCAAACTATAAAGAAGGAAAATGTGTAGGACAAAGAAAACTGGGGAAAGTCCCTGAGCACTATTTTTTGCCAATATTTCAGTCTGAATTGTAGTGTTGTATTGTTATGGTGCATGAGCAACATGCAGAGGGGGCAGAGATGTACAATGTTATATAACTAAGGGTCCCTTTTGCAGTCAGGAGCTTGGACTAAAACCTGATCTGGGGGGCTCATATTGTATGCCTGTGTTGGGGCATAACTCGCCATTATTAAACAGTAGCTTGAGCAAAATGAAGCCATAGACTATGAAAAAAATGGTCTATTGTTTTATTGGTGCCACATTCTACTCAGCTGGCAGGGCTCATCTCAAAGTACAGTTAGTAAGGGACCTCACCTATTTCTAAAGGCCGTCATGACATCATTCATCCTTTTTGCACTAAAAAGAGAGTTCTCTGCTGTTGTTTACAGACTTAATCAAAATCCAACATTCTGATTAGAGTTTATAGAGGTGTAGGAAACGTTTAACAGTTAATTCACAATCATTGCAGTTATAAGCAAAGAAAGGGGTAACCTTCCTCGCCCTCTTTAAGTGCCAGACTCTTTTGACTCTGAAGTTCCATGAATTTCCAGACAACATGGCATTGATCATAATGGGACACTAGAATATAGAATCTATGGTGCCAAGACAAAGGTACTTTTGTGTCTACACTGTAGAGTTTATAGTGGTTAGCACTTAAAGGGTTAATGAATGAATCAATAAACTTCATTTCTGTCCTGGGGCTCCTACACTTTTAGCCTTAATTGATATAAATAAATGGAACCAAATTAGTGGCTTTTGCCCGAGGTGTTTTTTTTTTCCCTGGAAGATAGAGTATTTTGATCTTTGCTGGTGTAATTATGAAAATATGGAACGCGAGCATTAATTGCTTAAGTTGTCAAGTTTTTAATTTGACAGACGTGCACAATGAGATTTGCAGAATGCAAGCATATGCTAGTTGCCTACATAATTATCTTATCTAATGCAGGTAATATTTTCTGACATTCTGGAAAACACTGATTGCTGCTTGTCTTTAATTCCAGGGCTTTTTTGGAATGTAAAATTCATAGCTTACTTAAACGTTATTAAAATGAATTCTTGCAGTCTTGATTTGTGGCAAACTTCAATGGCTAGATTTACTTTAATCAGTGCATGAGAGCTACCAGCAATGTGGCATTATGTTGAGAATGAAATATGGTGGTGGGAGCATCATGCTTAGAATGAATTATGGAGGTGCGAACATCATGCTTAGAATAAAGTATGGTGGATGGCGCATCATGCTTAGAATGTATGATGGTGCGAACATCATGCTTAGAATGTAGTATGGTGGTTGGAACATCATGCTTAGAATGTATGATGGTGCGAACATCATGCTTAGAATGTAGTATGACGGTGCGAAAAGCATGCTTAGAATGTTGTATGGTGGTGGGAGCATCGTGCTTAAAATTAAGTATGACGGTGTGAACATCATGCTTACTTGCACATTTACTAAAGGGCAATTTACTTACGGGTCCTGGCGTAAATTCGCTAGCAAAGTGGACCAACGCTAGTCCCAAAAAAACAGCTGGCGTCTTTTACTTTTAATAGGGAGGCTGAAAAAGAGCGAATTTTTTTTTAGGGTACCCTCCTTCCCCCCTACATTTGATAACATATGGCACCTAAACTATACTGTTGCCACATGTGTAGGGCATTAGAACACATTTATTAAGGTTCCCTGGCCTTGTGTAGTGTAATGTGTTTGCTGCTGCATATATGGCCATTGCACTTATATCAACTGTATAGATCTGTGCACTCCTCGCTACACTGGACTCCGTAGCGAGGAGTGCACAGATCTATACATCGGGGAGACAAAACAACTGCTCTCCAAGCGAATGGCTCAGCACAGGAGGGCGAACTCTACAGGGCAAAACTCAGCTGTCTTTCTACACTTAAAAGACAAGGGACACTCCTTTGAAGACAGCAAGGTCCAAATCTTGGATAAAGAAGGCCGCTGGTTTGAACGAGGTGTGAAAGAGGCGATTCATGTAAGGGGGAGAGACCATCTCTGAACAGAGGTGGGGGCCTTTGACACCACCTGTCTGCTACATACAATGCTGTTCTAACATCTGTACCCCGGCGGATTCAGAACACTTCACACATCCATTCATGCAACTCTCACAAGTAACACCTGTATCTAGGAGTTGCATGACACATTGGATAATCCTATCACAGCTACACAGAATGAACACCTATGTGAGTTTGAAATGTCACCTCTTTGAAGAGTTACAATGTGCCATTGTGAATGGATTAGTGGAAGAGTTTATATGCCGAGAACTTTCCACACCAGTCAGTTGAACTGAAGAAGCTGCTCGGATGAGTAGTGAAACATCTTCATTGATTACTCAGTAATAAAGTCCAGTTGTTTTTAGATTGACCTATACTAGATATACTATGACCTGGATGAATGAAAATCTTCATAGTGCCTTAGAATGAAGTATGGTGGAGAGAGCATCATTCTGTTGGGCTGATATTTTTACCTGCAGGGGCTTGGGACCCAGGGACCTGGGGTTTTCCAGATAACGAACCTTTATGTAATTTCAATCATTGTACCTTAAATCATGTAAACATTAAATAACCGCAATAGACTGGTTTTGCTTCCTATAATGATTAGTTATATCTTAGTTTTGAGTCACTTTTGGCCAAGTTCAAGCTACTGTTTTATTATTAAAGAGAAAAAGGAAATAATTAAAAAAATTGGATTATTTGGATTAAATTGAGTCTATGGGAGACACCCTTTCCACAATTCGGAGCTTTCTGGATAATGGGTTTTTGGATAATGGATCCCATACCTGTATGGCCCAGTCTGACTGGGTATATGTAAAGTCATTTATTTGAATTTAGATGTAAGTGCAAGATTAATGAGGGATGCAGAAGTGCACCCCTTAGCACTCATTTCAAAAGCACTTGTGTGAAGGATCTGGCAGCAAACTTTGTAGGAAGGACTATTTGAATGGGCTATGAAATATGAGCAAAATAAACATAACAAAACTCCCCTTATAAATTATGAATGCAGTTGATAGCTACTATAAATGTAAAGTGCCAGTGGTTACCCTTTTGGCAAATTTTTGGCCTATTTTGTCCAAATGCATTAACGTCAATGGGCGTCCGAATCATTTTGACGCGCGACAATTTTTATGCGTGTGACTATTCTGATGTGGGCCCAAATTTTTTTGACGTGATCGATTTTCTGCTGCCGAATTCTCTCCTCCGTTTTGCAGAAATTCGTAGTGAATTTACACCTGGTGAATTTCTTTACTAAGCACTACCTGTAGTGAGACATTTGAGGATTATTAGTTTGAAACGCACAGACTATTGGAATTGATTGAATCTTCTTTGCAAAGGGCTGTAGAATATGCCAGAGCAAAATACCCAAACCTTAATATGTGTAGAAAATTATGGACGCAGCTGATGTTTTTAAATGTTTCAGTGACGGATCCTTCAATAATTTTATATATACACCAAGAAGTGCTTTAGTGTCAGACTACAAGGTGTAGAAATCTGAGTGGGAAGTTATATATCATGGATACAAGCTCTGGATGAAAACACATCTAAAAAATTAAATCTACTCATCAATAATCGATGAGCCAGGCCAGAAAGAATTATATTGGGTCCTACCAACCTGGGTTGCAAATTAAAATCTAGCTGAGTGGTTTCAAGACAAGAAAATTTCATCTGTTCATATATATATAAACATATATCATATAGATCTATAGTTTGCAAGGCTGTTTGAGATACTAGAGTGGTGACCGATTATGGATTGCAGACTGAGATGCCTTCATAAGGGCAGATCATACATTTTCTCATTATTTTCATATTCTCCTTTAAAATGCATTACATCAGAGAGATGCATTAAACATCACTGCTGAAGAGAGAACAGTTGTAGTTGGACTTTGGGTTTACATGTGTCTAGTTTTACACTAACAGGATAAAAAACATTTAGAGAACAACAGGGTTGAACAGTGAGTCTGTCTTGCTCTTAGGTCTTTGGTAGTGTAAGGTTATTGACTGGATTTGGTTTTGGTTAACATGTGTAAATGACTCCTAGTTGCCCATCTTGGAGGTCAGTTAGAGCAAGATTTGGGGCAAACGCTTAGTTGATGTCCTATATATTCTTGTAACAATGGTTACATATCTGCAACCTTGTCTATGAGTCTCACTGGCCAAATGTTGGGCCATAAACAAGGTTGGGAACTTTACTTTACTCTAAGTCTTACAGCCACTGCCCTATATTGATAAAGAAAAGAAAGATACAAATTATAAATATAGGCCATGGTTATCACAAGTATTCCAAAATAGCGAGACCTACCATAAGGAGTTTATCTTTACAAATCAATTTTTTCTCTAAACATTTGTGTTTTTAAATTCTCTTTGTGATTTATAAAGTGTAAAAACCACAAAAACTCTAATACAAAACTTTGGCAAGTAAAAGCTGCCAAGGTCCTATATAAGTCAAAGGGAGCTGCGTTGATCCTACTGGAGATTTTTTTTTAGTAATTTAGACTTTCATTTGGTTATCTGATTTTTTTTTCCCAATGAATTGTCCGAAAAACCTTCTTAGAACACCGTTCAGTGTTTCTTTTCATTCCTGCTTTTTATATTCAGATCTTTTAATAAATTCCATGGTATTTGCGGGTTTAGAGAAAATTCATTTATTTATGGTTTCAAAAACCTCTAAAACCACTAAAATGAGAATGTTAATAACTAGGCCTCCCTATGTGTAGGGCCTTTTGACTTAATAAACTCTCTTGTTTTTGAAAATGTATGCACTTCCAAAGGATTAAGAAGTAGCAAACCAGGGGACAATGCTATATGCAATGTGTGCTAGACGTGGTTGGGAATGAGTGCTAAGGTGTGTAAAACTGAAAAAAGTAAAGAATAAATTATAGTCTAAATTTAGCCCCCACGTTTGTGAATGATCCCTTATACCAGCTCTGGGTAAAGGTATATTTCCCATAAAAAGCTTTTGCAAATCATTAGTAGTATTATAAATCAGGCAAAAGAGCTGGAATTGTAGTTTTTGAACCTAAAACCTGCACCCAAGCAGTTTTTTAATAGGAAAGAATTGCACAGACCGCAATCCAGTTATTTGCCTGCATTTTTCTGAAAGTCTTTTCCAAAAGATATTGAGCACAGATAGACTGGAGCTGGTTTAATTGGGTCTACTGCACAGAGAATTATCCCAAGAGGCGACCGGAATCAAATTTCTAATCTCATTTATCTGCAGAGTTCAGCTCCACTCCGACTCTTATCAGCAGCCTTTGGTCTGTGATTCCATTTGTGTTAAGGATTCAGGGAAAGTTGCTGCAAGAAGTGTGAAATTCTGACATGGGAAAATAGTTTGTATCATACGCCATTAAATTCAGTATGGAGAAAAACTCTCAGAGATAAGAAAGAAGTGTGAAAAACATATGTGCAGAGAGAGAAGAAGATGGACAGAGGAGCATATACTGATGCAATATAGATTGGTTATAGAACATATTGTAGATTAAAAAAAGGCCAATTTAGGCCATGGTCCAGTGCACACCACCCATGCCCACTTCCACCCTTGATCCACCAGACACTCCATTCACATTCAAGTAGGCCCTGTCTGTTTTGGGCTTTATGATTGGGGACTGTCCCAAAGAAACCAGAGTCATTGACAGGTATATTGTCCCTTAAAAGACAAACTTCTTAAAGACTAGTAGTGGGTTTATTTAAATATTTAATATTCTGTTAAATATGGAACATTAAGGTGTTTTGGGGGTTATTTATCAAAGGTCAAATCCAATGAACTCACAACTCGAATGGTTTCTGATTAAAGAAAAAACTCGAATATAAAAAAGCCGAATCAGTGTAGTCAGGGTGAAATACTCAATTACTCTAATTGATTTATCGTCAAGAAAAACTCTAAATGCTGGAATTGATTGAGTTTTCTGGTGAAACCCCCCCCCCCCAAAAAAAAACGTGAAGGCTATTAACATCCTCAAAAAAGGATGTTATTAATAAGCAATATGAATCTTACAGCACAATGCTAGCAAAAATACATGCTGAAGTCACAAAAAGCGACATTGCAGCTCTAATTATAACCTTACATTTTACTTCCTCTGCCATTGACTTCTACATGATCTCAACAGGTTTTAGATGGTGTATTTTCAGATTCAAGCTATTTTCAGCTCGAAAAATTCAAGGTTTTTTTTACGTTGAAAAGTCTATTTTTGACTAAACAATACCCGTGAAAACTCAAATGTTTGCGTAGAAAAACAACTCAACCTGTGATAAATAGCCCCCTAAAAGTCCTCCCAATGTGCTGTACATTGTAACACGCCATCAATCTATTATTCTTAAACCCCTTGTATCTCACTAGCAAAAATAGAAATACACGTACACAGCCCATTGAGATGCACATCAATACTGTTGACTCTCTTCAATGCAAGCCTTTTTTTGTTTAAACTACATAGGTTAAGGCCAATCAACTACATGTTGACCTGACAGCCTTGTACTGAGGCAATGCAAATACAATAAATTCCTTGCAGAAAGGTATATAGCAGAAATAAACACGTTAAAGACACACATGTATACACACATTTCGATACGCACACCATACCCCTAACTCTCACACCTGTACAAATTTTTTAGTGGAAGCCTATGAAGATTATAGGAATGTTAGTATCTATTTTATACTAAATTTCGTAATAAAGAGCTGAAGGCTCGAGCATTTAAAAAACAGCCCCTATAGGTCTAATTTATTAAAATTTGAAGTTGCATTTTTTCCATAATTTGAGATTACGGAGTCAAAACAACATACTTTTAAGAATTAAACAATTTGACTTCTATAGAGGGAGTTGAGATTTCAAAATTCAATACATAGTAACATAGTAGGGTAGGTTGAAAAAAGACACATGTCCGTCAAGTTCAACCTTTGAACTCTATTTTAACCTGTCTAACTGCCAGTTGATCCAGAGGAAGGCAGAGGGGGAAAAAGTCCTTCCTGTCTCCAAAATGGCAATCGGACTAGTCCCTGGATCAACTTGGACTATGAGCTATCTCCCATATCCCTGTATTCCCTCACTTGCTAAACACCATCCAACCCTTTCTTAAAGCTATCTAATGTATCAGCCTGTACCACTGATTCAGGGAGACAATTCCACATCTTCACAGCTCTCACTGTCAAAAACCCCTTCCGAATATTTAGACAGATTCTGAATATTTAAGTTTACGAAAAAAGTTGACAGTTTGCAAAATGTCAAACGAAGAGTAGAATGCAATTTTACCGCGACCGTGTTTTTCCAATAAAAGTTTTTTTAATGCTTGAAATGAAGAAAAAACAGCTGCTTATGACGTGGTCATTTAGTTACAAAAAGAATTCCCTAGGGACGTCTATTTTTTCTTTTTATAACTTCCATTATTGGTGGAGTGTGACAAACAGCTATCTTGCCCTGACAAGAACAGAGCTCCCTTTGGGTTTTGTGAACATATCGGCTTGATGTTGCACGCTGAATTCTACACAACTGAAGCATGTATAAATTGCTTCCCGTGTCCTACTTGCGTGCTGCCCCCTTGATGGTGCAACTATGCTGGAATTCTTAGAAAAAAATTGAAAATGGTTCTGCCTATTTTTTTACTCATTGCACTTTTTTTGCCATGCTTCTCTGTAAACGAGCCCTTTATTTGTACATGTCAGCTATTTCCTCCCACCCCAGACCAACAAATATGCCTTTCAGCATCTTCCAAGAGCCCCTTTCCAGGCCCTTCCTTGGCTGCATCTTCTACCCTTCTCATTTTGTTAATGTGTCTTACTGCTCTTCCACCCCCAGTCCAATATCTTGCATGCCTACCTCCCTGGCCCCTCTCCAGAGTTCAAGGCTGATACGCTTAAGGGACCTTCATTCTATAATAATAAAATCAATTCTTAAAGTACGTATATTAATATTTCATTTAGAGTGTTGATAGGCCTTTCCTTCCTTGTGATGACCTTGGCAATGGTAATCATGTTGCAACATTTTTCTTCTCCAATGAATGTCATCCAGAACATACAGTGCAAGAAAATATTTGTTGGAAACAAATATCATGCTAGAGTTCTATAGAAAGTCATGTTTATCTTTTGCGTAAGAACTAAAACTATTGTATCCTACATATGTTATCTGTTATGTGCAATGTAAAGAAATTTTCATGGTAGCTCCCGTGGCTACACAGTCGTTTATTTATATAATCAAATATATTAATGTTTCTGATATAAATACACAGTTTTCACCAGTGCAGGGTAACAGTACGCTATATTTAAATAGTGTTGTGAACATCTTGGAACCAAACAAGTCCTTTCTTGCAATAACATTAAGAATACATATTGCTGAGAAGTGCTAGCACATTGAAAGGTGTAGTAGTAAACAGGCAGTCCTTGTGAATTGAATAAAATCCCCTTTATTATAGTATCCTTGGCCTCATCTAAAAATGCAACATTTTCTCCGACACCCCTCACTGTTCTTTGCATAAATTGCTCTCTATGACTGTGCAGACCAGGGGAATAAAGATGGTGGTCAGGACAGGTGGCTGCAATTTTATTACTGAAGTTTTGTTTCACATTTTAAAATTACTACCTGGCAGTAAAAGGTCTGTGAACAGAGTGTATTCCAATCCTTTTCATTTCTTGGCCCTTTAGAGTGATAAATGGGAACTAGCAACTAGGGAAGGAGAAGCTTTTATCCTTGATTGTGTGATAGCTATACTGCAGCTGAATGTTATAATTTTCATTGGCAGGTTATAGTCCCTTTATCTGCTGGCTTTGAGGATCCTAGTTTCTCTTGCTTCTTTCCACTCGTTTCCAATATAAATATAGATTTCTGATAAACCAGTGTGTCTAGCTGCACTGCTTTCTCAAAGTAAGGTAGAGACTGTCAGTTTGGCTTTTATTTACCGTAACCCCAAAATTTTTTCTCCATAGAAGAAACACTTTATAGAGACCCATTAACGGGGTTATTTATCAAATATATTTAAAATTTAGTCTTACCTGAAATTTTCATTTTCTTTAGTCCAAAGGCAGCACACAAATGAGTATTACCTCTGCTCCTTCTCCTGGTAGGACAGAAAAAACAATCAAACCAATTAAGCGTCTATATACACACCTCCCCTAACACCACTTCCCCTATGTTTATTTCCAAGCCAACACAAGACGGCACACACATATATGCTTCAATGTCTTATTTTAGGGTGGGAATTATTGTGCTGCCTTTGGACTAAAGAAAATGAAAATTTCAGGTAAGACTAAATTTTAAATTTTCCTTTACGTCCTTCAGGCAGCACACAAATGAGACTTAGCAAGCTACATTTATAAGGGAGGGGAAAATGCCCGGATAGCCGACTCCAATATTCTGCTGCCAAAGACTGCATCTTGAGTGGCTGCTATATCCAGCTTATAGAACTTTGAAAAGGTATGCAGACTTGACCAAGTTGCGGCTCTACAAATCTCTCCTACATCTATAAGGGATCTCTCAGCCCAAGAAGTTGAAACTGCCCTTGTAGAATGCGCCTTCACTTTTGGAATGAATTCTTTTCCAGCCAATTCATATGATACAGCAATTGCCCTTTTCACCCAACCAGCAATTGTAGCCTTTGACGCTTTCAATCCTTTCCTCTTCCCAGAAAAGGATACAAACAGGTTCTCTGACTGCCTTGTCTCCTTAGACCTTTCTATATACGTCTGGAGACATCTGTGCACGTCCAAACAACGTAATTTATCTTCCAATGGTTCCTCTGTCAAGCTAAGAAAGGAAGGCAGAATAATTTGAGCATTCAGGTTACTACAATACTGAACTTTTGGAGCAAACCCTGGTAAGGTCTTGAGCAAAACTTTTTCCGGGAAAAACATGGTATACGGAGGAAATGCAGATAAGGCCTGAAGTTCTCCAATTCTCCTTGCTGACGTTATGGCGACTAGAAAGGCTGTCTTCCAAGACAGATGCTTCATTGAGACTGAATCCAAGGGTTCAAACGGACTTTCACAAAGAGCTGCCAGCACAATATTCAGATCCCAAGGAGGTACTAATACAGACAGTTTAGGCCTCAGGTTCCTTGCCGCCTTAATAAAACGTCTCACCAAGGGAAACGAAGAAATATTCCTGTGTAACATTGCTGACAATGCCGAAATGTGTACTTTCAAAGTATTCGGACTCAACCCTTTATCGAACCCTTCTTGTAGAAACTGTAAAATCTCAGCTGTAGAACATTCTCTTGGACTGCAACCTTTCTTAACACACCATTCTTGAAATATCTTCCAGACTCTTTTGTAGACTTTGGAAGTAGATAATTTTCTTGAAGCAAGAAGTGTATGGATCACTTCTTCAGACAACCCTTGATCTAGTAGCATCTCCTCGTCAGGTCCCATGCTGTGAGATTCCACCAGGTTGGATCCTGATGTTTCCAGTGACCTTGGAGCAAAAGATCTTCCCTGAGAGGAAGCCTCCAAAACTGGCCCTTGGACAGGCTCATAAGATCCGAGAACCAAGCCCTCCTTGGCCAGAAGGGAGCAATTACAATTACTGATGCCTTCTCCTGCCTGATCTTCTGGAGAACCCTCTGAATCATTGACAGGGGAGGAAATATATATGCTAGTTTGAATGACCAAGGAATTGTCATGGCATCCAAGTGAGTGGGCTCGTCCATCCTCCTTAGAGAACAAAATGCCAGAACCTTTCTGTTCACACGTGACGCCATCAGATCTATCTGAGGCAAGCCCCATTTCTTCACCACTTGATTGAAAACTTGGGGATGTAATTCCCACTCTCCTTGATCCAGAATATTCCTGCTCAATGAGTCTGCTAGAACGTTGTTCACCCCCTTTATGTGAACCGCCCTCAGCAAGGGAATATGAAGTTCCGCCCATAGCATAATTCTCCGACACTCCCTGATCAGCAGTGGAGACCTGGTCCCTCCTTGACGATTCAAGTAAGTCACAGCCACCATATTGTCTGACTGGATCATTACATCTCTGTTCTCCACAAGATGTCTGAATTTCAACAGGGCCAGCCTCAACGCTCTCAACTGTCTGAAGTTGGAAGACTGTCTCCTTTCCCAATCTGACCATTTTCCTTGTGTAACATGATCTGCCAGATGAGCACCCCATCCCCACATTGATGCATCTGTGGTTATGAGAATAAACCGTGGAGGATTGATGGATCTCCCTTGAGATAGAACATGTGGACGCATCCACCATCCCAACCTCTTCTTCAGAAGAGCAGACACTTTGAACTTCTTGCCCAAAGAATTCTTGTCTCTGTTCCAATGATGCAAAACTTCCTGTTGGAGAGGACGCATATGAACTTTCGCCCAGGGAACAGCCTCTATTGCCGAAGTCATCAAACCCAACACTCTCATCGCTTCGCGAATGGATACTGATTGACTTCGTCTGAGATACTTCACTGCTGCCACCAGTGTTAATCTCTTCGTCTGAGGAAGAAATACTTTCATTTTCTTTGAGTCCAATAACAGACCCAAGAACTTTACACAAGTGGAAGGTTGCAAGTTGGACTTTTTTTTGTTTAAAATCCAACCATGCAACATCAAGGTCGAGATTGCTATTTCCCTATGCAGATACATTTGATGTTGAGAAGAGGCCTTGAGGAACCAATCGTCCAGATATGGAACCACGAACAGACCCTGTTGTCTGAGAAGGGCTGCTAAAACCACTTTGACTTTCGTAAAAACCCTTGGGGCTGACGTAATTCCAAATGGGAGTGCTTTGAATTGTAGATGAAAAAGCGTGGAACCCAGAAAAACCGCTATTCTCAGAAACTTCCTGCTGGCTGGATGAATTGGAATGTGTAAATACGCATCCTTCAGATCTAAGGTTATCATCACATCTTCCTTCTGCAAGATGTTGATCGCGGACCTTATAGATTCCATCCTGAACTTCTCCTTTTTTATGAACAAATTCAGAAATTTTAAATCTATCACCAGACAAAAAACGGCCATCTGCTTTTGGAACCAAAAATATATGAGAATATACTCCCTTCTGATGCTCCAGAACTGGGACTGGCTCCACAACCTTTTTGTCGATAAATTCCCAAATTGCCGACTCCAAGGCTTTTTGTTTTTCTGGATTTAAACTTTTTCGATTCACACAGAATTTTCTCACTGGTGGACAATTGAAAGGAATGAAGTACCCTTCCTTTATAATTTTTAGAACCCAAGAATCTCTTGTCGTTCTTTCCCAAACTGGAAGAAAAAAGGCCAATCTGCCTCCCACTTCTTCCTGCCTTCTGGCGTCAGAAGCCCGCTGACTTAGAAGCGGAAGCATCCTTCTTTTGTCCCCTTTCCCTAGGGAGAACTTTTCCACCAAAATATCTTCCTCTATCTCTGAAGTCTCTGCCTCCATCTCGGTCTCTGAAGGACCTTCTGTAAGAACTTGATCGAGAAGGCGATTTCTTTGAGTAATCTCGAAAATTCTGCCTTCTCCGAGACTTAGGCCTATCTTGAGGAAGAGTTTTTCCCTTCCTGTGGTAAGGTTGTCCAACAACTTATCCAAGGAGGAACCAAACAATCTGCCTGGCTCAAAGGGCATCGCAATTAGGGCATTCTTTGAAGCTAGGTCCGCCGACCAGGCCTTCAACCACAGTGCTCTCCTACCAACTGTAGACAGGGCCATAGTCCTAGCCCCCAGCTTCACTGAATCAATTGCCACATCACAAAGGAAATCAGTTGCCAATTTAATAGGATACAGTATATCCAAAATATCGTCTCTTGACGTCCCTGCATCAATCTCTTCTTCCAAAGAATTTACCCAGAACTTTAGAGATCTAGACACAGATACTGCAGCTAGTGATGGTTTACATATACTGGCCCCTGCAAAATAAGATCTTCTCAGGGCACATTCAGCTCTACGATCCAAAGGATCCTTGATAGCCGATTCTTCCACAGGAATAGTAGTACGCCTGGATAATCTAGCTATCGGAACAGCCACCTTAGGAGGATCCTCCCATTGCTGAATTTCTTTAGAATCCACAGGAAACATAGATTTAAATCTTTTAGACTCATCAGGCTTCTTTCCTGGATTCTGCCATTCCACCTCCATCAAATGCTTTATGGATGGGTGTAACGGAAACTCTGCAGATTTTTTCTCTGAAAAATATAATAAATCCTGCTTTCCTGCTTCGGACGGGTCAGCACTCTTGACCCCTATAACCTTCTTTACTTCCTTAATCAGTTTAGGAACTTTATCAACTGGAAACAAAAAGAACTCATCTTTTGATCCCATTTGTACTGAGGAAGAGGATGATGATGCCTCAGAATGAGAATCTTCTGAATCTGAGCTTTCCACATGATCAACTCTCCTCTTAGCCTTTCTGGGCAAAGGTGTAGAACTCCCAGATGCTCTTACTTCATCAAAGGCCTTTGATAGCATACCCTTGAACCATGATATAAACCCATCTGGGTTATTTTCAGCCGGGCTTATCCTAGCACAGTTATCACATAAGGGCTCAGCACAATCCTGAGGTAGGGGCTGTTCACATCCTGCACACAAAGTATGTTTTGATTTCCTCTTCCTTTTCCCACAAACTGACATCTGGGGAAAAAAGGATACATAATCACTAATATATCAATCAGTGAATTTACACTACGTGAACCATGGGAGCAAGGCTACAACATGTACCTTTAAGCAGTCCACAACTTCTCAGCAGCCTGGCAGCACAGCACCGCAGGAACTGAATTACAGCACGGGCAAACAAAAAAAGGGATCCTAAGCAGCTTTAATAGGCTTAGCCTACGTCCCCACACCCTCATCAGAGGAAATAAATGCTGTAACAGCTTACCGCACCGAAAAGAAAAGATTCACGACCCTCTCCATCTGCATCCCTGCACTTCCGCATACGATGACGTCACTCTGATGCGCCCCAGCACACAGAGGACGCGCACTGCAGAGACCAGCCCGCACATCGCTGCTGCTGCCAGAAAACACTTCCGCAGCCCCTACACAGGTACTCTGCCTCTTGCCTAAGGGGTCTCTCATTCCCTCTTCACCCCCGGATTTGACCCATGCTCACATGGTCAATCCTGCGGCCTTCAAGCCCCCTAAGGGCCTGGATCTTCGGACCCAGTCCTCTCCACCTTCTACCAGGCAGGACAGAAAAAATTAACATAGGGGAAGTGGTGTTAGGGGAGGTGTGTATATAGACGCTTAATTGTTTTTTCTGTCCTACCAGGAGAAGGAGCAGAGGTAATACTCATTTGTGTGCTGCCTGAAGGACGTAAAGGAAAATTTATATTTATGTCAATTTTTCCTGAAAAAAACTCTGACCATATCCGCACAGGTTTTTTGTTAATTATTATTAATTATTATTTATTAATACACTTTCTCGAAAATTTTGTTTGCAGGAAAAAATCCGGAAAAATACGGTTTTCAGATATTTCACCTGAAAACTCAGAATTATGCTTAAAAACACAGAAAACCTCGGGGTATTGCCAAAAACCCAGCACACATCAAAAAATCATTGGGACTTCCCCCATTGACTTATGTGCAACCTTGACAGGTCTGAGATGCCGGATTTTCCGATTTGGACTTTTCCGTGGTTTAATAAATTCCGAAAAATTCGTGATTTTTTAAAAGTCCGATTTTATAAAAAAAAAACACGAATTTTCTGGGGATTTTTGCATTCGAAGTTTAGTACATAACCCCCTTAGTATATAATTCACATGCATAAATTCCCCACAACACACATCTATCTATCAGCTGAGCAACCAACCAGTTTATCTATACATTGATTGGAGGCACAAATAATAAATCAGTTTAATCAGTTTAAAGAAAAATTCATAACTGTGTTCTCCACCCAAAGCTTGTCTAATTACTGGATTAACATATTATGAAGGGTCAAGGTATTCTGGGTGTTGTAGTTCAACAAAATCAGGAATATATTCTTAGAACACATCAGCACTCACTACCTCAGACCTCTGCATTGAGCCCATTGTTTTTGCACACCGACTTCTGCTACGTGAGTTAAAATTGGGGACTAGGAGTAGTGATGGGTGATTTTGGGGCATTTCGTTTTGCCGAAAAATTCTCGAATTTCCAGCGAAATTCGCAAAACGGCAAAAAATTCATGAAACGTTGCTGGTGTCTCATTTTTTGACGCTGGTGTCCGTTTTTTTGATGCCCACTAATTTTTGCTGGTGAATCTTCGCGTTGGTTTCGCGAATTTATTCGCCAGCGGTGAATCGCGGGAATTCACCAAAAGGACTAAACAAACAATGGGATATAAAATGTTTTATCAGAACAACTTTTACATCTAAATGTATTTGAGCCTTTGGTCTTTCCCCTGAATCTGTAAAGTCACCTTGCCCTTTCTTTTGATCCCTCTAGGCAGGGCCGGAGTTGATGGGTGGGCACCCCTTAGGCCATGCGGTCCTTGCGACCGGCCACACTACCTCCCTCCGCAAGAGGAGCACGGAGGAGGAGCCGGAGCACTGGGGAGCTGCGCGGCCTTAGTGCTCCTGAGAAAGTGGCCAGAGCGCTATGCTACCCCAATACTTTGCCACTCTAGGCCTGGGCCTTTGTGGCCTCGCCACAAGTCCGGGCCTGCCTCTAGGGGGAAAACTTGAATATAAGTGGTTTCTGCTATTTTGTTTTTTATTGGACAGAAAATGTCATGTGATTTTATCATTGTGTATTTAAATGATTTTCTAATAGACATCATTCAGCCTATCATTAAGGACTTGTGTAGTTCGAAACACGTCAGGCAGTGATGCGTACTTTGGTCTTGTGTTTCCAATAGATCAATAAAGGATATGTTTTTAATGGAGGGTCGGTCTACAACTTTCTATTTTGATATGAGTTTCAGCACAGAGACATGTGGCCACTCCAATATATAGTTACACAGTTACATAGTTAAATCAGGTTAAAAAAAAAGACAAAGTCCAGGTTTAGTAAATATCAAATATACATGTCCAACTTGACTTTTTTTTAGAAAAAAAAACTCATAAAAAAATACTATATGTGTGAAAGAATCTTCATTTTTAAGTATGCTTTCACATAAAAATTGTAACACTTAGGGGGATATTTACTAAGCTCGAGTGAAGGATTCAGTAAAAAAACTTTGAATTTAGAAGTTTTTTTTTGTGTACTTCGATGATCGAATAGGCTTTGACTATCGAATGGTCGAGTAGTCGAACGATTTTTACTTTGAATCGTTCGAATCGAAGTCAAAGTACTGTCTCTTTAAAAAAAACTTCAACTACATACTTACCAAACCTCAATGTTAGCCTATGGAGACCTTCCCCATCAATTTTCTAAGGATTTTTTGATCTAAGGAAAATCCTTTGATCGATCGATTAAAATCCTTCGAATCGTTCCATCCGTTTTTTCCTTCGATTGTTTGATCGTGGGATTTGCGGTAAATCTGACGAATTCAAATTCATAGCATTTTACCTCGAGGGTCGAATTTGAGGGTTTATTAGCCCTCGATATTTGACCCTTAGTAAATGTGCCCCTTACATTTAATAAAATTTTTTTTATTAAATTATTTATTTTTTTCTATTTTTACTTCTTGAAAAATGATTTATTTGTCTAAAAATATTATTATAATATATCTATTATTTGACTAAAATCATTGCTGTTGTTGCTGCTGCTACTACTACTAATATTATTTTTATTATTCCTACCACTGCGAATAACAATTAATAGTCTAAAAAAATTGCATTTATTTGAGTAAAATTGTGTTATTAATATTTATTATTTGATAAAAATAATAATTATTTCAAACAAAATGTTGGTTAAATAAAAATATTTTCAACTAATAATAATAACAATAATATTTTTTTTAGTAATGCTTATTAATAGTAGTAATACTACTACTAATATTTAGGTGTCTAAAATACTATTATAATGTATTGTTTGTACTTACTACTACTACAATTTTTACACTAGTTTTTAAAACGTTTTTTAAATGTATTACATTTATTATTATGTGTTTAAAATATTATTTTAATTTACTAATTGTCCCAATATAAGGCTGAGTAGTAATTAATACAGATAATTACTACATGGCAGCACAGAAACCAGTGCAATTAGCATCAGAATTAAAAGGAATTGTTCAGTGTAAAATTAAAAACATGGTAAATAGATAGGCTGTGCAGAATAAAAACGTTTTCAATATAATTAGTTATTATGTAGTCTTTTGTAAATGTTGAAGTTAAAGGGCTTATGTCTTTTTTTCACTCACTGTGTTACTATATTATTTAAAATAATAAATTCCCCCTCCTGCGCCTCATTATACAGAGAAAACAAAATGACATTTAAATTCTAATTGATGGCTCAAAATACCCTTAAAGTATATTTTCTTTCCATGTAATTATAGTTAAAATTAGCCTTGCAGCAACAAAGCTAATATTGTTTAATAATACATTCCAATCTATCTGTAGAAAACACACCTACAAGCAAATTATATTTTAAGTATGTAATTAAGCCCTGAGTAAATAATTTACCAAGACTAGTTTAGATGACTTACAGGACCGAATGTTTTGAAAATGAACCTGACTGTGCATATTCAGAATTAATGCAACATTTCCCCCTGTCTAGGATTTAATTAGGTAAGTTCTCATTTGGGTGTTAGATAAAATATATGATGTAACAGTTGTTAAAATGTGCTGAACATAAAAAAAACCTCCATATTTTTACATTAAGTTTAACTGGTTGCCCTGAAGTACAGTGATGATATTAAATATAAGTGGCTCAATAAATCTGTGCAGACTTAATGTAATTGAAAAATGGCTCTTTTAAGTTTGTTTCATAGATGGGGATTAATTCTATTATATCAAAACGCAAGGAGAAACAAAGCAATTAGTGATAGGCGGATTTTCGTCGGCGAATGTGCGCCGGTGTCCTAAAAACAACGGACGCCAGCATCAAAAATGCAAATTTTTTTGCCATTTCTTGAATTTAGCAGGAAATTCGCAAATTTTCCAGCAAAGCAAAACGCCCCAAATTTCAAAGTGGTAAAACTTCGAAATTCAACCATCGAATTGTAGAAATTCGATAGTCAAAGTTTTTTTTTGAGAGAGATTTTAGCCTTTTTCGATCAAATTCAAATCGTTAGATTCGAACTATTTAATCGATCGATCTAACGATTTTTTTAAAAAAACCTAAAGCTCAAAAACTTAGCCAAATACTGGCTATAGGTTTTAGGAGGTCCCCATAAGCTAACCTAGCAATTTGGCAGGTTTAAGGTAGCGAAGTGTCGAAGTCGAAGTTTTTTAAAGAGACAGTACTTCAATTTTCGAATGGTTGAATATTCAATGTTTTTTCAATTCAAATAGAATTTTGGCTTATTCGATGGTTGAAGTACCCAAGAAACTACTGCGAAATTTGAAGTTTTTGAATTCGTAAATTCACTTTGAATTCACTTCTACCCTTAGTAAATGGGCCCCTTATTATACCCCAAACCCTGGAAATAGTTTGAAAATACACCATCTAAAACCTGTCGAGGTCATGTAGAAGTCAATAGCAGAGGTTCCTTGAACTATATGAAGATGTTAACAGCCTGCAAGATGTTCAAGTTTTTTTTGGACGGTTCCGGCTGAAAACTCTAATAATTTGAGCAATTCTATTTTTTTCCTGCGGTCTTAGGTTTCGGGACTCTATGGGGCCGATTCACTAAATTCGAGTGAAGGGTTCGAATTAAAAAAAATTCGAATTTCGAAGTTTTTTTGGGCTACTTCGACCATCGAATGGGCTACTTCGACCTTCGACTACGAAAATCGAACGATTCAAACTAAAAATCGTTCGACTATTCGACCATTCGATAGTCGAAGTACTGTCTCTTTAAGAAAAACTTCGACCCCCTACTTCGGCAGCTAAAAGCTACCGAAGTCAATGTTAGCCTATGGGGAAGGTCCCCATAGGCTTGCCTGGGATTTATTGATCGAAGGATTGTCCTTTGATCGTTGGATTAAAATCCTTCGAATCGTTCGATTCGAAGGATTTAATCGTTCGATCGAACGAAAAATCCTTTGATCGATCGATCGCAGGATTTGCGCAAAATCGTTCGACTTCGATATTCGAAGTCGAACGATTTTAGTTCCTAGTCGAATATCGAGGGTTAATTAACCCTCGATATTCGACCCTTCGTGAATCGGCCCCTAAAACTCTCGTAATCTGGTTTTTCCCATTAGAGTTTTTTCTTAAATAAGATACCATTCCAGTTGTGAGTTAATTCAAGGTATAAAAACACTTAACATTCGCCCTGTGATAAATCACCCCCTAAGTACAACGTACTGTTTTATTATTAGAGAAAAAAAGAAAATCATTATTAAAAATTAGAATCATTTGTTTAAAATGGAGTCTATGGGAGATGGTCTTCCTGTAATTTAGAGCTTTCTGGATAACAGATTCCTTATAGTAATGATATGAAAACTGACCTTTTTTATACCCATGTCATTTCTGGCATATAGCTTTTGCTTATAGTGAAGTCCCCTGGCATTAAATCAACTCTCATCGACTTGAAAAAATTGTCAGGCCAGCTAAATATTAGCCCCATGTTGTTTTTTTCAGTGTTCAAACAGATGATTTGATGATTAAAAGCAGCCAATTAGTGAATGATAGCAGTGACCTTTAAAGGAACAGTTCAGTGTAAAAATAAAAACTGGTTAAATAGATAGGTTGTACAAAAAAATTAGCCAAAAACTTAATCTATAGAGGCTTGAGTGAGTGGATGTCTAACAGAACAGAACAGAAAACTACTTCCTGCTTTTCAGCTCTCTAACTCTGAGTTAATCAGTGACTATAAGCGGAGCTCACGTGGGACATAACATTTCAGTGAGTTTGCAATTGATCCTCAGTATTCAGCTCAGATTCAAAAGCAACAGTTTGACCCATGTGATCCCCCCATCAAGTCACTGATTGGTTACTGACTGGTAACCAATCAGTGTAAAGCAAGAGAGCTGCAAAGCAGGAAGTAGTGTTCTGGCTATTATGTTACACACCCATTCACTCCACTTCTCTTTATTTTACACAGCCAATCTGTTTACCCAGTTTTTATTTGAACATTTCCTTTAAAAACCTGCTTGATAGATATCTGGCTGGTTAATTACCAGATATTAATTAGACAAGCTATTGGAATGCCCCATGTATAGATCAATAAAAAGCAGATTATATATAAGAATGCATTGAAACAAATTTATTTTCAATTGGGTGTTAGTACACAGAGCAAGTCAGCAGCTGCACTGAGCCCTAACAACTATCTCCTATTTCTAAAATCTAAAATCCCAGACACAAATCTCATGCAGGAATTTCAACAAACTCTTGCCAATTGTTCCAACATAGAAATTAAAGGGTTATTTATCAAAGATAGAATTCTAGAGTATCATATACCTCGAATTAAAATCGAAATCAGCAAGTTCAGGGTTAACAATCCAAAAAAACTTGAATTTATTGAGTTTTTTGGCAAAAAAAAAATTGAAACTTGCTATTTATATAAATGATCCATACAAATGGCTGATGATTGCTAAATCAGCCCCTAGATGACCAAAGTACAGCGGTGCCAGTATCTTGCCCTACCCAACTTATCTATGTTGTTCCTGAGGTTTATGTTAATGGGCGCCCTGTCGCTGCTGTGAAAATTTAATTTCATTCTTAAAATATTTATTAACTTGCTTGTTGCATGGAGTGTTTCTGATGGAGATGTTATTCTACAGGAATATTTTTTTCTGGCTGTTTAATATTTTCCAGGCTTGCAATAGCCAGAGGAATGCATGCAAAATGAATAATAGAAACAGAGAAATCGGAGAGAACTGGCAGGGATCCAGCTCCTACTTTTTTGCAAAGCGACATAAGACAATGTGAGTGATCAGTCAGTGAATGTTCTGATTTTACAGCAAACTTGATGGCAATTGAGTAACATAACTGCAAAATAAGTGACTTTTTCGATGATAAGTCAGGGATGATTAGTTTGTGGCATATCCAGAATTACAATATTTAAAGGAACAGTAACACAAACAAATTTTATGTGACAAATCCACTCTAAACTGCTTCAATAACAGCTCTATTGTGCATACAGTTTATTATATTCAATGCTTTGTCCAAAAAACGTATTAAATCTCTGCTTCCGGATGTACACTGGCGAAAGTGCGATTCTGCAAAATCCGAGGTGCGGCGCTCCACATCTCTGCCTAGACTGCTGAACCGGAAGCTAGTTCTTGCTGCTATACTGAGGATTTTACAGACCTCTGCAGGACTTACACTACTTCTGTGCTGCAAGCAGGGAAGGAATGTCCGCAGCGTAATTTACTTCTGTGAGTGCTGTGAGTGGAGAAGGAATGTCCGCAGCAGTTATTCCTAAACTTGCTTTAGCTCGTTCAGTGCTGCGAATGGTAAAGGTAGCACTCAGATCAGCCATAAATCTAACACACAGGACCCAGTAAATTACCGCTGAGGACATTCCTTTGCGGGGAAAAAATCTGGTTTTCACAATTTTTTTGGGGATTTTTCATCTAATTTTCACAGGAAAACTCAGATTTGTGCCTGAAAACTTCAGGGTATTGAATGAAACCCTGCGCACATCAAAAAATCATTGGGACTTCTCCCTTTGACTTAAATAAAACCTCGACAGGTCTTAGATGCCGGATTTTCTGATTCGGACTTTTCCATCCTCGGGGTTTAATAAATTCTGAAAAATTCATGATTTTTTAAAAGTCAGATTTTATAATAAAATAAAATCAAAAAATTTTTGTGATGTTTGTATTCGGACTTTAGTAAATAACCCCCATACTCTAAGGGGGGTTATTTATCAAAGTCCGAATTTATCTCAATATTTTCTGCTACAAACTCCTATCAAATTCGGGTTTTTTATGCTTATTTATTATTACATTATCCCGAAAATTTTGTTTGTGGGAAAAAAATTCAGTTTTTGACGATTTTTTCAGATCTTTCATCCAATTTTCAAGATTTGTTTTTGATTTTTCCCCCAAAAACTCAGATTATTGCCTGAAAACTCAGAAAACTTCGGGGTATTGCACGATACCCAGCACACATCAAAAAATCATTGGGACTTCTCCCATTGACCTATATGCAACCTTGACAGGTCTGAGATGCCGGATTTTCTGATTCAGACTTTTCCATCCTCTGGGTTTAATAAATTCCAAAAACATTCAAGATTTTTTAAAAGTCTGATTTTTAAAAAAAAATCACAAATTTTTGAGAGTTTAGTAAATAACCCTCTAAGTAAATTATTTCAGTCTTGTTTCTTTTAGTTTTGGAAATTACAATGGTGTGGACACTGTTATTAAGGCTAGCTTTAGATCATGCCAAAATCTTGTTTAGGCGCCAAGATGGGGGACCTGATGTCCATCCCCATGTACAGGCTACACAATTAAATGGTTAAGAGAAAGGGGGAATGTAAAGGGTGCAGTGAGATATAATTGCTGAATGGAAAGTGAAAGTAATTGTCTGCTCCACCTCTATACCTAAAGCATAGAGGAGGGCAGGCACTATATGACTGACAACTGAGAGTTTTAAACAAATTTATAACCAGTATGGATGTTTTAAATAAAAATAGAATTTCATGTTTAATTTTAAAAGGACTTAGTATACAGCTTTATATGTCTGGGTTGACAGGTCGCCTTTAATTATACTTTGTTAGACACAGGTTTCCCTAGAAGCATTATTTACAAAATAGGTGCATAGTACACAACAGTGAGCTTTGTATCCTATTTTTTTAACTTTGCACTTGCCCCACAGGTTATGCAGTTCTTTGTGCCTTTAAAATGAAAGGAACACTGGCAAAGCAGTATTCAAAGAGGGAGTGTAGTCATCAGTGTTTTGAAACTGCCTGGAACCCCCCTGTGCATTATTTATATACATGTATAAGGTGCAACCATTGCCTGGGATACTTGAGCACTAGTGATGGCTGAATTTATTCGGCAGGCGCAAATTTGTGGCAAATTCCCGCGATTGGCAGCCGGCATATAAATTAGAGAAACCGACGATAGAATTCGCCAGCGAAAATTCACCGGCGTAAAAAAAATGGATGCCGGCGTCTGTTTTTTTGGATGCCGGCTCATTTTCGCCAGCTAATTTGCACCGCAGGCGTCAAAAGGGAGACGCCGGCGCTGTTTCGTGAATTTTTCGGCGAAGTGAAACACCCCAAATTCCCCCATCACTACTAAGAGCCACTATAGAAGGAGAGGGAATCCACGCTCAGCCAATTAAGTCTTTATAGATGAATGCATCAATCCTCTTAAATAGATGTACCGAACATCCAAAACTGTTAGACTTTCAGTAAGGAAGAGGAGAGCACTCGAACACAGATTAACTGTTTGTGATTAATATTTATTTAAGCTGCTATACACGACATGTTTCGGGCTGTAATTGCCCTTTCTCAAGTGTAACCACTATTTTGCTTGCCCTGGTGATCTTGCATTTGCATCTGGAGCAATTATAAATTGTGCCTTAGTTATTTCCCTGAAGAAGTCTATGTCAAGGGCCGAGTGCTCTGGTTGGGACATACGGACCAAGGAGGAAGCCGCAAGCACCAAACAAGGGGTTAAGAAGTAAGTGATGTCAAGTCCAGGCAATGGTCGGTTCAAGCAGCAAGAGTTCTTAGACAGAAGAAACTTAGGATCAGGAAATCAGAATCAGCAATAAAAGATGTAGTAATATATGATCAGACGCAGGTCGTTACTGCAAAAATTCAAGTGCTTTAATTCTGAACACGACATGTTTGAGCCGAGCTCTTTCTCAAGACACTTGAGAAAGAGCTCGGCTGGAAACATGCCGTGTTCAGCATAAAAGCACTTGAATTTTTGCAGTAACAACCTGCGTCTGATCATATATCACCACATCTTTTATTGCTGATTACTGGCTTCAATCGGACGGAAGCAGCGGTTAATAGGTCGAATTAACTGAATCCATTTCCTCAGTTTGACTTGAAGAAATCAGAATCAAGTAGTAATAGCACCATCAGGAACACACAAAGTAGAACGTATAATCAGGCAAGGTTATGAAGTCTTAGGGGCAGATTTATCAAGGGACGAATTTCGAAGTAATGGGAGTTTTTTTTAACTCCCATAACTTCGAAATTGTAATAAAAAAGATCAACCTAAATGTATTAAAAAATAAAAGTTTTTTTGTGTGGTTGAATAGGCTGTATTCAATCGTTCGAATCGAAGTAAGATCAAACTCGATCAAACTCGATTTGAAGTATTTAAAAGAAAAAACTTTTTCAAAGTCCACCAATTGACTCCAAATAGGTTCTAGAAAGTCCCCCATAGGCTTAAACAGCAATTCAGCAGTTTTTTTTTTTCAAGTTTTAATCGAATTTGGACTATTCCCGAGTCGAAGTACACAAAAATAGCTCAAAATTCGAATTGTTTTATTTCGCATTTTTAATTCGACCATTGATAAATCTGCCGCTTAGTGACAATTTAATGGGAGATTTTCACGACGAAACGGGTGTGGTAACATCACGCATATAAAAACCTCAAAATTTTTATTTAATTAGAATTTTTAGTGCATTACCAGCAAAAAAAACTCAAAAACTCAACATTCTAAAACCTCAAATAACTAAATATTTTATAGTTTGCCAAGGACAGCTCTTATTGGGGCTCATTTATCAACACCGGGCAAAATTTGCCCATGGGCAGTAACTATAGCAACCAATCCGAGTGACTTTCTTCAGCCAGCTGCAGGTAGAACAATGAATGCAACTATTTGATTGGTTGCCATGGGTTACTGCCCACAGGCAAATTTGCTCAGTTTTGATAAATAAATTACTGACTTTTAGATGGTATAGTTGTACATTCATTTTTTGTGTTTTTTTCTTTGGGGCATATTTATCAAGTGTCGAATTTAGAGTTTATGGGAGTTTATAAAAACTCCCATAAACTCGAAATTTGAAAAAGAAAATGACCAATTGAAATGTATTAAAAAATTCAAATTTTTTAAATTCAAGTGAATAGGATCGAGCAAACTCGAACCAAATTTGATCTGAGTTATTTTTAACAAATTGATTGTAGGAGGTCCCCCATAGGCTAAAGCACATATAGGTTTTAGATGGTGAATAGTCAAATTTGAATTCATTACATTCAGTACATCATAAATTTCAAAATTCAAATTTTTTTAAACTCAAATCGAATTTGAACTATTCCCTAGTTGAATTACACTCAAATAAAACTTGGACCCTTAATAAATCTGCCCCTTAATACATATTGAAAATTGTATGTTTTAAAATCATTCTTCACACACAGGATTTTCAGTGCTAAAAAGTTTGAGCCGTGAAAAAAGTTTATAATCAACCCCTGTATGTTAGAGCAATAGTTTTTTGGCAGCTGGGGTCTGTCACCCCCATTTGAAGGGTTTAGAGGTTGAAAAAGGCAGATAAGGTAAAACCTATATTTAGGGTCGAATTTAGAGTTTTTATAGTTGTACATTCATTTTTTGTGTTTTTTTCTTTGGGGCATATTTATCAAGTGTCGAATTTAGAGTTTATGGGAGTTTATAAAACCTCCCATAAACTCGAAATTCGAAAAAGAAAATGACCAATCAAAATGTATTAAAAAATTAGAATTTTTTAAATTCAGGTGAATAGGATTGACCAGCAAACTCTAATCAAATTTGATTTGACAATTTTTTTTAAAAAAAAACAATTTTTTTTTTCAAAAGTCCACCAAACGACTCCAAATTGATTGTAGGAGGTCCCCTATAGGCTAAAACACCCATTCCACAGGTTGTAGATGGTGGATAGTCAAATTTAATTCTTAAAGAGACAGTACATGATACAGTACATGATAAATCCTTAATACATATTGAAAATTGTATGTTTTTAAATCATTCTTCATACACAGGATTTTTAGTGCTAAAAAGTTTGAGCCGTGAAAAAAAAAAAGTTTATAATCGACCCCTGTATGTTAGAGCAATAGTTTTTTGGCAGCTGGGGGTCAGTCACTCCCATTTGAAGGGTTTAGAGGTTGAAGCGTTCAGAGGTTGAAGAAGGCAGATAATATAAAACCTAAAAAAGAAATGAAGACATAAACACACACAATTTTTTATATCAATTACTTGCCAGCTTTCAGGTTACTGAATTCATTTGTTTTCTGAAGGAATTATTTGCTTGAACATAGACTGGTAAAGATACATCTGCCCCTATTCATTTGGCAGTCTCCTAGTTCCATCATTATCAGGACAGTGCCCAGTCTCTAGCATAATGTAATATATACAGTATATACCTGAAAGACTCCTGCTGGCTTCTCATTCATTATTAAATATTAATTCCAAGAAATGTAAACACAGTAATACATAAGAACAGACATACAGTATATTGACAATCTATTCAATACACATCACACATTATTACCAATGAATGGAATCTATGAGTTCTATTAATGCCAGAAGAAATATCACATGTCTTGTATGTATGCTTAATATATACTGACATGTTCACTAGATGTTCTTACAGCCTGATGCATATGAATTCATCTTATTGATTGCTCACTTTACCATTCATATTTGTGGAAGGAAAAAATGCATTATATAAGGAGCTATGCTATTTAATAGATGACCTTAATACAGAGGTAACGGTGCTCATATAGCTTATTATATGTAAACATGCCAGAAATAGATTAAATAACCAAAACAATATTCTTTGTAATATTACAATAGTACCTTATGTTTAATTGGCTGTTAGAAACTGACTTGTCTACAACTAGGGACCTTGTATTTGTTGGCCCCTGCCCCTCCTGGTTGAGCCATAGGACACTGCATAGGGTCAGCCTTGCAACCAGTGTTAAAGACTATTTCTCTCTCTATTTGTACCTCTACTTTACTTCATTGATACCTGTATTCAAATAAGAGTCTATTTAAGACCATGATCCATGGCTGGATCATTAAGCTTCTATCTAAGTTCTTCTGTTTTAGTCCTGCGTCCTGTGTCCTGAGGGAATCGGGGGTTATCCTTCCACTGTATAGAGCACTGGTAAGGCCCCATCTAGAATATGCCGTACAGTTTTGGTCTCCATCACTCAAACAGGACATTATTGTATTAGAGAGGGTACAGAGAAGGGCAACTAAGCTGGTAAAAGGTATGGAAAATCTTAACTATGAGGAAAGACTGGCCAAATTAGGGTTGTTCACGATGGAGAAGAGGCGTTTAAGGTGAGGTATGATAACTATGTATAAATATATAAGGGGATCATATAATAATCTCTCTAATGTTTTATTTACCAGTAGGTCTTTCCAGCTGACACAAGGTCACCCATTCCGATTAGGAGAAAAGAGATTCTGTGAAGATGTGGAATTGTCTCCCTGAATCAGTTGTACAGGCTGATACATTAGATAGATTTAAGAAGGGGTTGGATGGCTTTTTAGCAAGTGAGGGAATACAGGGTTATGGGAGATAGCTCATAGTACAAGTTGATCCAGGGACTAGTCCGATTGCCATCTTGGAGTCAAGAAGGAATTTTTCCCAGTCTGAGGCAAATTGGAGAGGCTTCAGATGGGGTTTTTTTTTTTTGCCTTCCTCTGGGTCGAATTTCGAATTTGAAAAACTTTGAAATTTGAATTTAAAAAGACCAACTGAAATGTATTTAAAAAACTTTTCTCTTTATTTGTACCCCTACTTTCCTTTATTGATACCTGTATTAAAACAAGAAGCGATTTAAGACTACCTCTTGAGACTATCATGGCTGGATCATTGAGCTTCTATCTAAGTTCTTCTGTGTTTTAGTCCTGAGTCCTGTGTCCTGAGGGACGGCAAATCCGTTCTTCTAATGATCTACTGGTTGGTCGAGTACTTAAGCCCTAACAATCTGATAATGGGTAGCACCTCACCCAAGATTATTAACCAAAAGCTCAAGGGTTCTTCCTGTGGTCCTACATATTGCTTCTTACTACACTTCTTGCTACACTTGGGGGCAGATTTATCAAGGGTCGAATTTTGACTTTGAAAAACTTTGAAATTCGAATTCAAAAAGACCAACCGAAATTTATTTTAAAAAAATCAAAATTTTTCTTGCAAAAAGCTTGGTGATCCATAATCCTAAATAAAGTAGTAAATGTATTTAATAATTGATTGTAAAGATTGGAGTTGGTCATGTGGGAAAGGTATAACAAGCAAATAAAGCAGGTAAAGAGGCAACAAAGTAGGGTGGTAGAATGTTATCAGCAAGATTTAATACTAAAGGTCACAGAATGTGTAAAAAGTAAGCCGTTTCTGCAATGGGGTTCTCTTCATATAACTATCCAGACACACAATACAGCCACAAGTATCTCAACACAAGTATTTCTAAAGCCAGATGTTCTCATATAAAATGCTCACTACTTTATCCAAACTGTCTCTGGAAAGAATGTCAGAACAAGAACTATCCATCAGGAAGATGGTGTCTTCATGATAAGCAGCTTCACACAAGCTGAAATACCTCATTAGCACATTCTCCACTATGCTGGAGGGGATGTAACTACACTGGCACTCTGCCTCATATCTTCTGATTTTATCCTATTATCCAGCCTCTCTGGGATGAGGTTGCAGCTCTCTAACCGTAAAAATTAATGTGGATAAAAATTACATATTTTATTTACTGAACTTATTGCACCAGCCTAAAGTTTCAGCCTGTCAATAGCAGCAATGATCCAGGACTTCAAACTTGTCACAGGGGGTCACCATCTTGGAAAGTGTCTGTGACACTCACATGCTCAGTGGGCTCTGATTGGCTGTTGAGAAGCTAAGCTTAGGGCTCGTCACTAATTATCCAGCAGAAAATGAGCTTCCCCTGTAATATAAGCTGATGCTACAGGTTTGCTGATTATTAAATTCTGATGCTAATTGCACTGGTTTCTGTTCAGCCATGTAGTAATTATCAGTATTAATTACCAATCAGCCGAACCTCAATGTTAGCCTATGGGGAAGGTCCCCATAGGCTTTCTAAAAAATTTTTGGTCGAAGGAAAATCGTTTGATTGATGTATTAAAATCCTTTGAATAGTTCGATCAAACAATTTTTCCTTCTAACGTTTCCTTCTAATTGAACGAATTGCGGTAAATCCTTCGACTTCCATATTCAAAGTCGAAAGATTTAACTTTGACAGTCGAATATCGAGGGTTAATTAACCCTCGATACTCAACCCTAAGTAAATCTGCCCCTAAGCAAGCGCTATATAGTGTTTGTAATTATGCCAGCAGAAACCAAAAAAATTATATAACCCCCATTTGTACATGTGCCAGCAGCAGCCAATCCCTCATATTGCCCCCAATCTGAAACTGTCCCAGCAGGAGCCAAAAATCCACCATATTGTCCACAAATATGTAGCTGTGCCAGCAGCAGCCAAGAGGGAGGTGGGGAGTGCCCACAGTACAAATCATGGGCAAGAGGGGGTTGGAATAGGCGGTTTATAAAATTAAAAAGGCCAATTAAACCAGGGTTTAAAAAAAAAGAAAACAAAATCCCCCTAAAAGTGCGCCCCCCATCATGATTGCACCCTAGGCGACCGCCTACTCTGCCTACCCCTAGTTCCGGCCCTGATGGGGGTTCACATTTAACCGAGAGGGGTTTCTTATCTTGTTGAAGTGCCATGTAATAGAGAAAAGAGTAAACATAAAAACATAATATTGACTGCATTGATTACAATTTATTAGCCATTTCTTGCCTTGCTATTCGGCCTCTTTTTAGCTTTCATACAGCTGCGTATTTGAGACTAAGGGGCAGATTTATCAAGGGTGGAATTTTGAAGTGAAAAAAACGTCGAAATTCGACCATCGAATAGGTGTAGTATGATAGTCGAAGTCAAAAGTTTTTTCCTTCAAATTAAAATTGTTCAATCGCATGATGAAATCCTTTGAATCGTTCGATTTGTACGATTTAATCGTGCGATTTTACAAAAAAACCTTTGACTTCTCAAAACTAAAGGCTCATATAGGTTAAAGGGGTTTCCCCCATAGGCTAAACAGCAATTCGGCAGGTTTAAGGTGGCGAAGTGTCGAAGTCAAAGTTTTTTTAAAGAGACAGTACTTCGATTTTCAAATGGTCGAATTTGTGAAGTTTTTTCAATTCAAATCTAATTTTGGCCTATTCGATGGTCGAAGTACTCAAAAATTACTTTGAAATTCGAAGTTTTTGAATACGAAAATTCACTTCGACCCTTAGTAAATGGGCCTCTAAATTTTTTGTCTACAGAGGCCCTCTCCTATTCATTTTAAACTGGCTGGTTTCTCAAGCATCTGCTACTCAAGCTAACAATTGAAATGAAGATGAGCATAACATTTTTTTCAATAAAATGACCATAGTTTATTTCTTTTTAGAAAAATGGTGGAAACTTTTTTTCAGGGTATAAATAGAATTTTTTATCTTTGTTTACAAATGGGCCGAAACTCAGTTTTCTGTTCTTGATGCAGCCAAATCCAAGCCTAATCCTTGGCTTAAATGTTCACCAGATCCTTAGAATTTGTATTTGGTTAGCTAAATGCTTTGTAATGATGATCTTAATTTGATTAATTTCAGGGACATAACTATAGAGGAAGCAGACCTTGTGGCTGCAGAGGGGCCCAGGAGATATATGGGCCCCAAGAGGCCCTAATTAATGAGCAATTTCAATATATAAATTGGTAAAACAGAAGGACCTCTGGATTAGGGATGTAGCGGACCGCCGACAATGTGTTCGCGAACGCCGTTCGCGAACACCGGCAAAAAATGCGAACAGTTCGCAAACAGTTCGCGAACTTCGAACATCCGAAAATCGTTCGATTCGAACGATCGAAGGATTTTAATCGTTCGATCGAACGATTTCTGTTCGAATCGAACGATCGAAGCCATTGGTTCGAATGATTTCATTCAATCCAATGGCTTCGATCGTTCGATTAGAACGAAAATCGTTCGATTTTAGCGATCGAATGGTCGAATGGTCGAACGATTTTGACGCGAACGCCTATTGGCGAACGTCGCGCGACGTTCGCGAACTTGCGGCGGACGCGAACAGTCGAAGTTTGCGTGAACTAGTTCGCCGGCGAACAGTTCGCTACATCCCTACTCTGGATATGTTGGGGGCCATAAAATGAATTTGCTGTTGGGCCCAGTAGCATCTATGTACGCCACTGTATAATTCCTTTTGGGATTTTGTTTTCAAGTTTTCCTTTGTCATTTCATTAAAAGCGGCTAATATCTCGAAAACTAGAAAAAAAAGTGCTCAGAAGAAAAGTCATTTGTTTCGAGGGTTTACATTTCCTTTAATGGAGTGTCAGATCACATTTTAAACGTAATGTTGAACATGGGCGTAGGGCTCTTTACTAAAGCCCTAATGTCAGGCACTAATTTTATCTCTCGGCTTTATTATATAATATATATATATATATTTATTTTCCATACAATCAGCTACTTCTTCATGCTATCACGTACTTATTCCATAATTAATATCCCTGGGGAGGTTATTTGCACCAAAACATTGCCAGTACTGCATAGCAACACACTTCACTCAACATTTACACTGATTGATGGGATTAGCCCCATGTACTGCAGATGTGGCTATGACATTTAGGTACAGAGATAACTAATGTACGAGCTCCAACACAGGAGTTTCCTTTTATTCCCAACTCATCTTCCCGTGACTTTTCTCATTGTTTTCCCCTCCGAGTCTCTCTCACTTGCCTGTAACAAAATAGAAAGTCTGTTTTTGCCTGAAAACAATGTGCATAATTTAACAAAGGAGAGAAGAAGTACAAAACTAATGTTTTCTATAAAAAGTTGAAGCCACTTCCATATTTCATTGTACAAATACACAAACTTCCTTTTTTTCCAGGAATGGGATTTTTAGCTCAGTCTCACCCAAAAAATGTATTTTATAAATGTGCCGGTTAAGTTGCAGCATTGAATGCAGGTGCCTTTGCTACCTGATGCTTCTCTCTGCCCCTCACAACAAATGTTTCATCTGACACAAAGTATAGTCAGTATAGCCAAACTAAGGTTGCCATCTGATCAGTTGTCACCCTGACAGCCTGGGTTTTCCTAAGGGCTGTCCAGGTCAAAACTGCCTGCCCAGTTTTCCAAATCAGGAAATCCAGACAGGACTCTCATTGAATGATGAGAAGATCAAACAATCTCAGATCATTGCTTAATACCCCTGCCCTATGCCATGAGCCCGCTCATAACATCACCTTCCCCTGCCATCATCCACCTGTCCCCTGATGTAACTCGCTTTGCCCCTCCAACATCACCCACCCAGCTCCCTGCCCAGATTTAGCAAAACAAAAAGATGGCAACCTTAAGACAGAAGTACTCTCTGCATGAGAACTAACAGACTCAATCTTTCACCCCTTAGTGAAAGTGCACCTCTTGCACTTCTATCCAGTGTCATAGTATATGATCCCTACTATCTTGTGAAAAAGATAAACACAGATCTTTTATGCAGGTCTTCCACTCTTTGAACCCAAAGTGATGACGAGTGAAACTGACAGTTGACTAGTTGACTAGAACCAAACACATGGCAAAATTTTAGTGCTGGTTCACGAACATTTTCACATCTGAAAATTTGTGATTTATGCAAGGACCATGGATGGTGCCCAACTGACAGCTAGGTCAGGTCTTCCACTCTTTGAACCCAAAGTGATGACGAGTGAAACTGACAGTTGACTAGTTGACTAGAACCAAACACATGGCAAAATTTTAGTGCTGGTTCACGAACATTTTCACATCTGAAAATTTGTGATTTCTGCAAGGACCATGGATGGTGCCCAACTGACAGCTAGGTCAGGTCTTCCACTCTTTGAACCCAAAGTGATGACGAGTGAAACTGACAGTTGACTAGTTGACTAGAACCAAACACATGGCGAAATTTTAGTGCTGGTTCACAAACATTTTCACATCTGAAAATTTGTGATTTCTGCAAGGACCATGGATGGTGCCCAACTGACAGCTAGGTCAGGTCTTCCACTCTTTGAACTAGGGATGCACCGAATCCACTTTTTTGGATTCGGCTGAACCCCCGAATCCTTCATGAAAGATTCGGCCGAATACCGAACCGAATCCGAACCCTAATTTGCATATGCAAATTAGGGGCGGGAAGGGGAAAACATTTTTTACTTCCTTGTTCTCTGACAAAAAGTCACGCAATTTCCCTCCCCGCTCCTAATTTGCATATGCAAATTAGGATTCGGATTCGGTTCGGCCGGGTAGAAGGATTCGGCCGAATCCGAATCCTGCTGAAAAAGGCCGAATCCCGAACCGAATCCTGGATTTGGGAGATCCCTACTTTGAACCCAAAGTGATGACGAGTGAAACTGACAGTTGACTAGTTGACTAGAACCAAACACATGGCGAAATTTTAGTGCTGGTTCACGAACATTTTCACATCTGAAAATTTGTGATTTATGCAAGGACCATGGATGGTGCCCAACTGACAGCTAGATCAGGTCTTCCACTCTTTGAACCCAAAGTGATGACGAGTGAAACTGACAGTTGACTAGTTGACTAGAACCAAACACATGACGAAATTTTAGTGCTGGTTCACGAACATTTTCACATCTGAAAATTTGTGATTTATGCAAGGACCATGGATGGTGCCCAACTTGGAGAGGACCCCTCACACCAGAAATTCTGAAGACTAAACTTAGGCAATGGGAATAAAGGGGTAAATAATAACAAGACAGGTCATCAGTTATCCTGCTGTCATTCAAAGGATATCTTGTACAGTGAATTTCCATCAACTCTCACCCCCATTGCTCTTCAGTTCAGGATCCCCCCATTTACTGGTTTGAGCACCCACAGTTTGAGAACATCTGCTCTGGGAAATACAGTGTCTTTGTATTAGCTTGTTAAACCATTGTACTTGAAACTTTCTAATGAACAAAATGTATTCAAAGGCATTGTGTTATTGTGCAGTTGAGTTAAGATAGTTTCCCTATCATAAACATGACCTGACTGTAGCAATAACTGGACATACCCTGACCTATTCTATTCTTTATAGGATTGCAGTGCCGGACTGTCTGACAGATTAAAGCCAACCATTTTCATTGAAGTGGCTCATCTCAGTGAATATATCAGCTCTCTGTACCTACTGTCCCCTAATGATAAACCATGACAGATTTTTGCGGGTGTCTGTTTTACAAAAGCATAGCTTTGAGGAACACTGACCTCTATTGTATGTCATTATTCAGACTGATGAGAAATGTTTTTTGGTCTAGCTCTAGGTGGAAACGTGTCCTAGGAAATTGCAAATTATTAAATGGGGAATTTTAGACAATTTGATGAATTTACTTGAGGAAAGAACATAGCTTGAAGTTATCTTTAGCATATGACACCGTTACTGCAGATTTATTAGGTCACCCCTCAAAGAAATTCTTAAATCTCGAGGTCTTTAAAACACACCAGCAGTCATTTACATAATAAAAAAGGCTAGTCTGACTCAATATAATGCACATTTATCCTACTAAACCCAACGGAATCTCAACAATGGGGAAGAGAACTTAAAGGAGAATTCAACCATAAACTTGAAAAAAACCGTACTCCCCTACCCTACATAGACCCCCCCTCCCTCCTCCCCCCAGCCTAAGTGTTACCCTGGGAAAATGCCCCTCTGTGCAGATGCAGGCATCGGAGTTCAAGGGCGCCATCTTTAGCCACTTTTGTAGTCTTCGTAATGAGCCTGGCATGTCGGCACATGCCCAGTTTGAGCAATTTTCTGTTTCGCGACAACTGTGCATGCTCCGAAACTCATGAAAATTGCTGAATTGCCAGTCTCATTATGAAGATTACCGAAGAGCCGGAAGCTGGCACCCGTGAACTCCGATGCCTGCATCTGCACCAAGGGTTAAGTAAAACGTTAGGGGCATTTGCCTGGGGTAACATTTAGGCTTAGGGGAGGAGGGAGGGGAGTCTATGTAGGGTAGGGAGTAAGGTTTTTTCAAGTTTAGGGTTGAATTCTCCTTTAAAGGAGATGGTAAATAACGATATAAGGGGTAACATTGTAACTTATCTAGTGACCCATCAACCAGCTAAAAGGTTCTTTTTGATTATTTGCGTTTCTATTCTGCTTGTCTATATATTCTTACTGTTTGGAGGGGATTAGTACATGAGCATTTTGAGTGGCTTTCTCTTTGAAGAGGTGCCTAGCTTTGCCTTTAACCTTCAATACTTCTGACTTCATTAGCACAGAAGGGAATTACGAAAACTGACACTTAACATAACGTTCCTTATGCCCTCTATGGACCCCCTGGGCCTGTTAATTCTCTTTTCAAGAAGCTACCAGCAGGGTTATTCTAGATATTATTCAAGATAATGTCATCATAATGGTCTAATCACTTAAACACAATCCCTTCAAAAATCCATGCCTCCTAGGGAAAATATTGAAACATGAAAACCCCTAATCCCTAATATGAACACCTGTGTGTTTTTTTTCTCTTTGTCTCTTTCTCAGAATGCCCTGTTTTCTATCGACTTTATGAGCACAGAAATGTTATTCAAAAGAGACATTTGCTTTGGATCTTTGTTTGTTAAGAAATTGGAAGTAGCATTTAATGACACCTGGATGCTGAATGAGAATGTTGATATAATTGTTGCCTTTAGAGCCATACCAAGCACGACGACTGCTAACTGTCAGCAGCTTATTGGACTGTCTATGAGGCTAACATGACAGTTTCCCCAACTGATATCTCACAGGGCTCAGGTATCAATCAAGTTGGACAAGGTTGAAGAGTTCTTTTTGTTAGTCTAGAAGCCGATTGAATAGGTTCTAAGAAATCGAGGTGCCAGGAAATTTAATAATGGTACTTGGCACTGTGATTTGAATTTCATTTGCTTGTGGATTTTTATTATAGATGTTTCCGAACACCGGCCTGGATATGAAACTTTGGATATTGCTACTTTATAGTGTACTATACCATATGGACTTACAGGACAATGATCTAAATTGACTGCCGAAGCACTGTATGTTAGCAATTCCATTGAGAGTATTTCATAGCGGTTTACTGTGAATAAATGTGATTTTGCTTTTTACTTTTGATCTGATGATTACATATATTCTGCTCTCATGCTCTTTTAATGGCACTGACATCCTGTGTCATCAATATAAGTCTAAAATATATATATATATTGGTATAAAGGTATGGGACCTGTTATCCAAAATGCTCGGGACCTGGGGTTATATAATGAATCTTTCCGTAATTTGGGTCTTCATGCCTTAAGTCTACTAGAAATTCATTTAAACATTAAATAAACCTAATAGGCTGGTTTTGCTTCCAATAAGGATTAATTATATCTTAGCTTGGATTAAGTACAAGTTACTGTTTTATTATTACAGAGAAAAAGAAAATCATTTTTAAAAATTTGGATTATTTGGATAAAATGGAGTCTATGGGAGCTTTCTGGATATCGGGTTTCCGGATAAGCGATCCTATACCTGTATTGGATATTTTTTTTGGGGGTAGAAGACCCCCTTTAAGTAGCCGTTAAAGGGGACATCTTTGTCATTTGGTTTTCATTTTCTTATTTCTTTTTTGGGGATAAAAGACCCCCTTTAAGTAGCCATTAAAGGGGACATCTTTCTCATTTGCTTTTCATTCTCTTATTTCTTTTTTGGGGATAAAAAACCTCCTTTAAGTAGCCGTTAAAGGGGATATCTTTCTCATTTGTTTCACCTCTTTAGCAGGTTCTCTTGCTTTCATGCTCATTTTCAACACACTGCATGTTCTCCCAATAATCAGATCTCATAGCACGATACATTATAAAAACGATGGGATTCCGAATTGTAATACTTCAAATATATTATGGAAAATGTTCATCTAAGGGTAAAGGGACAACGCTGAATAACATTCTCTAGAAATGCTCCAAAACTCCTTTTGTTTGAATCACCTGTTTGGGGGATTTATATTTTTTCGTTCACATATGCAACAATCTGTATGTTAATTTAAAAGATCCAGATTATTATTGCTTGGTGAATTGACTTGCTCACTATGTACGTGGAATATATTTAGGCTATATATATATATACATAAGGCTATATATATATATATATATATATATATATATATATATATATATATATATATATATATATATATAGATCTCAAAGGAAGGCGATGCTTGGCAATATAAAAAAATATAAGGATATTAGAAGCTACGGTTCCATGACCTGTATAAATGCACTCGTCATTATATAGTCATGAAACTCCATGGGGGGGCAATATTCCTTATATAAACAGATTATAGCCTTGATACAGCTGTAGGCAGAGTAGAAAAAAACTGAACCACATTTTCATAATTCTTATCTATATATATAAAACTCAATTCATTTTAAGACCAATGTAATACTGCTCTCCCAAGAGGAAATATATGAAATTAGGTTTAGGTTACAGTTTATTTTCCCCACTGAAAGAATATTTATTCCTATATTTTCCAGGTGTGAAACAGCAGTGGTACTTAAGGTGCCATTGATAAGATATAGGCTGATATTATTTTTAATTAAAGAAGCTGTTTCCTTCCTAAAAAGTGTTTTCTTCATATAAAAAATATCCAGCAGATTAAGGCTTCTGGAAAACAGGTTCTGGTGGAGAAATCCCGAGGGCACTTGCCTTTTTCATGACTTTAGAGTTTATTAAGAACAACCTGAGCGTCTCAATTCATCAGGGCAGCGGTCGGATCCTCAGCTGATAAAGTCATCGTTCCACATAAAATTCCACAGCTGGTTCTTGCAGAAATACTGGCTCTATAGGAAACAGAGAGTGTTTTAGTATCTCATGGTAGCCTGAGCTTGATAAAATGCTCTACTAAAATCAACGTGTTTTTTTTAATGCACTGCGTCGGGTAACCCATCCACACAATCTAAATTCACTAACATGGTGGGACTCTAGATTGTTATTCCATTTTAAACCCTATGCCTTGTTCTTATTTTTACTATTCACTTTTTTAAACCCTGGGGAAGTTCATTTGTTGTACTCTCCATACAAGTGCAGGATTGGTCTGACTGATTAAACCTAGTACTGATCAGTCCAGGTCATAGCAAAACTATTCCTGACCACAGCCAAGAAGGAGGACAATTAACAGAAGCCGGTGATTCCCAGTAGAGCAAGAAAGGAACAAGAACATTTTTTATAGTGTATATTGGGCACCTAATTAGTCCTATCAAACTTTCCTTCTCTACATAAAAGAAAATCAGAGCACATAGACTAACCCTTTCAGTACTAATCTGTTCTCTCTCTGTCCCTTGGCTTTTCCCTGCTTGAAAGAAAGTAAGTTGCAGGTAAAACTTAGTCCTTGTGTAGCGATATAATAAATTGAGTGGCACCGTCTCTATTATGAGCTTACTTTCAAATATATGTGTGCCATGGATGAGACCTTTCTCTCAGGTGCAAGCCTTTGCAACGGTGTGGAGACAGGGTGTAGTGCAACTGTAACAAAGTGCTTATGCACAAGAACTGGGCGCTTAACCAGGAACTTAGTTTATTTACATGATAATCCACAATCAGTACAGAGAACATATAGCATAAAGGATAGCACATTTACTTTCAGCACCAAACAACAGCTTGATCCGTACAGGCAAGGGAACAATTACAGCAGTAGTTAATACAGCAAATGAGAAGGTACCCCAGCTTTCAGCCTGTGCCCTAAGTGGAACCTAGGGGAAATTCTACCATACCTAAGTCTATGCACTTAGTCCCTACTTTTGGGTTGTTAGTACCCGGGATCTTAATCCCTTTGACTCTCCTCTTCGGAGCCATGAGCTGCTTAACTATATTACCTAATCTATCACTCCTAGAGTGATCTATGAAAGAGTATAGCTATCCACTTTACTAGGGCCTAAGCGCCTAGGTTCCACTACCCAATCCCTTCCTGCCTGCTTGGTAAGGGCTAAAGTAATGGACCCCGACCACATGGTTACCTAGACCTTACTAGACCTAGACCTATTATAGCACAGTGCTATCTACAGTACACTATGAGAACAATAGGGGCTTATATAAGCAGAGCATGGACACAAGTCCCCATTAAGACCTATTTAGGCGTTTAAAACCTTTAGGATGTGCCTGCCAATATTATGTGAGGGTGTCTAAATTATCACATCCCTACACTTGTGTTAAAATATATAATAAAGCAAGAGAATTCTTAATGAATCAGATGAAAGTTGAGTATAGGACTGGTCAGACCATGGATGACTTTGCCATAGTTGGCCAGCTTAAATATATTACAATGTATGACAAACAATCCCTGTTTTGATTAAAGGGACAGGCATTTTTTAATAGCTTGATGTAAAAAATGTCTTTCATGTAAGGATATGTACGGGACATCATTCAGTTAAATAAAGAATCCAATACCTTACCTTTTGCCATCACATTAAGATTACATTTTCTCCTGGACATTGCCCTTTTGAAAGATGACATAATTGACAATACATCTTAATTGCATTTTACTAAATCAAGATTTATTTTAGATTTTTTTAAATTGGTAGCATGTTTTTCCCACAGAAAATGCCAGTTTTTATGAACGGGGTGGCTGTACATAAGAGTTGCAAGTATATAACCCTGGGGTCAGTGGTTATGATATAAGATGATAAAGCACCACTGCCCCATGACCTCAGAGAGTGCACGTGGGTGCCAACCATAATGGGGCCCTACAACAGGTGATAAGGACTGGGCTCCTTGCAGCCCTCCTACAGGTGTACTAAATATTGTAAATGCACTTTAAATCTGAACCCATTTGCAGGAATGTGCAATTAAGTATTAAGCCTTGTCACTTACCCTTTCCCAAGAGGTCTTTAATAAGACAATGAGAAAAGCTACATAAGTTAGACCTGTTTAGAATGGTTAAACCATAGGCTAATTAGCAACTAGAAGCAACATTAGGCTACAGTTTATATACAAGCAGAACATGGAAATTACCAGCACCCCTTCTAGCTAAAACAGCATATCTTTGTTGTATATTTCCCAGCAGTTAGAGAGAGATTTATAATAAAATGAAACACAATTTTAAATTCCCAACAACCACATCGATATTAGCTGATAGCTTTTAATTTCTGTAAGTTACAGTGAATCTCTATTGCAATAAACATTTATTTGTATATATACACAGGTATGAGACCTGTTATTCAGAATGTTTGAGACCTGGGGTTTTGAGAAAACCATGTAAACATTAAATAAACCCAATAGGCTGGTTTTGCTTCCAATAAGGATTAAGTATATCTTACCTGGAGTTGAACCAGCGACCTAGGATTTTCAGGTTGTCTGTATTGCCTCTGCTCTATATGAGCTATCTTATAATTACTAGTAGGAATGGCTTGTTTTACTTGTTTATAATCTGGTCACAGGTGATCAGTGTGAGCCATTAGGCTGCCTATACAATATTACCCCCTGCTCTGCACTGACGCATTGCCCAAAGTATGAGATAATTCCTGGGTGTGCTTGTGATCTGATTTACTGTTCCTGACCATTGCCTGTCCTTGACCTTTACTGATTCACTGAACCAACCTTGGCTGATTTCTGACTATTCTTCTGGATCTTGATTCTGCTCCCCATCGTCTATTTGGTTTGACCTCGGCTTGTGTCCTGACTACGCTTCTGGTTCCCAAATCTGTACTGTCTGTCTGTCTGATTGGTATCAACCACAGCCTGATCCTCGACTACATTCCCTGTTCCCTGTCCTTCCTGTGCACATTACAGATCCCTTATCTGCCCAGAACTCCTCCCTTGATTTTCTATCTTTAAGACTTGGAGGCATCCAAATAGCGGAGGACTCCTCCCTAAGATAAAGGTGTTCGATATAGGCAGAAAAGTGAGCTGAGACTGGGACCTTGGGGTTTGTTCTGTGTTTATGGATACCATATGTTACAGGGTGAAGTACAAGGTTCCGGTCTATTATTACAGAGAAAAACAAAATAATTTTTTGGGTTATTTGGATAAAATGGAGTCTTTTGGAGACTGTATTTCTGTCATTTGGAGCTTTCTGGATAACAAGTTTCTAGATAAGGGATCTCATACCTGTATATACACCTATTAAGTATATTGATGTATAGTATACAGTTCCAGCATTTCTTTTGCAGAGATTTCATTTTACAATGTGACTTGACTTGATTTTTACAGTACTGTACACCACTGTATATTAATTTGCTTCTACTATACTGTCTTGACCTACATAATTGGTAGAATAATATTGGTGTTATAAAGAATAAAGTAAAGCATCTATACGAGTTCTGGCATTTAAGCACTGCCATCTTTTTACTAGGCATGCATACAAGTTTTCAAAACAATTGGCTTCTAACTTACATGCCAGCCCCTAGACCCATTGGTGGCATGGGAACAGGAGTTTGGACTCTTTTTTTTGCAAAGGGTATTTTTCTTTCTATGACTGTCTTGTAAGATGACCTGAACCCTGTGGGAGCATTGAGAACCTCTCAGCATGCTCTTCTGACTACAAGAGTCACCTTTGACTTTGGGTTTGATCCCTGGTTACTTTGATACCTCAAGTCTTAATTCCAGTGCTCCCACACAGACAGCAGAATGTACTAAATTAAAGACTAAAGAGAAATCTATTAGGGAGAGATCAGTGAAGGAAAATAAAGAACAGGTCAACATGTCAAACCAGAAAATAAGTCAAAGGGGTTCAGGTGCAAGGAAGATAACAGAGCTATAAAAAAAAAGAAAACCAAGGCCAGGGAAAGCTTGAGGAAGCTTGGACAGTCACAAACTTTGCAGAAATCTAGAACCCACCATGAGCACATTTATATTTCCTCAATGGTAATTCATAGGCGGAACCCATGCTGTATCATTTACACCTGCAAGTCTTCAACCTACCAATGCAATGTCTGTGAGTCAAGCATAACAAATTGCATCTACATGTGGAGTGTGTTCACCAATAGATGGAGGTTATCACCTTGTGAACTAGGGTCATCAAGAACAGGCTATCAGAGCTTCATGAGTTTCTATAACGCAACTTCATTTATGACAGAAGTCAGTGAACACGTTTTGGCTTTTAATAATTAGGCAAACACATATTGGTGTTGTGATCTATGATTCCGGTGACATTTATCAGCTGTCAAGCAGGTGACCAAAATGCTGCCACCGTGTCTATATCCTGCATCTCCCTGTGTCTGATGCAATAACCTTTAGATGGATGCAGTAGTATTAGAGGGATCTAGTATATGTTTAAGTTTAGGTCTTACCTACTGGTTGGCAAGAGGTAAATGGACAAAGCAACAACTCTATCACGCTTTACAGCTATCATTTAAGATGTTTCTGTAATATCTTAAAGAAACATTGTAAGCAGAAATAAACAAGGAATAACCTATAACCCCCTTCGGCTTTGTTGTTAATTCAGATTCAAATCCGATCTAGACTCTTTACATATCCAACATCCCCAAATAAGGGAAAAATAACCGTGGAAAACAGACTTTGTTTTCACAGAGTCTTTTCTACAAAGAATATTACAAATGTCTTCCTAAACACAAATTCCTCTTTGGTGGGGTAAATGTTTGACACTGGATTTATATAGAGTGCCAATAATACAGTGGGATTATGTCACTGTAGTTAAAGCTCTGTTTGTTGATAGATTTGCCCAGGGCACACTGCTGCTTCACTTTGATGTCTCAAAATCTTATTTTGAAATTCAACTTATATGCATCTTAAATTAAGTTGCAATGAACCTCCAAGTAAAGGGAAATAAATTCAATTCTCTGCAAATTTAGTCTTGTGATCTCCCCACTACTATTATAGAATAGAATATATTTTCAGAAGCATATGCAAATACCACAGAATATATTACTTGCAGCCTACATATAACATAGATTATATTATTTGCAGCCTACATATGTCACAGATAGGGATGTAGCGAACCGCCGACAATGTGTTCGCGAACGCCGAAATGCGAACAGTTTGCGAACTTCGAACATCCGAAAATCGTTCGATTCGAACGATCGAACGATTTTAATCGTTCGATCGAACGATTTCCGTTCTAATCGAATGATCAAAGCCATTGGATCGAATGATTTCATTCAATCCAATGGCTTCGATCGTTCAATTCGAACGAAAATCGTTCGATTTTAGCGATCGAATGGTCGAATGGTCGAATGGTCAAACGATTTTGACGCGAACGCCTATTGGCGAACGTCGCGCGACGTTCGCGAACTTGCGCCGGACGCGAACAGTCGAAGTTCGCGCGAACTAGTTCGCCGGCGAACAGTTTGCTACATCCCTAGTCACAGAATATACTCTTTTGAGATTGTACCATTTTTCAAAGAAGCCCCATTGAACCTGAAATAAATACTGTGCCTCTTACTACAAAATGGGTGGAGGTTATCCAGAATAAAAAATCCAGACTATGTGTGAGAAATAAAAGCAGAGGCGAAAAGTGAAAGAATAAAAAGGTGACAGAATAGAATAAGAAGGGGTGAGACAGAAGGATAAGGGCCAACACAAAAGCAAGAGAATTACAGAAAGTAAAAGTGGGGGAAACTAATGGGGAATGTGAATTTGGAACGAAACAAAAACAAGGAAGAAAGAAAATGAAGAATAAAAGAGGTATAGAGTGGAAGACAAAGATGAGAAGGAATAAAATGATAAAAAGAATGAGGAAGTGGTGAACATAGTAGGGTTGAGGACAAAAGAGAAATTATATAGAAGGGGTGTAGAAGGGAAGAATAGAAAGGGACAGAAGAAGAAGGAGGGGGAAGAGAATGAACAATGACTTTTTGGTCATTTTGCGGGTTTTTGTGTCCAGAGTAGGGTTGTACCGAATCCAGGATTCTGTCCTTTTCAGCAGGATTTGGATTAGACCGAATCCAAGTGTCTGGCAGAAACAAATCGGAATCCTTAAAATCAAGTGAGTTTTCATCACACGAACAAGGAAATAAAAGATTTTGCACGTGATTCTCTTTTGCCCTTTTTAGCCCTAATGGATACAGTATGCAAAGTAGGGTTAATATCTGGTTCAATATTCACCCAAATCTTTCACAGAGGATTTGCGATTCGGCCATATCCAAAAATAGTGCATCCCTAGTGCAGAGGAATCTTATCCTCCACTCCATAAGGAGTTTACAAATATGTAGAATCTTTATTGTTTCAGTCAGTCTGCTGAAGTTCCAAGAGTAGCTAGGACCACAAACTGTAAGGGGTCAATTTGAGAAAGTTCTGGGGAAGTACATTTCTCAAAATCAGGCTTTTCAGCACATTCAGCAGATCCTTTATCCACAATTTTTCTTATTTTATCAAGTGTAAAATCAATAAAATCCATGAATATACAAAAATATGCCAAATAAAAGATGTTGAGATCTTGTAGAAATCAACAGAAGCTGTCCTTCTTTTCTTGCAAAGATCTGTCTTTTGTTCTTGGTTTTAGAAATCTTTGGAGATCACAACCATTTGTGGTTTTAGAGAAAATGAGTTTAAAAAAGCTAATAATGTCTGATAATCTTGACATTCATTCAAACTGGGCTTCAATAGAGTTTCATGTAATAAAGATCATTTTTCTCATAATGGCCTATTATACCATGCTGCATTTTTTGTATTCTTAATTCCTTATTTCTTGTAAAAGCCAAAGAAAGAACCAAAACAGTGCAATTAATGTTTGCTTTTGCCAAATGTAACCATTTAGTAGACTGCAGCATTACTTATACTGTAGGGAAAATGAAATGCGGGGAAAGCAGCAAATAATAAACTTGTACTTTTTAGCAATGTCACAACAAAGGTAAAAGGAAAAAGATCAATGATAATGCCTCAGAGAGCAAATGTTGCAGTGCACTTGTACAGGGTAATCTGTGAACTGTGCCCCTATTACATAAGAACAAAGAATTGTCATTGCTCCTGGTGTGGGGTAACCCAACTTCAACTGAGGCGCAATAGATCAAAAAGGGGGTGAATGAGAAGCTTTAGAGCAAAGGGGATATGATTAACAATTGAATTTATAATTCATAGCAAAGTGTGATTCACACACTGGAGTCAGCAGTTGGCACTATTATGTTTTGAACTGTAATCGCTCTAATGCTTTCACTTATTACAGTTTTATTATAGTTTGCGTCAGCCCCAACCACTTGAATGTGCTTATACAGAAAGAGATGTTACACAATGAAACCTAATGAAAATGGAACAATAGTAGCAATACATTTTCGCTAAATCCATAGCATAAACTTTATATATTTACACACATACAGATTTGGATCTATTATCCATTAACCTGTTATCCAGAAAGCACAGAATTACAGGAAGGCTATCTTTGATAGGGGCACATTCACTTACGTGTAGTGATGGGCGAATTTGTCCTGTGAAAATTTTTTTTGTGAATTTCCCATGAAATTCACGAAACAGCGGAAAATTTGCAAAATGCGTCTCACACTCATGTCAATTTTGACACCGGCATTAAAGTCAATGGGCATGCAATAATGTTGACGAGCGACGGTTTTTTCACTGGAAAATTTTCGCTGCAGTTTTCTGAAATTATTCGCCGGTGGGGAAACACGGAAATTTGCTGCGAATTTATTCACCCATCACTACTCACATGTGAATTTTCTCTTCAACGGTCTCTGCCATACTTCGGGCAACTACGTCAGATGTTAGTTTATGACGAATATGCGTATTCATCAGAATGCACAATTACATCTAGGCGAAAGAACTTTGGCGTACTTTCTTCATCTATTAGCCCACACCATTGGTTGGGGATAATATTTTTGCCCAACAGGTGCCCTTTAAAGTACAGAGGTCCAAATTACAGAAAGTGGAGTGCCGTCCATTCCTTTGGCATAGTTCAAATTACAGAGAGACCCTTTTCCCTTAGGGCACTAAGCTTCTTCTTGCTGGAGCCTTATGCTCCAGGTTTCCCAGCACATCCACCCCTGACAAAGGTGGAGTCCAAAAAAAGCAGAGCACATTGTGACTCCCATTTTTGTAGACCAGAGACACCTGACATCCCTGGCCAAATACGGAACTGCCATGGAAACTTTAACCTAGAAGGGTAAACAGCTGCTCTCTCCCAAATAGTTGTTCTCTAACAACCGGGGTGGTTGGTCATGCAGCAATTGCGCTTAGTATTAGGGAATAGCTTTATGAACACAGTTCATGGTTTCTCTCTATAGGTAAATGAGGAAATGTAGGGGGCTGTTCCAGCTGAATTAGTCTTGATACAGTGGAATACCTATGATGGCATAGTTTTGTGAGAAATCTCCGTTTAGATTATGAGCAAAATGGAATATTGGGATGTTGCCATGAATCAGAAATATTTTCCTCATTCAATAAAGTTATTAATTGCAATAAATACGCCCATGACTAAGTGAAACGCGTAAGAACCTCTAGAGATGTCTATATTTTAATTTATTCAGATAAAAGTTGTTGTTACTTTTATATTTGTGGCCCTGTGGTTTTCCTAGAGTGCCAGGAGGTCCGCATTTGCCTGTTCATAAAATTAACTATTTTCCACTTCCTAAGATGAGGGCCTGGGGCCGGAGCACCTGGACCAATGATTCTACTCTACTTTGGTTACTTGTGGCACCGGTTTGTTGTTTCAAGAAATTTTAATGAATATGCCCCTTAATATCGCTATTAGATAAACATACTGTAGATTTTGAAAAATCATGATATTGGGTTTTTTTAGGCATTTTTCAAAGTAGGACCAAGGTGATCCACTGAAACCAAGAATAATTTATGTTACTAGTGATCATGAGCCACTCTATGAAACGCTTCTTGACAAAGGGGGTAACCCCGAAACGTTGCATGCTGCAATAAACTTATAGCAAGGTATATCCTGCTTGTATTACCTGTGTGCTGGTGAATTCTCGCTGCTATTGATTCGTGAGGTTGCCGTTTCCTCATCTTTGCTGTGCACCAGGGATCTCTTACACTTGGTGGGCCAGGGTGTACGGGCACTCACTCGATTGTTCCCACTCTATGAAACAACATTAAATATTTTACACAGATAATGAACGGACTTATTTCTTTCTAATACCACTATCTACAATAATAAGGAACAATTAAAAAAAACAACACTACAACATTTGGAACAGGTTAAGGGATATAGTTTGATGCCAGTATATCATGAAAAAAGTTGTAAATATTTCTGCTTATTCCAACCATCTGCTTCTCTGTACATTCAGAGTTCAGCTATTTAGCATTCTCTCAATTTCTAATGTTATAAATATTTTTTTTTTCTTGTGAGTGAATCCCATCTGTTTATTCTGGGCAATTCTGAAGGTTTTTATCACGATTTACTGACTTCTGACTGTTCTACAATGACTCAATCACAGACTTTACTAGCGCAGGAGAAGGAACACCAGTTTAATAGACCAGTGTAAAAAGAGAAGAAATAAAAAATAACCCAACTCTCCACAAAAAACAGTGTTTGATTGACCTTAAAATATCTCTATTTATAAAAGTTTTTCCTTTACATTGTTGGCATTACGTTACTTTATTGTTTTTAGAATTGAGTTTTCTGTTATTTGTCTTCTCCATTTCCATTTTATTTTTTATTAAGTTACAAATTTTATCCTGCATGCTCATTTATTGTGGTTTGCTAAGGTGTCTTGTCTATACATCAGAATTTATTCTAGATTGTAAAGGCTAAATGGAAAATGTTCTAATCTTATTTTCTCTTCTCTCTCAAAAGTATCATATTCTATACTAATTCACAAGCCTCTGGGCTTGAGCGATCGGGTACAGAAATCATGCATGAGTTTCTAGACTTATGAATGGTTTCTGCATCCGAATGCTTAATGGAAACAGCTTGAGGAAGGCCCTTCTCTGTTTCAGCAGGATAATAACCCCATGAACAAAGTAAGGTCCACACAAAATGGGTTTGCAGAGATGGTAGTGGAAGAATTTGACTGGCTTGCACAGAGCCTTGAACAAATAATTTTGAATCAAACCTCATCCCTAACATCAATGCTCAACTTCTTCTACATGAATGGAAGAAAATACCACCAATAATGTTCCAACATCCAGTGGAAAACCTTCCCAGAAAACTGGAGGGTAAAGGCTTTTTTAGCAGTAAAGAGAGAAGAAACTTTATATAGATACCCTTTACTTTGGAATGAGACATTAGTCAGGCAGGTGTCCACAAATAAGCAAAGGTGCACCCTACTTAGAAACATGGAACATTAAACATGGGACATTAAACTAACTACAGTATCTTGCAAATCTGAGTCTGTCATATACAGTACATGTTCAATGCTATAAATAGTAGAAATTATAAGCGGAAATATCTGTATATAATCTGCAGTGTGCTACTGGGTGAACAGTACAGTATGTGGGGTGACAAAAAAACTTGGGGGGCAGTATATGAAAGAATATGGGAAAAACCAAGGATGGTCTCAATTTAGAGGTAATTAATCACTGCACTTGTAAAGAATACACATTTAATTGGATTAGTTATCTGGAAACCTTTATCCAGAAAGCTCTGCATTACAGGAAGGCCATCACCGACACTCTTAATTATGTGTCAAATAACAAAATTGTGATTATTTCCTTTTAATAATAAAATAGTACCTTATACTTGTAACGATTGGTATCCCAAACCCAGAGCTAACGCCAAGGTTCTTGTCTCAGCCCACTCTTCTGCCTATAGCAGCTGCCTTTGGCTTCGGTGGAGCCCTCCACTACTCAGATGCCGCCAGGTCTTATTGTGGGAGAACCAGGAAGAGAGTTCTGGGGAAGCACAGGAACCAAATGTGCATGGATAGGACGAAGGAGCAGTTAGCGAAGTCAAGAAACAGGCTGGGTCGAACCACATGGGCAACGAGGTACCAAAGCGGGTAGCAGGAGCAAGGTCAGGGTCACAGGCCAAAGTCATTCACAGATAGAACCAAGCAGTACCAAACGGAATCAGGAGAGTGGTCAAAACAGCAGAGATCAAACCAGGCAACAAGATAGCAGAGGCAGGGACAGGCAAAGGTCAAACACAGATTATCAGAACATGAATCCCTATTAGAAAGCACCCAGGAACCAGAAAGTACCTTTACATTGGGCAAGGTGTAATTGGTGCCTGCACCTTTAAATATTTGAATCTTGCACGCAAGTGTGATGATGTCACCCAATCCGCTAACTCAAATCTGGAAACAAGCAGCATGGTCAGCCCTTCAGAACACACATTGGTGCACAGAGGAAGGACACGGCAGGTAGCCCCACTAGACCACCAGGGTGAGTTCTTATATTACCCCTCTAGAGGGTCACTGGACCCCTAGGTCTATCAGGGAGCCTGGCACGAAACTGCCTCTTCAGATGGTCCACATGAACATCAGTGGCTGGAACCCTAGACCTCTCCTCAGGACCATAAACTTTCCAGTGTACAAGATACTGGAAAGGAGTCAACCAGTCTTTGAACCTCATACTCAGGCTGACCTTCCACAGAAACTGGAGGAGGAGGAGAAGACTGTCAGACATTTCTGACAGGCTTTAATAGAGAGACATGAAAAGAGCTAGAAATTTTGAATTCAGGAGGTAAATCTAACCTGACCGTGCTGGGATTGATAACCTCAGAAATTAAATATGGACCAATGAATTTAGGGCCTAATTTGGCAGAAGGGACTTTCAGTGTAATGGTCCTGGAAGACAGCCAGACCCTATCACTCACCTGATATTCAGGTGACTCTTTACGGTGTCTGTCAGATGCTCTATTCTGAGCAGCTACTGCTGAAGATAGAGAGCTTTGAACCTTTTGCCAAATTTTAGCGAGGTGATCAAACATCACATACCACCACATACCGACTCAGAAGATCAAAGAAGAGATTGTTTACAAATTCTTGGAAGATTGCCGGGGCATTGCATAGACCGAATAGCATTACTAAGTACTCATAATGCCCATCCAAGGTATTGAAGGCCATCTTCCATTCATCCTCTTCCCTTATACGAATCAAATTGTAAGCACCCCTCAGATTAGAGTTTAGAGAAGATGTTGATGCCTTTAACTCTGTCAAAAACCTCAGAGATCAGAAAAGGGAATAAGATTCTTGACCGTGATCTTATTGAGATTCCTATTATCTATACATGGTCTCAATCCTCCATCCTCCTTTTCGACAAAGAAGAAGCCAGCACCTGCAGGGGACGAGGATCAGGGCCGGATTTCTGTTTTGGTCTCCCCTAGGCAGAGGGTGAAACTCCCACCCCTGGCGAGCGCGCCCACCTCCTCGCAAGCTTGTACGCACACCCGCAGTCTGCCTCCTGGACACTAGCATGGAGTACGATCCCCAGTGCTTTCTACAAAAACTAGGAATGCGGCCGGGGGGCATGCCACCCCTAAATTATTGCTACCCTCGGCCCGGACCTTTGTGGCCTCCCCACAAATCTGGGCCTGATGATGATGGCCTGATAAACCCGATCTCCAGGTTAAATCAATAGTAGAGTCATATGATCTGTGCGGAGGCAGAGTCTCAGCTGCTTTTTTAGAAAAAACATCTGAGTAAGTCGAATAAACTGAGGGTAGCCCCTCCAGAGAGGTTGCTACTATCAGGACACGAAGGACTACCTCCAGTACCCCAATCTAACAATTCCGCTGTGACACAATTAAACTGTGGGTTGTTTTTCCGTAACCATGGAAGGCCTAGAATCACAGGGGAATGGGGGCAGTGAATGACAAGAAAGCAAATTTCCTTAGCGTGATTCCCCACCGATACAAGGAGCCTTTCCGATTGGGAAGATACCAAAAGGTCCCCTAAAGGTCTACCATCAATTGCCAATAATCCGAATGGTGGGACTAGAGACCTAGTGGCAATATCATGCCTGAGTACAAAATTTATATCTAGGAAGTTTCCAGCCACCCTGGAATCCAGAAAACCAGGAAGCTCAATGCAACCCTTATCCCAACTTAAGAGTACGGGAAAAAATAGCTGTGAAGAAGATTGTTGGGGAGTTGAAATGGCATGACACAAACAGGACTCCTCAGACCTATTTAGGCTCTGTCATTTCCCGGGCCTCTTGGGACAAGTGTTGCGGAGAGATGTCCCGGGCGTCCCCGTCACACCCCCACTAGACCACCAGGGTGAGTTCTTACAATACTTGAGCCAAGCTAAGATATAATTAATCCTCACTAGAAGCAAAACAAGCCTATTGGGTGTATTTAATATTTAAATTATTTTTAAGTAGACTTAAGGTATGAAAATCCAAATTACAGAAAGATCCCATTTCTAGAAAACCCCAGGTCCAGAGCATTCTGGATAACAGGTCCGGTACCTGTAATATAATGTAATTGTAATAAAATTAACAAACAACATGACCCAAAAAACATGAATGCTAATGTTTCAGTTGGTTCTTCTTCAGGAACAATATCATCTTACATATCTCTCACATGACTGTGTATCAGGGGATGATGTAACAGAGGTTTAGCTTTGCTCCAGTACTTGTAAACCGTAGCAAAAGTAATTTGCCATGTATGGTGACACAATGGCTCAGCGGATATCGCTTCTCTTTGTCTTTAATCTCTGTAATATCAATAATAAGGAGAAACCATGCCACTTTTAATACTTTACTTCCTATGTACTTTCTTTGCCTTAGCTGCAATTGCTCAATAGATCATATAATAAGCTACTGATAAGATGAAGATGCTTTCAAATGCATACTCTTTAACAGAAGTTTATATAGATTTTTGCTACTAGCTACAAAGTAGCAATGGTGAGTCAGAAGGGCCCCTTAGGAGACAAACATAGGCTAACAGTTCTAAAGTCTTGTTTTTAGTATATACTATACATCAGGGATGTGCAAACTGGGGTCTTGCAGTTGTTAACTTAAACTCACTGCATGGGGTGCTCTTTGATTTTTATAAATACTCCTCCCCTCTGCAGCTCTTCCCGTCACATACACAGAGAATTACAAGGGAAGCTGTAGGCAGATGAAAATAGTAATGGGCTTAGGGTGAAACAAGGGCAAAACAAGGGAGGGATGAAAGGAGCATAAACAAGAAAGTCATAAAAAGGTTACTGTAATCTTCTGCTTTAATTTCCCCTACAGATGCAAGAATGGGACCTGTTATCCAGAATGCTTGTGGTTTTCCCAGATAATGATATTTACGTAATTTGGATCTTCATACCTTAAAGGTCCCCATAGATGCAAAGATTTCTCTTGCCGAATGACTGATTTTAGTGAAGTCCGACCAATCCTTCAAAATTATCGTGCAGTTAGTGGGATTTGAATGATTGAACATTTTACGATTTTTCGCCCATCTGTCAGGAAATTGATCGGCCAGGTTAAAAAATCTTTGTCGGTCCCAGTGCAATCTATCTATGTTTGCAGGTCCAAGCAGGCAGCTCCCCTTTGTTTTCCTGGCAAATTCGTCTTTTTAGTTGATGGACAATTCGTACGATTGTATGATCGTTCCGAGATAATCGTGGTCTCACAATGACGATCGGATCTTTTAAAAATCTCAACATCTATGGCCAGCTTTAGTCTACCAGAAAATCATGTAAATGTTAACAAACCCAATTGGCTGGTTAATTATATCTTAAAGGAACCATAACATCATAAAATGAAAGTGTTTTTAAGTAATGAATAACTAATGTAGTGTTGCCTTGTGTGTTTGCTTCAAAAAGATTATTATAGTTTATATAAACAAGCTGCTTTGTAGCCATGGGGGCAGCCATTCAAGCACAAAACAAATAGATAACAGATACGCTTTGTAGAATCGCCTTATCTGTTATCAGCAGTGTAACCTGTGCCTTTTCTCCTTTTCAGCTTTGAATGGCTGCCCCCACATCTACCAAGCCTCATGTTTATATAAACAATAGTAAATTTGCTGAAGCAAACAAATCAGTTTTACCAGTGCAGGCCAACAGTGCATCATGTTTTAATTAATATAATACATATTCTTTTGTTGCTTTTACTGTTCCTTAAAATTGGATCAAATACATGGTACTGTTTTATTATTACAGAGAAAAAGGAAATCATTTTTAAAAAGTTTGGATTATTTGCATGAAATGGAGTCTAGGAGCCTTTCTGTATTTTAGAGCTTTCTGTATAACAGGTTTCCAGATAACGAATCCCATACTTTTATGTAAGTAGTTGCATGACTTGTTCTACACACATAGCATGGTCTTACAACTATGCACTATCAAAATATCCCAGCCATTTCCAATATCTTGCACTGATAAGATTTAAAGAGCTTGGATTTATGGCTCTGAATCTTAGGGCTGCATCAGTGCTAGTGGATCAGCGATTCTGGAGGCATAGTTGGCCTCAGGGACATAAATGAGTAATTTGTTAGGGTTAAATTGGCAATGCGATGTGTGTAGAATGAGGAACGTCATCAATATATCATGTTATTAAAAGGCCTTCACTGCACAGTGGTGGGATTTTGTCCTCCATTAGGACTCTATCCCCAAACAGGTTCTTTCATTACATTCTATATGCAAACCATGCAGCCCACTTCCAAGTATTATCATCCAAGCTAGCAATAAAATAAAATATTTTATGAAACCACTTCAGTAGGAATTAATGCTGTTTGTACATTCATCAAATAGCTTGGAGTAAGCTGACTACGAAAGAGAACAAAAGGTTAACGAAAAAAAAAAAAAAACACAGAGCCATATAACCCTAATCCACTTGGGGAGCGTCCTATGAACAATAAGAAATCTGTTAAGGTTCTATTGCTCATTGAACTAAAAACCAAAATAAACTGAGTGAACTGTTAGAATTTCATATACAAACTCAAATAACCATAATAAATATGCATTTATGTTGCACTGGGAGTTGATGTTCTGTACATCATTTTTGAATGTGTATCAAGATTCTATAATTATTTTATAATTATGTAATTATTCACTTGGTGGACTGTAAGGGGGGATTTGCTTGAAGACTTTTGAGTCAAGATGTTTTTTTATATAGAAAATAAAGTGACTGGGCTTTAAAATGTGCATAGTGTACCAGGGGGTTTAATGTACCACCAAGAAGTATGTGCCCAAAACTGTCCCCTATAATTTTATATATTTCTGACTCTCATATTGGTCGGTTCCTGACAGTGCTGCAGTGCTGGTTATGTAGGAACCCTGATGATTTTAAAGGAAAACTATACCCCAAAAATGAATACTTAAGCAACAGATAGTTTATATCAAATTGAATGACATATTAAAGAATCTTACCAAACTGGAATATATATTTACATAAATATTGCCCTTTTACATCTCTTGCCTTGAACCACCATTTCGTGACTCTATCTGTGCTGCCTCAGAGATCACCTGACCAGAAATACTACAACACTAACTGTAACAGGAAGAAGTGAGGAAGCAAAAGGCAGAACTCTGTCTGTTAATTGGCTCATGTGACCTTACATGTGGTTTGTATGTGTGCACAGTGAATCTTACGATCTCAGGGGGCGGCCCTTATTCTTTAAAATGGCAATTTTCTATTTATGATTACCCAATGGCACATACTACTAAAAAAGTATATTATTATGATAATGGTTCATTTACATGAAGCAGGGTTTTACACATGAGCTGTTTTACTCAGTATCTTTTAATAGAGACCTACATTGTTTGGGGGGTATAGTTTTCCTTTAATCATGCAGTCCCCTTTTTCAGTTTGGAAACCTAAGGGGCAGTAGAGGGCGGTTTGTTCAGATATAGAAGAATATAGCACCATGTGCTCAGGGTCTTTTCTGGGACCTCCCCCCTCTGGGTTGTTATAGGCCCAGGGCTCCAGCTCGTGTTCAACTTAGATAAGACTTAGCCAGTCCAAGGTTATAGTCCCTCTAGGAGTCAAAGAGAGGCTTAGGGACCAATGCTCCAACAAGGAGATACAGTGGAGTTGGGACACCATGGTGTGTAAGCCCCAGTGCAGGGATTCCAGTGAGACCAGGTCGGTTGCCAAGATACAAGACCCCAAACTGATGATCACAGACAATAGTACAATACTGCTAGGGATGAATCTGTCCACAGGAGAGTGGTAACCTATACTTTTGCTTACTTTACTTCTGGGAAGGATTTGTCATACGACATGGAAAAGAGGTAGCAGCACTCCCATAATAGAATAAAACTGCCTTTATTTCAGAATTACATCTGGCACAGCAACGTTTCAGACCTCCTGGTCCTTTTTCAAGCTGACAAAGTGCCAGCTTGAAAAAGGACCAGGAGGTCCGAAACGTTGCTGTGCCAGATGTAATGTGCTGCTACCTCTTTTCCATGACGTTTGAAAGAAAGTGAAGGTGAACACATTAATTGGCGTGCACCCCTTGAAGTAAGCCTGTTTAAATCTAATGCTGGATGTCTATCTACATGCTCAAGGACTTGTCATAATTGTATTTGACTATTCCTCATATGTCTCGTTATTGAATTTTTCTCTGTTCATAAACCAGTTATTTGCTGAAAGAAATCACTCTGTTAGTTGGATCCTTAAATTGCAAAGAAGAGCATACAAGTTACAGTAATTTGCTGGTGGTTTCTTTGGTATAAGTGGATCAGTGGTACAACACAAGCAGCATAGCCCTGATCACACACACTACGCACTTTTCTCAGGCCCACCTAAGGGTGTTCTACAGTTAGAATATACCAGTGATGTCACCATTTATGGCTTCCAAACATATCTGGGAGATCTGGGAACATCTTTTGATGCATAAATCTGGAGCTCCTTGCATATGTGCTCCTTGTACTTCCCAACCACAATACACTTGCTCTGATGAATAGTGTACAGGCCCGGACTGGTAATCTGTCCAGTGGGCCACTCCACAATGGTAAATTGGTCCAGGGGAATCCGGGAGCCGTTGAATGGGAGCTGAAGCCAGGAGCCTAAGCTGATGCTGGCAAATAGGAGCGGAAGCTGAAGCCGGCAAATGGGAGCCAATGCGGAAGAAGGCAAATGGGAGCCCAAGTCACCAAATGGAGGCCTTAGTAGAAGCCGAACAAAGAAGCTGCTGTCACCTAGAAGGAAGAAGACCAGCTACCACATTTAAAAGGTAAGTTTCCGTTGAACACCAATGGGTTTTTTGTCGAAATCCCTGGACACTAATGTTTTTTTACTTTTATGGAGGTAGAGCCCTGACCACCAATGTTTTATTTTTACTTTATTGGTAGGAGGGCTGGCCACCATTTTTTTTTAAACTTTTATGGGGGGCCCTGACCACCAAAGTTTTTTTAGTTTTATGGGTGGGCCCTGACCACCAATGTTTTTTTTAATTTGCAGGGGGACTGGCCACCAAAGTCCCACTTTTAAATTTGGGCTGCTTTGAATTTTTTTGCCAGGGCTGCTGTTTACTCCCAGTCCGGCCCTGCAAGTGCATGCACTCACACTAGGGAACCCTGACACATAGTTAATTGTGCCCAAATTTGCTCTTTGCACTCTGCACTTGTGTTTGTAAATGACTCTTAAGAGTGAGTGTGAAGAGACAAACAATTATCTCCTATACTTACAAATGCATTGCAATGCAGTGGAACTCAAAATAAAGCCACCGCATAAGTCATGATATTGTATGGAGCACCCAATGGTGATCCTCTCGTCCTCTGCTCCACGTCCAAGATGTTGGCACCCATAGACATCACGCAGGATGCTGTGCCGGCGTGATGACATCACCACATAGATAGGACGCCAAAAGTCTGGGTTTAATACCCGAATATAAGTCTTAGTGCAGTGAGTTCCTGGGTGTGCTATAATTACTTTTTTTATGGCTTCCTGGCCCTTATACTTGATTCTGACTATGATGACTATGATGATCTGCTGCCTACCCTGGCCCTTTTGACTGTACTTTGACCTTGAGCATCTTAACCCTTGTATTGGACTTTTCCTGCCAGTCTATATTACTGCGTCCTCCTAGGTCCTGACATTAAACTGGGTAAGAGCCACTAGGCCTTGACAGATATGAGTCAAAAGAATTTAGAATCAACATAGTAAAGGGCAATATAGTAAAAGCTGCAAAGTTTGCACTGTCTAGTAACCAACTGCAACCAATCAGACGTTTGCATTTAAGCAATGCTACTTGCTCATTGTTTGCTATGGGTTACAAAACTTGGCACAAACCTCGAATATGCATAGGCCTGGCTACCTTGTGATCAATTTTATTATTATTTTATCGGTGATCAAAATTGTACTCTTCCAACTTGCTATGGGTTGCTTCTCCTATGACATCAGTGGAAAATGCCCATGATATACGATTATTGCTTGTAGAATTCAGGTTTTTTGACTGGGAGTATCGGTAGTGCGTTTCACTGATGCCACTGCCAGAGGGGGTGCTGCTCAAACCTCCTAGTGTGGCGTTTCCTTACCTTTAATACAAAACAAGTAATTGAGTAGTGTATCTGGTCATATCATCATTTTATAATAAACCACTGCTACAAATTAATAAAATAAATTCTCATTGGTCTCTTCCATGTTCCACTTCACTGAAAATTGCAGAGATGATTAAAAAAAAATAATTAACAGATTTACCATTCTAATGGAGGAAAAATCCTTTTTTTTGTGCCATTTTAGCAAAAGTACTTATGCATTAAGCTGTATCGGTGCTAATTGGGTCACTATTGAATTGTAAATTCCAAGTCATTTACAGAGTGAATTTTCTTTGCAATGGGACCCCAGATGACGCTGCTTCTGCATAAGAAATCACTTTTATTGATACTAGGGGAAAACAACAGGAACTTTGCCGGAAATGTAACCGTCCATCTGCAAAATAGGTCTTTGCAAACTTTGATTTTCTGCATTTTGGGATTTCTGGAGTCGGCTGATACTGTGCCTGAAGAGCCCACATGCTGCTAGCTATGAAAGATTTGGAACCAAACTACAATTTGTTAAAGCTACTGTCATATTTTAAACAAAGGACTATTATTATAGCTTCTGCTTTCTACTGAGAAGATGAACGGCATACTAGAGTGTCCTCAAAACTAGACCCATGGGAGCTGCAAACAGGCTGGGAGTTAATGGTACTTTAATGATACTTTTGGCAGCACAGGTGACCCATTAAGATGGCAGTTAGGTGATCAGTTATTTTGATTAACCTCTAACCAGGGCTATCATATTTTAGAGGCCAGTTGAATGTAAGACATCGTTTGATGGCTGCTTACAGAATACTACTAACAGAATCTCCTCCATTTTTCTCGTAGGGTGTGCGAGAACACACACTTCTTCTGCTAACAGAATACAACATAAGCAGCTAAAACTATTTTAGTGATGCTTTGTATGTACATCGACAAGAAAAACATAAAATTTTGGTTCAAGTAAACTAGTTCCAATACTAGTTTACTAGTTTACTTTTTTCATCTGACTTCATGGACCAGTCTGATCTAGTCATATCCACTGAAATGTATATGTGTTTTTGCTTTATTCATATACATTCTTAGTCTGCGGGTTTAAAAATTCAGAATTTTAAAATGAGATCTGTTAATCACCTGGGTTTATTATAATTTAACAACTAGGGATATGCGAATTTATTTGGCAGGCGCAAATTCACGGGAAGTTTTCACGTTTCGCCGCCGGAGAATAAATTCCCGAAATTGCATTGAAAATTCCCCCGTGTCCAAGTTTTTGAATGCTGGTGACAATTTCGTGTTTTGTGTTTCGCAAATTTTCCGGCGAATAGAAACAGGAAAAATTCGCCCATCACTATCCACAAGCAGACCTTGGAGTTTATTTGAAGCCGTCATAAACAACCTCATCTATGCAAACAGAAAGAAGTGGCCCACAAGCACTTTACAAATCGACAGAGCCACAGATATAAAAGCAATATTTATTTTTAAAAAAGTTAATATATAAACATCTCCATAGGCCCTACACGTTTCTTGTCCAGTAGGCACTTAGTCATGGCCTAAATTTGGAATTTTAAGGAGGAACACAATCATTTAAAGAGCAGTTATAAAAAAAATGTTTACAATTACAATTCAGAATGCCAAGAGAGACACAAAATACACTTTAAATACAAATTGTATCTATCAAGTTCAAACTCGACTGTCTTATCAGTAATAATAAGAAACATCAAAATCTGAGTTCATTCCTAGAGGTAATGCATCCTTGTGTTTAAATTTAAAATACCAAAAATCTCACTTTAAGAAAATTCTAGCCAGATCCTCCCTGTGCTGCCAAGGCTAAACCTCTCAATGCCCTTTATCTTAAAGATTGCATGAATATGTATATTAAAGGAAAACTAAACCCCCAAAATGAATACTTAAACAATAGATTATATTTATATCAAATTAAGTGGCATATTCAAGAATCTTACAAAACTGTAATATATATTTTAGTAAAAATTGCCGTTTTACATCTCTTGCCTCGAAACACCATTTTGTGATGGTCTGTGTGTCCCTCAGAGATCACCTGACCAGAAATACTGCAACTCTAAGGGGCCCATTTACTAAGGGTCGAAGTGAATTTTCAAATTCAAAAACTTGAATTTCGAAGTAATTTTTGGGTACTTCGACCATCGAAGTATTTTTTTGTAAAATTGTTCGAATCATTAGATTCAAACGATTTAATCGATCGATCGAACAAACGATTTTTACTTCGATCAAAAACGCCCGTTTTCAATTGAAAAAATGCTTTTACTCTAGAAGTATCAAATTCAATGGTCAAATTTGAAGTTTGGAAGCAAAAGACAGTTTTCTGTTAATTGGCTCATGAGATCTAACATGTATGGTTTGTTTGGTTTGTTTGTGTGCACCGTGAATCCTAGGATCCCAAGGGGCCGCCCTTATTTTCTATTTATGGGGTGTTTTATGCAATATCTTTTTACAGAGACCTACATTGTTCGGGGGGTATAGTTTTCCTTTAAAATCTGATGTGTTCAAGCATTCTCTCTTTTAGTTCACGTGAAGTCTAACCTACATACTAAGCCTTACTTCAGACAAATGATCGGACAAATGAAATTTTTTAGTATTACAGTTAATGTACTGTGCAATCAATCTTATATGGTTTATCACTAATTGACGCAATACTGGTGTTATTTAATCACATAAAAGGACAGATTACACAGATTTTCTCCACAAAATTCCCCTTATTTGATTTTTCAGAAACCAGGGAGGACAGTAGTAATCTGTGCGCTGTCTTAATGGAGTGAGTAAGTGAACTCAAAATATACTCAAAATAAGATGAAGAATGAAGAGCTTCAGATTAGTCAAGGTCAATATGGAATATTAAAAATAATGGATAGCACACCCGATTTGAAAAGCAAATAAATTTATTACAAAAAGAAGAAATAAATAAGCAAAAATAATATACAAAAAATAATTGAAAAGATGAGCCCAACGCGTTTCGACCTTAAGGGTCTTCCTCAGGCGCACAAAATAAACAAAAAATCAAAAAGGCAGAACGAGTCATACTGTCCATGTCATTTTATAATCCATGCTGTGAGTATCCGTTGATAATCCGGCGTCTGATGTCACTTCCGCCCCCTAATACTCAAGAGGTAGAGCAGCGACTCCTGGATAGCGTGTTGGAGCGCAAATGCTCCAGGTCAATATGGAAGTCTATATGTCATGGGAAAATGTTTTTTTCAAAACGCATCAGTAATAGCGCTGCTCCAGCAGAATTCTGCACTGAAATACATTTGCAAAGAGCAAACTGATTTTTTATATTTCATTTTGAAATCTGACATGGGGCTAGACATTTTGTCAATTTCCCAGCTGCCCCAAGTCATGTGACTTGTGCTCTGATAAACTTCAGTCACTCTTTACTGCTGTACTGCAAGGTTACAAGGTAATGGTATAGCAGCTCCCTAACACAAGATAACAACTGCCTGGTAGATCTAAGAACAACATTCAATAGTAAAATCCAGGTCCCACTGAGACACATTCAGTTACATTGAGTAGGAGAAACAACAGCCTGCCAGAAAGCAGTTCCATCCTAAAGTGCTGGCTCTTTCTGAAAGCACATGACCAGGCAAAAAGGCCTGAGATGCACCTACACACCAATATTACAACTTAAAAAAATACACTTGCTGCTTCAGGAATGAAATTTTATATTGTAGAGTGAATTATGTGCAACATTGTAATTTAGAAAAAAAAATACATCATAAAAATCATGGCAGAATATATAAGAGGAAGCAAGAACCTGAGTAATAAGAAAGGGATGTTGAGAAACTCATTTCTAACTGGAATACAAATTTTCATAAATTTCCATGAATACAGATTCAAAGTTGTCGGATAAAATTTTTACAAGGCAGTTTTCTAGCTAATGTTGTGTGGTCAAATAACGATTACTGCATTCTTGAAGACATTCTCTAATAATAAGTAGAACTTACAGTACCTTCACTTCATTTTCCTAGAAACCCTAGTAAAAGCTGGACAAAGAACTTTGTTATATTTCCAACTAGGTGGAGGCTTTCAGGTGTTTTCCTTCCTTGCCAAGACAGAATGAGAGACTTCAATGGAGCAGACCAACCATAGCCTCATTATCCTTGCAACTGGCTGAGAACTTGGATTATATCATCAATGAAAAACATTCAAACAAAAAATAATTGAGACACCAATGGTCTCTTGTTTTTCATCAAGAAGAGCACACTACAATTTTTTTTCAAGGTAATGTTTCTCCTAAATGGAACCTTAAAAATTGCATTATTATGGTGCCATTAACTCTGAGCAGGGATGCAGTAAAAGCAGACCAGAAAAAATTATGAAACAAAACACGAGCAGAAAGCAAACTCCATAATAAATAACATCAATTTACTTCACACAGAGAAAAATAAAGGTTGCACTTACAGGAAATATGAATGTTATATGACATGAAACTGCTTGATTTGCCAATGTGTGAACTCCCTAGTCATCAGGTCTCCACTTCTGTAGAGAGAAGTAAATGTCCACCCTAGTTCCTGTTCCAATGCATTTCTCTCATATTTCAATGCCACAGGGGTCCACCACACACAATATACACATATATATTACTACTTATCTAATGAAGGAGAAACATGAGAACAAGTTAGGGCAGTGATCACCAACCAGTGGCTCATGTTACTCACCAACTTCTTGAATGCTGATTCCAGTGGCTTCAAAGTAGGTGCTTACTTTTGAATTCTTAGCTTGGAGGTAAGTTTTGGTTGCATAAAAAACAGATGTTCTGCCAAACAGAACCTCCTGTAGGCTGCTAGTCCACATAGGGGCCAACAAATAGTTAATCACAGCCCTATTTGATACCACCAGGAAGACGTTTCATGCTTGTGTTGCTTCCCAACCCTGTTTACATTTGAATGTGGCTCACAGGTAAAAAAAAGTTGAGGGCCCCTTGGTTAGAGAGTCAGATGGGTTCACATATTGGTGGATTGAGAGGTTTAATAATATTTTAATCTGTATATAACCAAAAATATGTTTTAGTGCAATATGTATTTTTCTATGTGTGATGGTGCTCAAAAAGCAGTCTGGTCTCCGTTTGCATTTTGTTTTGTGCTTAAGCTGACAATTACCTATTGTTTTCCACAGCAGCACACCTCATCCTGTTGAATATAAAATTGGATATTATGGGAAACCACTGTTTATTTGGGATATTGGTCAGCTTGAATTTTAAGCTTTGCTGTAATCATATGCAATCCATACTGTTGGTCTAACTGAGAAGGATATAGCACAGTGAGAAGGCAATTGATGTACTCCTTCCGTTTAGGAAAATGTTAAAGATATATTGCTATAATGCTTTGTGCTAAGATAGTTCAGAACTGCTAAGACAGTTCCTCCTCTAATTAGTTACAGTACATAGTTACATCAGGTTGAAAAAAGACAAAGTCCAACCCAAGTTCAACCCCTCCAAATGAAAACCCAGCATCCATACACAGACCCCTCCACAACTTTACATAAATTCTATATACCCATATCTATACTAACTATAGAGTTTAGTATCACAATAGCCTTTGATATTATGTCTGTCCAAGAAATCATCCTTCTTATAGTCATTAACTGAATCAACATCACCCGGCAGTGCATTCCACAACCTCACTGTCCTGACTGTGAAGAACCCCCTACGTTGCTTCAAATGAAAGTTCTTTTCTTCTAGTCTGAAGGGGAGGCCTCTGGTACGGTGATCCACTTTATGGGTAAAAAGGTCCCCTGTTATTTGTCTGTAATGTCCTCCAATGTACTTGTAAAGTGTAATCATGTCCCCTTTCGAGCACCTTTTTTCCAGAGAAAACAACCCCAACCTTGACAGTCTCCCCTCATAATTTAAGTCTTCCCTCCCTCTAACCAATTTAGTTGCACTTAGTCTCTGCACTCTCTCCAGCTCATTTATATCCCACTTAAGGACTGGAGTCCAAAACTGCACTGCATACTCCAGATGAGGCCTCACCAGGGACCTATAAAGATTATATTTTCATCCCTTGAGTTTATGCCCTTTTTTATACAAGACAGAACTTTATTTGGTTTAATGGCAACAGAATGACACTGCCCAGAATTAGACAACTTATTTACAAAAACCCCAAGATCCTTCTCAGTTAAGGAAACTCCCGACACACTGTCATTTAGTGGCTCAAATGGTTCTTCCTCTGTTACCCAGCACCTGATACAGCTCAATTATAGAATAACCTTTTAAATTCTGAGGGTTTTCTTAAAAAAAATCAAACCATTTATAAATAAATCAGTCAATGCAATGGGTGTCACCACAAGTTCTAAAGTTTCATGCCCGTTCTGGACAAAATGGTGATGTGTTTTCTCTTTCTCCTCCATATAAATCCAGAAAGCACTAAGGGGCACATTTACTTAGCTGAGTGAAGGAATAGAATAAAAAATACTTCGAATTTCGAAGTATTTTTTTGGTTACTTCAACCTTCAACTACGACTTCGACACAAACAATTCGAACTAAAAAACGTTCAACTATTCGACCATTCGATAGTCGAAGTACTGTCTCTTTAAAAAAACTTCGACCACCTACTTCGCCACCTAAAACCTACTGAACTCAATGTTAGCCTATGGGGAAGGTCTCCATAGTCTTTCCTAGCTTTTTTTGATCGAAGGAAAATCATTCAATCGATGGATTAAAATCCTTCGAATCGTTCGATTTTTCCTTCAATCGTATGAACGAAGGAAATGCGGTAAATCCTTTGACTTCGATATTCGAAGTCGAAGGATTTTACTTCGATGGTCGAATATCGAGGGTTCATTAACCCTCGATATTGACCCTAAGTAAATGTGCCCCTAGATGTGGCTAAAGCCAGAGCAAACCATGATAACTTAAAATTGAGATTGGTGACTCTCCCATTGACTTATACAGGACCCGACAGGTCTCAGATGATGGCTTTTCGAATTCTGGCTTTTTGCAGCATCGGGGTATAACAAATTTAGTTTTTGGCCCAAAAAGCCCGACCAGATAAATTCAAAGTTTAGTAAATAACCCCCTTAAAGTAAAGCCAAATGTCTGGTTGATTTCTCTGGTGTCTATAAATATCTTAGTGCTACTGTACATAAATAATTGTTCATAGTAATAATTGATGAAGATTTAATATTGAATCCCAGTGCTGCTCTAGGTTGGTCATCCAAACTCCTAACATTATGTGAAATGTCATCTTACAATAGGGAATAGCAATTAATAAGGGATTAATAATTAAATCTAAGACAAATCTTATTTCAGGAATCTGAAAAAAGCTTAAGAAACACTGCTATAAAGGGAACTTAAATCTTTCTTATTCTTTCATTGCCAAAATTTGAGAGAATAAAAGGCCATTGATTACTTTTAAAACCTCTGTATTTTGTATCAACCTTTATCTTGAGATGCCTTTTATTTTCCCAGTACAAACCCAATCATAAGTCTATTGATGGAGAATTAATAGTTTAGAAATCCATTTCTATGTAACTGTGATCGTTAAGCTTTTTTTTCCAGGCAAAAAGAAAACTGCAGTAATAATTGATCATCACACTGAAGAAGAAACGACCTACAGAGAGACAGAGGCCTGTATCAAGCACATGCTTGAGGTAATGTCTTTCTCTTTCATTGTTTAAGGAGTCTGACCTGAATAGCACATCAGGGATAATGATCTCATTTTCATAAGAACACTGCAAACCACAATAGTTTGTTTCTTTGCCACCCATCACAGTTTGCAGTCAAATTGCATCATCAGTATTATACATTTGTCAGTCACGATTTATACTTGCAGTGAAAAGAAACCTTCTGAACTATACATTATACTGTACCCATTTCTGTATCCTTGCTTTGTCTTCTTTTTTAATTCTTGCCTTTGTAAGCCTTACCAGTGTACTGGGTGAAATTCAAAGGAATTTCAGTAGCAGGTGCTCAGACTCTTAGAACAAGAACAATTGGATTTGAATTCTGACCAAGGAAGCAATTATCAATCACAATCTATTCTTACACTGTGCTTTGAAGTTAAAAATACAATTAAAAAGCCAACCTGGTCTAGCAAAGCCGTTCTCTGCTACAATTACTGTTTAACAAATTGGTGCAAATGTATCTAACAATAAAAACATTCACTCTACTGAATTGGTATCTAAATGCCCTAGGCTTATAAAACATGGCAGCCTCAAATAAGGATCAGAACTGAAAATCCAATTATCTGAAAATCCAGTATGGTTTATTGATCTAATTCAATGTTTGGGTCACCTAATGTGACTTTTTGTAGGGAAAATCAGACAACTATATGGTAAGCTTACAGGATGCTCAATATACACATTCTTCTCTTTAAGACACAGGGGTGACCATTTCAGCATAAAAAACATAAATTATATAATTACTCCTGCCCACTGGGCACTACTTTCATACATTTAATGAGATCCCTCACTAAACTGGACCACCTGTATCCAATCAGAGCATTAGAATGATCACAGGGCTAGACCAACCTTTAACCAATCAGAGCATTAGAATGATCACAGGGCTAGACCATCCTGTATCCAATCAGAGCATTAGAATGATCACAGGGCTAGACCAACCTTTAACCAATCAGAGCATTAGAATGATCACAGGGCTAGACCAACCTGTATCCAATCAGAGCAATAGAATGATCACAGGGCTAGACCAACCTTTAACCAATTAGAGCATTAGAATGATCACAGGGCTAGACCAATCTGTATCTAATCAGAGCAATAGAATGATCACAGGGCTAGACCAACCTTTAACCAATCAGAGCATTAGAATGATCACAGGGCTAGACCAACCTGTATCCAATCAGAGCATTAGAATGATCACAGGGCTAGACCAACCTGTATCCAATCAGAGCATTAGAATGATCACAGGGCTAGACCAACCGGTATCCAATCAGAGCATTAGAATGATCACAGGGCTAGGCCAACCTGTATCCAATCAGAGCATTAGAATGATCACAGGGCTAAACGAACCTGTATCCAATGGGCACAGGGCAAGACTTGGAGAATGGGCACAGGGCAAGACCAACCTGTATCCAATCAGCGCATTCGAATGATCACAAGACTAAAGCTGACCATACACGCAAAGATTATGCGAGGGTCTCTTCTCTAGGGCCCAATGATCAGCTCACAATGCCACTAATGCAGGCTCAGAGTACTGACCTATGCTGCCCTTGATCCAACTGCATTTTTAAACCTGGTAAAAAGAGATGTAGGGGGGTGCACCGCTAAAGCAGTTTTTATTGTATAAAGGTGTTACTTACACAACATGTTTCAGGCCCCTACATGCCCTTTATCAAGTAGGGCCTGATGCACATGCCCATAAACTTGCTGCATAATTTGAGGGTGAGGAGGGAGGGGGAATGTGAAGAGTGCAGCGACAACTAGGAAGTGCAGAATGGAAAGTGAAAGCAATTGTCTGACCCTCCTTTATGACTAAGACATAGGACAGGCAATATATGATTGACAGATAAGGTTTATAAATACATTTATAACAGGTATGGATATCTTAATTAAAATCATTTTGGTTTCATGTTTAATCTGAAAATAACTTTTATTATACAGCTTTTTATGTCTGGTTGACAGGTCGTCTTTAACATACAACTCTAAGAGCATTAGAATTTTCATAGTAGAATATTCAGAGTATACCAACCTCAGAGCATCACAACATTACAATATATAAAACAGTAATACAATGTTTAGCCAATCAGGGAATGAGAATATCCATGGTTAAACAAGAAATAGCATGAAAAGCCAAATACAATATAGTTGTGTAACGGAGAAGAAGGAATTCACTTCTATACAATATAGAGTTCATAACTCAACTAGAACACAATGTCTATCTAATCTAATGCTTCTGCTGTCTATTTTTATATTATGTGACAAACAAAGCATTTTCTGTTACAGGCAAGTGTTGCTCTAGTGCTTGAACAGCCAAATCTTAGAAAGATCTGTTCCAGACTGGATACAAAAATAGGATGAGAGCAACAAAATGAGCGTATTTAATGTAATCTGCATAGGAAACTCAATGAATATCCTGTTGTGATATTGTATGCAGTAGCTGACAATTTACCCTGTAATGAATTTTGTAATTTAAAAGCATTGGCCTGTTTAATTACACATGGTATTTGCATGTACTTCCATCAAAAGCTTATTTGGCAGTTATTAAAGACAGCCAACCAGGAACATTGTTAAGTCTTATTAGCGACATTTGTTGCTACCATATCTGTTTATACTATCTGCCACTTTTTTTCTCTGCACATTTTCGATATTGTGATGTCTGCCTGGAAGCAGATACAGGGTGCCATCTTCAGAACAGTGAAATTTAAGGAAGCTTCTCTGGACCGATCATCTCAGCTAAATGAACCACTTAAATTTCCACCCTGAAAATTACACTCTTCAGCCAAATACGAACCAACTATGGGCTTAATGAAGCTTCTCTGGGCCTATCATCTCAGCTAAATGAACCCCTTAAATTTCCACCCTGAAAATGTCACTCTTCAACCAAATGCCAAAGCAATTACTAACCAACTACCAGCTCAATGAAGCTTTGCTGGACCTATCATCTCAGCTAAATGAACACCTTAAATTTCCACCCTGAAAAGTACACTTTTCAGCCAATGCAAACCAACTATGGGCTTAATGAAGTTTATCTGGGTCTATCATCTCAGCTAAATGAACCCTTTAAATTTCCACCATGAAAATTTCACTCTTCAACAAAATACCAAACCAATTATCAACCAATTACAGCTTAATGAAGCTTCTCTGGATCTATCAACTAAGCTAAATGAACCTCTTAAATTTCTACGCTAAAAACCAAACACCAACCAATTATCAACAACAACGGACTTAATAAAACTTCTCTGAACCTATAATCTCAACTAAATGAACTGCTTAAATTTCCACCCTAAAAATTTCACTCTTCAACCAAATACCAACCAGCTATGGGCTTTATGAGGCTTCTCTGGACCTATCATCACAGCTAAATTAACCCCTTATATTTCCACCCTGCAACATGTCGCTCAACCAAATAACAACCAACTACCAACCAACTATGGGCTAGTTCGAAGGAGGGCCCATTGGCAGTGAGAGGGGAGGGAAAGATCTGGATCAGAGATGGGGGGAAAGTAGTTAAGCAGCCCCTGATTATAAATTACTTATTATATATATAGTAATTATAACCTTTCATACTTTGCTTTATTTGCTTTTTTATCAACAAATTTCCAAAGACTGATAACACTCCTCTGGGAAAGACATCTTCAAAGAAAGGTATTGTAAAGAAATCTTGTGAAATTTGGTCTGTGAGAATTAAAGTCACAAAGTAAATGAGGATAGTTACTTTGCTCATTAAATGAAGACATGAAAAATGTAAGATATTACTGCATATACCTTTGGTATCGAGAATGATAAACAATATTTTTAGAACGACCTATTATTATTATTTTTATTAATAATAAAATGTAACTTTATGTTACCGAAAATAGCTCGAAATTCAAATTTTTTGAATTGGAAAATTCACCTTGACCTTTGATAAATCTGCCTCTTAATTATTTAGGGAGGGCTATAGCAGATCTCAAGCAGCAGTATTGTACATCACTACAAGTCTTTTGTTAGGGAGTCTAAAGTCCTTCGGGCAGGAGCAGTTATCTTGTCTATACAAGGATTGATGCCAAAAATCTGCAACAGGACTGGATGGAGTAGTAACAGGATTAAGGAAGAACCAAACACGACAAGGTGTGACAGACATGGCTGGATGGATATGGCCAACAGACCTTACAGCTATAAGCAATAGAAGCCATGGACAACATAGGGATAACCCTAGGTTGTGCTAATTAATATGTATATACTATATGAGTTTTGTAAGATCTTTTGCATAGTGTAAGTGAGGTCATGTATCTCGAGTGATTGCATATTTTGCACAGCAGAGACCTGCAACAGGTTTGTTTGCCTTGAGCTGGAGTATCTACTGGGCTATCTGAGCATATAGTCCCGAGTGCTTTATGCATCAAAGCCAGCTATAAATGATTCCAATTCTTGCTGCATTCGACTGATGCAATCTAGGTGGAATTTTTTTCCTATACTGATAAAAAAGTTGATCTTCTATTAAATGCTCCTTTAAATAAATGAGATATTTCTAAACAGGTCCACTGCTTACTATATAATATAGTCTTCATATCCTCAGAATTTCAGGACATTTCAAAGTAAAATGCACATTGTGGCCTTATGGTTCAATGCAGGGCATTTGCTTCTTCTGTCTGCTTCAATCTTGGTTATTAAAAGATCTTTATCCCAATCCTTGAGATAACCGATAACCTTAGCTACTTTAATAAAGACTCTGTATTAGCATTGCTGGAGACATTGTTGAGCCAGAGGCATTTCTGCTGTCTGTATGATGTATGGCATTTAATTTTATCCTACTTAAAATATGTAAAATAATATATCTTTACAAAACACCCTCTATTATAACATGTTTAGTAATAATATATGTGCTGAGTACACCACAACAACAAAGAAGGGGGAGTTGTTAAAATTCATATGGATGGGACTAAATAAAGACAATAACATTGCATTTTGTGAAAGTCTTTATTTACTGTATATGATGTGCTATGGAACTTAAAGGGATTTTGACATGGGAAATTACAAAATGTACCAGTTAATAGTGCTCCTCCAGCAGAATCCTGCATTGATGTCAGTTTTTAAAAAGAGCAAACAGATTTATATTTAATTTTGAAATCTGACATGGGTCTAGACATGCTGTCATGTTGTCAGTTTCCCAGGTGCCCCCAGTCATGTCACTGAAAAACTTCAGTCACTCTTTACTGGAATGATTTAGTTGGAATGATATTAACCCCTCCCTTTCCCCGCCAGCAGCCTATCAACAGAATAATGGGAAGGTAACCAGATAACAGCTCCCTGCTCCCTGCTCCCATGCCCCACCTAATATTAGATATTAAAACAGCACTCAATAGTAAAAATCAAGTAACCCAAGTTATGACTCCTTCAGTTACATTGGGGCATATTCAATAAAAAGGCGAATTGTCACAGCAACCACTTCGTACATATCACACTTCGCCAGGCACAAATTCGCTACCACTACACTAATTCACTAATATGCAAAGTTGCACCCTGGGAGCCGAACGCTGGCATTATTTTGGCAGTGCACTAGAGTTAGTTTGTGCTTAGCGAAAATTCACAAGTGATTTTGCGCTTAGGTCAATTTGCATATGGAGGGTAATTTAAAGTTGTATTGAGGTTGGTTGTATATTATAAAGGTTGTGATAAATCTGCCCCTTAAAGTTACCACTTTTTATTACACATGCCCAGAGAACCTTAATAAAGACAAGAGAGTCAATATAATGCCCTACACATGAGCCTACGCCGGTTGGTCATGACGCTGCTTCCAGATGGTTTCCTGAAATGGGAGTAATTATTCTAGTTCTAGTGGAATACTTTTTTACTGGTGATGTTTTGTCAGGCATTTCAAGTTTTTACAGAGGTTGCATTAAAAATTGTACAAGCCCTACCTTTTCCCCAACTTGTGGCACCTTCAAAGTTCCGGACATTTTAGTTCCTAAAGTCCAAGATCTACAGTATTTCTTCTAGCAGGTCTCCTCTTTGATGGGTATTTTTTCCTAAAGATCCAAAAATGTTTCCATTTTTTTTCCAAAAAATGAAACCCTCCAATAAGGAGTTTAGGCTTAGAGTTCAAGGTTTTGAATGTCCAAAAAAAATGTTCCTTCAAAAAGGTTCCTACTACAACAAGAACCTTAAGTGATAATGTAATAACTCATGCAAAGCTTGTTTTGTTCTAGTAACCAATAACAACCAACCAGCAGGTAGAATTTAATGGACTTCAAATATTTAATTAGTTGCTATGGGTTGCTAAAATTATAGTAAGAGTGTATCATAAAAATAGCTTCCTTAGTGTCTCCCTGAAAAGATGTACCATCACTGCAGTTGCATCCCCATCCGCTAATAAGACCAGTGGTGTAACTAAGGCCCCACTGCCAGGGTCTGCAGGGACCTTCTTGTAGCTCCTGAATCACCTGTAATTGTAAGGGGCCCAAAGACTCAGCCAGGAGTAGCAGACCAAGGAGGAAGCATAGTTCAACCGGTTCAAGGTATCCAAGGGGTTAAGAGAAAGACAAAGTCAGGTCCAGGCAAAAAGGGTCGGTTCAGGCAGCAAAGGTTCAATGTATGGTTTTCCAGGCAAGTTCAAGATAAGAATCAATAGAAGTAGTATATCGCACCCAGGAACTCACGATGTGGAATCTATTGTAGGGCAAAGTCTGGAGTGCTCTGGCACCTTAAATAGCCCTTCATTGGAGCCAAAAGCGTACGTGGCGACGTCATCACGCTGGCGTTTCTGTGCTGCGTTCCATCCTTGGGAGGATGGAATGCAGCCATGCTGGGGAAGGTAAGCCTTCCTTACAGTAATAAAGTAAAGATGGCCGTTAGTTTCACTGTGGAAAGCGCCATCCTCTTTAATTTTTCTGAATGCTTAGAGCCATCATATATCATGAAATGGTGGGGTCTAGTGATGGGCGAATTTGCGCCGTTTCGCTTTGCGGGAAAATTCGCAAATTTCTCATGAATTCCGCGAAACGACGAAAAATTCGCGAAATGGCGCCGGCGTCTCGTTTTTGACGCCGGCGCCCGTCTTTTTGATGCCGGCAGCCGTTTTTTACGCTGGTGGCCGTTTTTCCGACGCCAGCGAAAAATTTTTTTGACACCGGCGAATTTTTTAGGGCCAATTTTCGCATAAATAAATAAATTTGCCCATCACTAGTGGGGTCACTTTGTCAATATTCTGGTGCACTTTTTGCTGCCATTCCAAGCATGGAAACATGGAAAAAGGGGTGCTTTTGTAAAATAAGGGGCCTGTGTCTGCAGGGGAGCACCATCTCTAGATATGCCATTACTAAATACTCGTTTTATTTGGGTTTTTCTGGTAGTAAAACACAGTTCATATAATCCCAAACCCGTAAGTAGTGGTTTTACACAGTATAGACTGAATTTTATGTATAAATATTCCTAGTGACTGACTTGCATGTTTGATGGAGACCTGTGTTTATATTCTGTGCAGATGATCAAGTGCTTCTGTCTGTTTTAGATAAGGTCAGATATGGATGGCCAGCATTCTCTTCTCCCTTAAACTGCCAGTAAAGTGATTGATAGGAACCAGTTATGTTTTAAAGTCTGGCAAGTGTAGAAGCAAATGGTACTTCCTTAAAGAGTCATTGATTGCAATCTGTGTAATGCTGTGAAACCCTTTACATATATTTGACTTACGTTCTGTCTTTAATTTTTGCATTGTAATGATTTTCAAGAAATATCTATTTTAACCGGCCAGTTAGCGTTCACCTAGTATAGGCTACTAATTTCCTCCCAAGAGCAGAAATTAATCCACTAAAGCAGGGGTCCCCAACCTTTTTCACATATGAGCCACATTAATTTGTAAAAAGAATTTGGGAGCAACACAAGCATGTAAAAGGCTATATGGTACCCCTATGTGCATTGGCTAGATGAGGCTCTGTTTGGAAGTATATCTGGTTTTATTCAACCAAACTTGTCTCCAAGCCAGGAATTCAAAAATAAACAGCTGCTTTGAGGCCACTGGGAGCAACACTTGTCACTAGTGGGCAAAATGTTTCCAGGGAGCCATCTCAATTGTCAATTCATTATTTTTTAAATCAAACAGATCAGTACATTTGTTTCTCTTCAGATTAGATTTAGCATGAGACCATGTTTTCTTAGCTAACCTTAATAAATCACCCATCACCAATTCTTGAAAGGTTTCCATAGATGGTAAGTTTATGGGAAAAAAAGAGGGATTTTTTCTTTTCTTTCTACATCTCACAAGATCTATAGTAGTTGGTCAGAATGATCTTGCATGCTACCTTCTGTTAATAGATCCTCTAAAGATGACAAACATGTTAAGTCCCCAATGTACCCAAATTAAAATTCCTCGAAAAACATTGAAGTGGTGTATTGGAGCAAAAGACAACCCTCAATTTGTGCTTTAGTCAACGAAACAGTTTAATACATTTAGGGGGTTATTAATTGAAAAATGAGTTTATCATTAAAACAAAGTCAACCAAACTCCCATTCTCAAATGAAACTCACTTATCAATAATTCTTCTCGAAAAAGTCGACAAAATGCAGCCAGGAAAACGGAACAACAAAATGGAGAGTCAATTCGAACAGTATGATTGATGCTCTGAAAACTCGACTTGATTGAATTGTCGCTGCGTAAACTCGACTTATTGGATCATCGAACAACTTCAGGGACATCTGCCATTGACTTCTACATGACATTGACGGGTTTGAGATGGAGTATTTTCAGATTTGAATTTTTATCAGTTTTGCGGGTAAAATAAATCCTCGAAAAATTCAAGTTTCCTCTTTAAAACCTTGACCAGATAAATTTGAAGTTTAATAAATGGGCCCCTTAATATTGGCTCATTCTTGGTTTGAAACTTTTCCTTAGTTTGTATCTGGAATTGGCGACTCCTCCTTTATACATTTTGTCTTGTTTTACGTTCTATGGGGGAAAATTTACTAAAGGGCAAAGTGACTAATGCTGGCGAAAAACTTTGCTAGCGAAGGAGATAGACACTAGTGATACTTTGCACTCTTACGCCAGGCAAAGTTTCGCTCTGGCGAAAGGGCTTTCTTCGCAAATTCACTAAGATGCGGATTTTACTGAACGTTACCTCTTATGCCAGACTTGCCTTCGCCACCTCAGACCAGGCAAAATGCAACAGAGTAGATAGGACGTCCTCAAAAAATAGTTTAAAAGTCCAAAAAAGCCATGGCAACTATTAATTTTTCACGGTGATAGGCTGTAAAAGCCTGGCGAATCTACGCCTGGCGTAGTCTTGCGATGTGAGCAAAGCCATCGCTGACGAATTTCTGGAGGTTAGTGACTTTGCCCCTATGTTCTTGTAGTTTCTGTTCTTCTGTCTCTTCTGAAGTTTGCAGGGAAAATTGGTCAGCACTCCGGATAAATAATGCCAAAGCGAAATCACAGCACCATCCAAAGCGTATTTTTCTTAAAAAGCCTTTATTGCATTTTCTGGCTTGGATCTCAAATGAACAACGTTTCAGGCCTGTGTGGCCCTTTATCAAGTTAATAAATTACTGCTGATTGCACAGTTTTATACTCACATGTTAGATCGCCCTCTAGGGGCCAACAATCAAAATTGATTGATGCACAAAAGAAACATAAAGGCAACATTGTCAGATACATTATAATATATGGAAAAGTGTCCACTTGTTTCCTGTAGGTTATATTCTTCCTATATACGATTTAATTCTCATAATATGGTATCTGCAAAACAATAAAAATGACCAATATTTGTGGACAGAATGATTTAACACTAGTATTATTAAAAACAATCATTAAAATACTATCGGTATATGGGATGCAAGTCATATTCGCGATTATGGTCACAGTTCTCAGTCTCTCCTGGTTTTTTTGAGTGTTTTTGACAGATGATGTCTCCATGTATCAGAAACAACAGTGGAATCTGTAGTTGGGTTCTTTCAATTTTCCTGTAAAAAAAAAAGAAAAAAAGTTTAGTTTCTTCTGAAGTAAAGGAGGAATCTCCTGCTGGATCACTGGAAAAAGAAACATTTTTATTGCACCGAGGGGATCCCGTTAAGGTTTTGGTCTATGCCACATATACACCATATAGTAATTTGTTCCCTTATATTAACCTGGTTATTCTATTTGAAATCATTAACTTCAGAGAACATTTGGGCAGAGCATGATTCCACTTGGTAATAAAGTCAACATTGTCTTCAACACAGTTAGGAAACGTTCTTATTTTGAAGTCCTGTGGAATCCTAGAAACTGATAAATACTTTTCTAGAGCGACATAAAAAAAATGTATCAGAAAACGGAATTCTTGGTCTTTTACTGCATGTAATGCAGACATGTGTGTGCCGTCCATTGCATAGGAAAGAAAGGCCTCCTGCCACCATTTTAAGCTCTCCTCCATGGTTTACAAGAGATTACATGCCTTGATATTTGATCTTAATAAAACCAGCATTGTTTGTCAATGTAGCGTAACCATCTGATTCTTCCATTAAACCCAGATTTCACATTCAATGAGCGGCAACTGTTTTATCATACCTATTTAATGTCAAGGCTTTCTCTTATGAAAATGCATTATTTTTCATTTTTGTTACCACCGTCTCCGCTCCGCCAACGCCTGCACAGTTTGTACCATGTACCCAGAGGTTTAAAGCCTTTTATCCACGCTTATAAATATCTGACCTGTGTTGTTCTGCTCATTAAAAAGTCTGTAAATTGCTTTTCTTCTTTTTATATTGGAATACGACCACTAGTCTAATAAAAAAACAATGGTATATTGATATTATGAAGGAGCTGACAGCACATGAAGACACATCACGCTAAGAATCTCTGTATTTCTTTTGTTTATAAAGTTCTAGAAAATAGTGTAATCACCTTATTAAGGCTGCAAAAAGCTCTGGTATTTACTGATCAAACTATTGTATATATATATTTATTTATTTATTAATAGAAGACAGGGCTGTGCAGTAGGGAAGAAACTGGCAATACAAGCTATATTGTTCACCAGACTAATGTATCCATGGGGTTTCTCTAAAGTATGAAATTATTTGACAGGATGGCAGTATAACTATATTGAGTATATGCCTAATGCTAGAAAATGTGTTGTGCCTATTTTAATGACACAGGGACACTGTCATCAAAATAAAAAGGTTTTTGTTCTCGGAAACATTGTGTACTATTAAGTAAAGAAGTGGGATTTTGAAATGGAGGCCTACAATTATTTAGGGGCCCATTTATTAATGGTTATTAATAAAGGTTTTTATGGGAAAAACTCGAATTTATTGAGGTTTATCATACCTCAAAGCTGTTAAAATTCTGGATACTCCATCTCAAAACCTGAAAAGGTCATGCAGAAGTCAATGGCAGATGTCCCTGTAGCTGCGCTACTCTGCACAGATATGTGAGCAATGTATTTTGGACACTTTCAGGGGTAGAGAACTATGTTGGGAGAAAGCTGGGAGGAGGACAATCTAGGGTAGTAGGTATGGGTTTTTCTTATTGGGGGGGTTTAGTTCTCCTTTAAAAAATCCCAGGAAAAAATATCTGATTGTGAAAATAGACCTCATGAAAAAAAATAGATTTTGCATTTTTTCTGATTGCACAAAAAAAATATAAATGTGCTGTTGGGAGGCCAACAATTATTTTTTATGTGAATTTATTTATTAAAATAGTTGAATGTGAAAAACTTGTCTCGAAAAAAATGTTTAAAAAAACAACTCAAATGCAGTAAAAACCCTTTCTACCCATTCATTTTAATGAGTCTGACAAATTTCGAATTCAACTCAAAAACTCAATGATTGTGGATGATTTCATTTTTTTTTATAAAACTGTTATAATAAAATGTATACTGATAAATCCTCATTAAGTCATGCATGGTGATGTTGTGTATTTGATCGCCATTTTTTAACAATTTAATAAATAGGTTCCTATGTGTAGTGAAAATTGGCCAATACAATTCATGCCAAAAACTCAAAAGTGAATATAACATTTCAGAAATAAAGAAATGTATTCACCCCAACCAGGGCTACGTTACACAATACTCTACATATGAAGTTTGATTACAATATTTCATGGTCAACATATCAACATCTTGTTGTCCTGAGGAATACATCCCTCTGTGATGTCGAAACATTGACCATTAAACATATATATATATATATATACATGAGGTTTGATTACAATATTTTGTGAAAAAGCCCTTCAAAAATAACCAAGTCAGCCTGCACTCATCTATTTATGCTTCTGGTTTCATACTACATTCATAATCAATACTCAGGACTTGTATGCACTCCTGCTTTAAACAGATAATATATTTCTTATTATTATTATGGGATGGTTTCACCAGTTGCTTACACATCTTTAGAACATGTTACACGCATTGATTCAGATAATTCCTAAAGATTATTTAAAGTGGACCTGTCACCCAGACACAAAAATCTGTGTAATAAAAGTCCTTTTCAAATTAAACATAAAAATCCAATTTCTATTTTTTATTTAAGCATTCATAGCTGTTGTAAGCTCATTTAAAAATCTCAGCTGTCAAAAAAACCCTACCACTAATGGGCCCCTAGGCTATAGCCTAGGGTAGCCTATTCGTTAATCCGCCCCTGATTTGGCCCCAAGTATTGTCCCTCAGAATCAAATGGTTCTTTACCACTGTCCATATCCAAGAATACTTTAAATGCATTCCACTTCTATAAATATTTGCTTCATTGCACATGTTGCTGATCAGGCTAAACCATGTTTGAATAAAGGAAACCCATCTCAACTCTTGCTTACGTTGTATTTCTTCCCAGAGGAATGTAAATCCAAAAAAAAAAAAAACTACACTGACCTTTAAGTAACATAGTAAGTACATAGTAACATAGTAAGTAAGGTTGAAAAAAGACACATGTCCATCGAGTTCAACCTTTTTTTTTTTATTATTAACTACCTATCTGCCAGTTGATCCAGAGGAAGGCAAAAAACCCATCTGAAGCCTCTCCAATTTGCCTCAGAGGGGGAAAAATTCCTTCCTGACTCCAAAATGGCAATCGGACGAGTCCCTGGATCAACTTGTACTATGAGCTATCTCCCATAACCCTGTATTCCCTCACTTGCTAAAAAGCCATCCAACCCCTTCTTAAATCTATCTAATGTATCAGCCTGTACAACTGATTCAGGGAGAGAATTCCACATCTTCACAGCTCTCACTGTAAAAAACCCCTTCCGAATAGGTATAACAAATTGCCTAGAGAATATCTTATGACTGGACAGTCTTAAAATAGTTTTAAAATACATTTTACATGTAACAACTCAGCATTCAGACTCCCGTTTATTAATTTAAATGTACAAATTGATGCATTTCTTAATAGAAGAGAAAAGCTCAGAGGTAGCCAGAAAGATTTTCAGTGAATTCAGTTCTTTTCATGCAGTTATATCGTTACAATACCTTGTACAAAAAATATATAAGTTCTCCTTAGCACCAGCTAGTAATTTGTGCAATATTGTTCCCTTCATAGAGGCTTGACTCATCAGGGGTGCAAAGAAAGACGTATGTGCCAGACACATGTGATGGAAATGTAAGTGGACCATTATTATTATTATTATTATTATTATTATTAATAACATGTATTTATATAGCGCCAACATATTGCGTAGCACTGTAAAGTAAATGTGATTATACAACTACATCACATGAATTACATATATAGAATACATGGAGTAACAAACATCACAATCAATACAGGTACAAAAAGGTGAGGAAGGCCCTATGCATAGGCATACAGTCTAAAGGGAAGGGAGTAATACACAAGGTGTGGGAGTGGGCAAGATCGAAGTAAGTTGGTGAGAAATGTGGTACTGTATGTGGTGTTGCGTTTGGTAGTTAAGCAGAGTGAGGGTAGGCTTCTCGAAAGAAGTGAGTTTTCAGAGATTTTTTGAAAGCAGAAAGGTTGGGAGAAAGTCGGACAGACCGTGGGAGAGCGTTCCAGAGGAGGGGTGCAGCCCTTGCAAAGTCTTGAATGTGAGCATGTGAGGAGGTAATGAGAGAAGAGTTGAGTAGCAGGTCAGTAGAGGAGCGTAGTAAGCGAGTGGGTGAGTATATAGAGATGAGTTCAGAGATGTAGGGTGGAGCAGAGTTGTGAAGTGCTTTGAAAGTGAGTGTCATTAATTTGAATTTGATTCTGAAAGGTAACGGAAGCCAGTGCAGGGATTGACAGAATGGCGAGGCAGAGGAGGAGCAGTTGCTGAGGTGTATGAGCCTCGCAGCAGTGTTCATTATGGACTGGAGAGGTGACAGTCTCTGGAGGGGGAGGCCAATTAAAAGAGAGTTACAGTAGTCTAGACGCGATATGATGAGAGAGTGAATAAGAATTTTGGCAGCGTCTTGGGTGATAAATGATCGTATTTTGGATATGGTGCATCTCTTTGTTAGAGAAGGATTTAATAGCGTTTCTAAGCAACAGACTTTGCAAAGGGCAAAAACTATAAAAATACAGTGGGAGTGAAATGTAATGTCAGTCCAAAATCTCATTAATAGCAATATATTTCATAGCATATAAAAATAAAATACAAAGAAAAACTGTATCCATTTATAAATGTGTATAATTGGAAACCACCAAGAAAATGTTTTTAAAGTGACGCACCAAATCCAGGATTTGGTTAAGGATTCGGCCGAATCCGAGCCTCTTTCAGCAGAATTCGGCTGATTACAAGAGCCAGGCCTCACCAAATTGAAACCCTACAAACTGTGAATAATTTGTCAATTTGTGTGCATGTAACTCCATTTCCAGCTCCCCTGAGGCGTTCAGTTTCGGTTTAAGATTTGGGCAAATCCTGTTTAAGAGATTTGGCTGAATTCCGTACAGGAGGATTCAATGTATCTGTACTTATATCTCACCTATCCAAACTAGCCATAATCCCCTGTGCCTGGATATGCAGAACACAAGCTATGTGATCACATTTAATAATGTCTAATACAGCTGCTTGATTGTGTTCTGTGCAGAGAAATCCTATGGCAAACAAAGCTTGATGGTAAACTATGGAGAGGTCCTTTGCTGTTTTCCAATTGTTGGGTTGTAAAACGCCAGACTCCTGCTATGGGCTTCTTCCTCTATGCAGAATTACAGTAAGAAAATAAAAGGAAATCTAAACAAAGTATTACACTAGATCTTATATTTTGAGTTTCTAAAGCCACCACATCCATTCACCAAGGAGAATATATGCCTCTAAAAATTCCTCTAGTAGTTCCCCATCTTCTTTTCTGACGATTTCCAGCACATGATCTGCACTAATTGACCAATTCAGTTACAGTATATCTACAGATACAGAATATATACAATAAAACAAAAGCCTGATTAGTAATTAATCCAAATTCACATGACATGCCACCATAGAAAACAATCCATTTTTATTTAATGAATTATTTTTTAATTGATTTATTATATCTGTAGCAGAAGACGAGTAGTTGCTGTAGACAAAGGTCTGGATCATTACTATTATAGGGCTGCTTTTGGGCTATAACATTAAAGGGATACTGTCATAGGAAAACATGTTTTTTCCAAAACACATCAGTTAATAGTGCTGCTCCAGCAGACTTCTGCACTGAAATCCATTTCTCAAAAGAAAAACAGATTTTTTTATATTCAATTTTGAAATCTGACATGGGGCTAGACATATTGACCCAGCTGCCCCCAGTCATGTGACTTGTGCCTGCACTTTAGGATGGAACTTATTTCTGGCAGGCTGTAATTTCTCCTACTTAATGTAACTGAATCAATCTCAGTGGGACTTGGCTTTTACTATTGAGTGCTGTTCTCAGATCTTCCAGGCAGCTGTTATCTTGTATCACGGAGCTGTTATCTCATTACCTTCCCATTGTTCTGTTGTTAGGCTGCTGGGGGGAGGAGAGGGTGTGGTGGGACTGAAGTTACAAGTCACATGACTGGGGGCAACTTGCAAACTGACAATATGTCTAGCCCCATGTCAGATTTCAAAATTGAATATCACAAAATCTGTTTGCTCTTTGGAAAAATGGATTTCAGTGCAGAATTCTGCTGGAGCAGTGTCATTAACTGATGCATTTAGAACAGAAAAAGAAAAAACGTTTTCCCATGACACTATCCCTTTAAGTTTAATATATATAATGTAGCATTTCAAACCATATTCTTTTTTTAGGCTTTCGTTCTCTTTTTTTAAAATCACCGTCAATAACACATTTATAGAAGTTAGAGAAATCCCCTGTAGCAGAAGCGAATGGTACAATACCATTTTATCTTTTTCATTGACAATATAAAAACAAAATAAAAAAAAATAAGGTTTAATCGCCAGTTAACTGCCACTTGGGAAAGGCCATTTATCAATTTTCAAATCTGAAGTTTTTTGCAATCTGATCACAAAAAAAGGGATGGACACTATCACAATTTTTCAACATTTGCAAGTCCCTATGACTTTCCTACACTTCCCTATCTCCCTTGTTGCTGAGCAAATGCCCATGTATCAAATTTAGATAACTCTATTATAGGCCCATATCCTTATGACCACATCCTGCCACACTTTAACATAGTGTTTGGTTAGAGGTGGGTCTTTCTTTTTGGCCTTCAGTTGCTGAACCAGCTGTATGTGGTCCCGGGAGCCTGGTATCAACAAGGCCCCAGTAAAGCTGTGCTGCCCTAAAGGGACATGTAAGTCTAGTTAAAGTCAAGGAGCAGGGAATGAGGCTTAGCCAGTGACAGGTTATTTAATTTAATAGCACTTTCTTGTAGATAGTCAGGTCTAGATAGAAAGATCAGCCTGTGCTCCAACAAGGATTGATAGCAGGGAGTAGCTGATTCGCCTAAAGTAAAGGGACCGCAGTTTGAAGAGGGATTTAGGCATAGTCTTCTCCCTGATCCATTTTTCTGAACTGGATCCGGACCACAAAGCGGCATTACAACCTAGTGGTGTACCTTAAACATGCCTAGCTGACCTACCTTGGATTTGTGAGTATTACCCTGTGGATCATTGTCATTGACAAAAAAATTTTGTTTAGTGATGGGCAAATTTATTCGGCAGGCGTGAATTTGCAGCGATTTTCTGAATTTCGGCGCTAGCAAATAAATTCGTGCAACTGCCTTGAAAATTCGCCTGCATCAAAAATTGTTTTCCGCCAGAGAAAGTTTTGACGCCGGCGATTGTGTGCACAAATTGACTTTAATGCATTTGGACAAAATAAGCGTGTGCCAAATATCTGCTGCTGTGAAAATTATTACCATCGTTTATATAGACACCCGCTAATTGACGGTGGCGTCAAAATTTGCATTTCAAGAATTTTTCACAGTTTCGCGAACTTTGCAGGAAATTCACAAATTTTTCAGTGAAGCAAAAAGGGACAAATTCGTCCATCACTAATTTTGTTCAGTTTGTTTGTTGCAAGAACCTCCTGGCATCCTTATTTTTAAGCACAGTAGCTTGTGAGTTGCAGTCCAACTACACCTCCTCTTCATATCTTCCACATAGTGAAGGCCCAGCTTGGTGAGTTAGAGTTAATTGTAACCTATGCTCTTTTGTTTAAAATGGACATAGTCTGTTATAGCTTAATATAGCCCAAAATAGCATTACACACATTCCATATAAATGTCACTGTTTAAAAAACCTCAAAAAAAAAAAATTAGCTTGAATGTTGACAATATAATTTTTCATTCAAATTTGACTTTTTTTTCAATCTCAAAAATGTAATTTCAGAAATGCAATTAAAAAATATTTTAATGTGATTTTTTTGAATTTCGGTAAATTTTTTTATTTGAACTTTAATATATTTGCCCCTCAGAGTAATGGATTGCACGCATTTAAGGCCAGATGAACAAAACATTCATGGAACTACTGATATTTTCAAATTTTTAAATTTTCAATATTATCAGTTATTGATAAGTGAAAGATTTTACGTGCAAGTTGTGTTTTTGAGAGTAGCAAAATGTTTGCGAACCTGCTCTACACCTGAAAATATGTTTTTTGTGATGGAACGTCCGTGGACTTTAATGCATTTTGGACAAGAAACAACACAGCAAACTAAAAAAAAGACCATTGATTGCAATGCATTAGTGAAATTTTGCGAAACGTTGTAATTTTGTTTTTTTTTTCCATAGTCTCCCGAATTTTTAAATGAAGCAAAACATGGCAGTTTTGCTCATCACCATTCTTAGGGGCAGATTTATCAAAGGTCAAGGTGAATTTGTGAATGAAATAAAATCAAATTTTCGAGCAATTTGTACTTTGACTAGGGAATAGTCCAAATTCAATTTGAATTTGAAAAAAATTCAAAAATCGAAACTTATCATGTACTGTCTCTTTAAAAATTCGATTTCGACCATTCGCCATGTAAAACCTGCCAAATTGCTGTTTTAGCCTATGGGGGACCTCCTAGAACCTATTTGGAGTCAATTGGTGGATCAAAGTTTTTTTGTGGAAAAACTTTGAATCAAATTCAATCGAATGCGCTATTCCTTCGATTGTTCGAAAACTGACCTATTCGACCAAAAAAACTTTTCGGTTGGTCTTTTTGAATTCGAATTTCGAAGCTTTTTTCTATTCGAAATTTGACCCTTGATAAATATGGCCCTTAATGAGAAATGAATTCATCAGTAAACAAGTTTCTAAAAAAACTGTCAATCTTAAGCAAAATAATTGCATTAAATTAAAGGAAAACTATACCCCCAAAATGAATACTTAAGCAACAGATAGTTTATATCAAATTGAATGACATATTAAAGAATCTTACCAAACTGGAATATATATTTACATCAATATTGCCCTTTTACATCTCTTGCCTTGAACCACCATTTTGTGACTCTATCTGTGCTGCCTCAGAGATCACCTGACCAGAAATACTACAACTCTAACTGTAACAGGAAGAAGTGAGGAAGCAAAAGGCAGAACTCTGTCTGTTAATTGGCTCATGTGACCTTACATGTGGTTTGTATGTGTGCACAGTGAATCTTACTATCTCAGAGGGCGGCCCTTATTTTTTAAAATGGCAATTTTCTATTTATGATTACCCAATGGCACATACTACTAGAAAAGTATATTATTATGATAATGGTTCATTTACATGAAGCAGGGTTTTACACATGAGCTGTTTTACTCAGTATCTTTTAATAGAGACCTACATTGATTGGGAGGTATAGTTTTCCTTTAAAGCAAAGTGTTGAAAAATTTGCATAGGATTTGGAACGCTAAACCCATGAATAGATTTACATATGTGACAATATTATTTCCAACAGGAAACTGCACTTGCTATTTCAGGTACTTAATATATCTTGTGTAAGGGCAGAAATGATCTGGAATAGACTGCTGTGGGCATATTCTTAAAAGAGGATTACATATCTCTTTTTGGGGAATAGCAAGATTATGAGAACTCGGCCAGGAGAGAATACACTTCTTACACAGCAGTAAAAAATACCTAAATGCGTTAAGTAAATAAATACATTAATTCAAGCAAGATAGAGACAAATCTGCAGGCATACAAATATGCATCACTGAACATTTTACTGTCCATTTATTTCCATCAAAAATAAAAAATGCCATCAGGACCCTATTGGGGTATAGTATTTTTAATTTTTAAATAATGAATGTTTAATCTTTAATAATGGAATATTCAATTTTAGGTAGTGATGGGCGAATTTATTCAGCAGGCGCAAATTCGCTGTGAATTTCCGCGTTTCGACAATGTCGAATAAGTAAGCGAAATTGGGGCATTTTTTGGACACCGGCGACAATTAAACGCGCCCATTGACTTTAATGCTTGTCAAATTACGTTGGAGTCGGCAGTGCCGTCTGCATCAATTTTGACGCCCGCTAATTGATGCCATCCTCTGAATTCGCATTTTGTGAATTTTTCGCCTTTTCGCGAATTCCACATGGAAATGAAACGGGAGAAAATCGCCCATCACTAATTTTATGTTTTATCAAGAGGTTGTCCTATTTTATTAAAGTGGTAGTTTGCTTTTCAGTTAACATTAGTATGTAAATCTTAGAACATTTTCAACTGGTCTTCGTTGTTTATTTTGTATAGTTTTTTTTAATTATTTGCCTTGTTCTTCTGACTCTTTTCAGCTTTCAAATGAAGGTCACTGACCCCATCCAAAAACCGATGCTCTGCAAGGCTACAGATATATTGTTATTGTTGCTTTTTATTACTCCTCTTTCTATTCAGGCCTCTCCAATTCATATTCCAGTGTCGTTTTCAAATCAATGCATGGTTGCTAGGGTAATTTTTTCCTAGCAACCAGACTGCTGAAATTGCAAAAGTAGAGAGCTGCTGATTAAAAGGCTAGATAACTCAAAAAACACATAATAAAAATTTAAAACCAATTGCAAATAGTCTCAGAATATCACTCTCTACATCATACTAAAAATCAACTCAAAGGTGAACAACTCCTTTAAGTGCTCTCTGTTGTTTTATGTATTTTTTGAAAGAGGGCACTAAGTTACTAAATGCTTTGAATTTAAGAATTTCCTCCAAGGACTGTAAATTGTTCACTACTCCGTAAAAAATCGGAGATTGGAATTTAAAACTGGAATTTTTATGCAATTTTGGAAAGAAAAACTCTTTGATCCTATCATTCTTCCATGGGTAGATCTTAAAGCAGAGATTCCAAAAATGTGAGGCTAGCCCAGCTGGGGGTACAGATGAGTAGCTTGCGAGTCATATTGAAGGTTTGTTAGGAAGAATTTTGGGAAGAGTGCTTACTTGAACACCTAGATAGACTCAGCTTGAAGGTTAATGAGGGAGAAAAACTTGTTTGCTATCCTACATATTCTTAAAACTATGTTTCGGTGATTAATTCAATTGTGTTTCCATAACCATGTTGTGACTTATGGGTCACCATGTACAAATAACTGGCCTCTAAACCAAAAAAAAGCTGCTTTCAAGAAATACTTGGCACTTACAGCCATATGGGTATCATTAATGAATACTCTACCTGCTGATAGGAAGAGCTGCAGTTTCTTTATTGGTGGAAAAGTCATATCTAGCATCTAGAGGGCCTCACTGCAATGCCTAAGGTGGAGATTTCTAAACTGTGGGTTTGGCTCCTCTGGAATGTTTGGAGCAGTTTCGGAGTGGTGGGTCAACCTGAAGACCAGCTAGGTGAGAAATGGGGAGAATGGCCATTTGCTGATACACCTAACAGTCCAGATTGAAGGTTGTTTAGGGTAGGATTTGGGATGAGAAAATGATTTGCTTTCCCAACTATTCTTGGAACTACAGTATTGCCAAATGACAAATGAACAATATCAATACCTGTCTCTAAAGGGAGCTCTGTCCAAAGGATGGACCTTTAAGAAGAGCCTTGATCAAAAGTTGGACTTACAAGGGTGTTTAAATGAAAAAATCTGACAATCACCAAACAAAATTAAAAAAAAAAAAAAACAGTAAATGAATTACCTTGCTGAGGAAAGAATTGTCACTCCTTCAAAAAAGTCTCAGCTGTGTCAGGAAGGAAGAAATATAACAGAGGTTGGAAAGAGTGTTATTTTCATGTACTGCAATTCCAGTTACAAGTCATTACTATTTATAGAGAACAGCTGTCATGCTTTCTTTAAGATCGAAAACATCTTTAAACAGAGTATTTCTGGCTGCTTATTCACCAAGGATGAATCTCGTAGAGCTCTGCATACAGATGATAATCCCGTGCTGATTTGTGATGCTGGAAGACTGTATAGCCCAGAGGTTCCCTTCCCAAGTTATGAGGGTAGAGAAACAACAAACATTTTGAAGATCGTTTGCCTCAAAATAATGTTGTTGTTGCAAATTATAGCAGCAAATGTTTACACTTCTGGATTTCAGGGTACTTGTAAGTACGTTATTCCACATGATTCCAGCTCAGTGTTAAGTTGGACCATACACTGGTGGATCCTGTATGATATCTGATCAAATCATGGACACCATATGAGTGGGCATACGTGGGGGCCCATTTACTTAGCTTGAGTGAAGGAATAGAATAAAAAAAACTTCGAATTTCTAATGATTTTTTTGGTTACCTCGACCATCGAATTGGCTACTTCGACCTTCGACTATGACTTCGAATCGTATGATTCAAACTAAAAATCGTTTGACTATTCGATCATTCGATAGTCGAAGTACTGTCTCTTTAAAAAAAAACTTTGACCCCCTACTTCAACACCTAAAACCTCCCGAAGTGCAATGTTAGCCTATGGGGAAGGTCCCCATAGGCTTTCTAATGTTTTTTAGGTCGAAGAAAAATCGTTCGATCGATGGATTAAAATCCTTCGAATCAAAAGATTCGAAGGATTTAATCGTTCGATCGAACGATTTTTCGTTAATTAACCCTCAATATTTTCTATTGTACCTTTCCTATGATCCAACAGCCCAATTGACTGAAACAATTAGGGATGCACCAAATCCAGGATTCGTTTAGGGATTCTGCCAAGATTCTGCCTTTTTTAGCAGGATTCGACCAAGTGCCTGGCCGAACTGAATCCAATTCCAAAAAATCACGTGACTTTTCATCACACAAACAAGGAAGTCAAGAAGTTCTCTTTCTCTCTTATTTCCCTAATTTACATATGCAAACCAGGATTTGGATTCAGTTTGGGTGAATCTTTCATTAAGGATTCGAAATTTGGCAAATCCTAAAATAATGGATTTGGTGCATCCCTGGAAACAATAGGAAGTGGAGTTTGGAGCTTCTCTTCTCTTCACTCATTAGGCACAATATGCTGGTCAACAGGGTGCATCAGCAGATTCAAATTTTATCTGCCTCACTAACAAACCAACCATTATCCAACAGGCTTCTTACATTTTTCAGAGCTCATTCCATCGTAATCCCCTCATCCTCTATCTTGTGTACTTATCCCCAGTTCAAGAAGTAGTTGTGGAGGGTCAGGCAGTTTTAGAAGGGCTGGTATTAAAAGGCTTTACTGTATCTTACTCTGAGGTGTAGCACCAACTTCTTAGCTGGTTTATCTTAATTTTCGACAAAATCAAAATTAAGATGGGCACTCATATAAAAAAATATTCATAATTTTCTGTCTATATTAAAAACATATGCATTTGTTATTATTATGGTTGAAAAGGTACATTTTCCTTATGTCAGTTATGGACCAATACGGAACAAAAATGCAACTTCTAGATAAGCCCAATGCAACAAAGTTAGCAAAAGCGAAAGAATGCTTTAATATATTTAAAAAGCGTGTATACAACAAAATATCTGTATTTCAATCAATAGCATATACATGCCACTAGTGTTTACAATGCAAATTAGGAAATATGTTAAAGCATACATGTTGTTCAAAAAGGTGAGAAACCACAACATTCCAGAAAAATTTCTCAAGAGGATTTCACTTGCTGTATTTTTCTATCCAACATGTTGTAAAAATGTGGATCCCTTTTTAAGGTCGGTTTTTGAAACGATTAATCTCACTTTCTCTAAAACTACGAAAGTCATGAAATTTATTGAAAAATCAGACATAAAAAGAATGAATGGGAATAGACAAAGACTGTTTTTAGTTGTTATAGGATAACTATGGCTTTTTCATATTGCTGCTCAAAAGCCAGCGTCAAAAATACCCTAAAACCTCAAAAATCATGAAGCAAAGGAAGGTCTTTCAAAAGGGACATCTGCCATTGACTTCACGATGTTAACAGGTTTTAGCTGGAGTATTTTCATATTCAGAATTGGATCAGTTTTGTCACATCTCAAAATCTCGGAAAAATCACGCTTTTTTTCCCCACAACTTTTTTGGATTTTTGGTGTCAAATAACACATCCCTAAAAAGTCTTAGTTTAATAAATCGACTCCTTAGCGTCACATTCCTCAAAGAGTGAAACTAGAGCTTGCCATGAAGTGGGTTCACCATGGTTTACTATGCCCCCTAAATCTCATACGTGTGAATAGAGAGTTGCGTAATTTCGCTCTGGTAAACTATGCTGAGCTCTGTTTCACCTTTTGAAAAATATATCCCATAATCTCAGTTCTCTTCAATGGCTTTGCCCTACTGAGTCTTCTCTCTCCAGCATATTTCTCCCAGAGAAAATGGGAAACTAGAGGGCAGGGACAATGGCTGATTCAACCAGGAAATGATGATGGATGGATAGGAAGTCTTCTGTTGGAATCGATAACAGCACAATGGTGGCACGGAGGATATTGATGGCTCCAACAGGTCAGGGTTAGGAAAATGATGCATTGGGGAACTAGACTGTATGTGCCACTCACATATATAACATGATATTTATGATTCATCAATGGAAAGGCTGGCCAAACGCAAGATAAGACACAGTGAAAATTCATCCTTCAAGTGTTGGGCAGATGTAAAAGTGTTAATTGAAACCTGGATTATGAGGCATCTCTGTACTTCAGAGACTGATTCTCAGCACTGTCTGCTTTCATACCATTCTCAAAGCAAGGAAATCAACTTGTCAGACAGTTTATCACTTTGAAGAATTCATAAAGCTCTACGGATCTGCTTTACATTTAAATCCCCTTACATAAGTGTTACCTTGGCAACTGCTTCCAAGGGCTCCTATCTGTATGGAGAACTCACTGACACGATTGATTGGCCGTTACCTTGATCACTGTTTAAGTGACGCAAATCATTCATTATTTAAATTAAATATTCATTTAATATTCATTGTTGTGTTGCATCTGTTTCTGCTTTATAAGCAAAATATTTCGGGTTCCTTGTAGAAAAGATATTAGAGGAATAGTGTTGTCAATTGCAATAATGCTAGCTGCTCTCAAGGCTACTGATATTTCTTCTTTATCTCAACACATCATAGGTAGTTATAAGCAAATTTTTCCGCCAGCCATGGATTTGCGGCGAAATTCCAAATTTTGCCATCTGCAATTTTTTTTGTCACATAACAGAGAAAAAAAATTGCAGCGACAAAAAAAGTTGCAGAGACAAAAAGTCACCGTAAGAAAAATGCCCAATGACGTTAATACATTTGGACAAAAATGTTGCCATAAGCATAAACTGCCATTGAATTTAATGAATTTGGAAAAAAAAAAGTCGGCATAAGAAAAAATGCCCATTGACTTTAATGCATTTGGAGTGAGAAAAATTGTCACATAAAAAATGTTGACGCTCATTGACTAATGCGTTTTGCTAATTTTTACGCAGTTTAGCTAATTTTTTTGCATTTGGCAAATTTTTCAAAAAAGGACAGATTCACTCATCACGAATCATAGGATATATATCTAAAGAGGAAGCATAGCACAAAATGTAAAAAAAAAAACAGGTTTAAAGCACCATTTGGGAAAATGTAAAAAACTTCATTTAGACCAAAAGAAGTCATAAATAACACAAATTGGCATTTTGCAATGCGATATTCTTCATAAAACAGTTTTTGCACAAGGCTAAATTTGCACAAAGTGGTGACCACAATGCAGAATATTACCCAGATATCCAGCATCGTTCGGACTGAGTTGAGTTGTATCTTCTGCGGCTGAGCCCCACACAACAAAATTAACGCAACTGTGACAGGATTCCATTGAGAAAGGTCACTGGATGTGCTCAAGATGTTGGATTAAAGCTTTTTTGCCTTTGTCAAGACCTGCTGAGTGCTCTATTTTGAACATTCGAATTTTAGTGGTTTTAAGCTTTTGTTTAAAACTATGGTTCAACTATTTCTCTAAAGTCATGAATGTCTTGTAATTTATTAAAATATATAAATACTGTATAAAGGGGGTTATATTCTAAACTCCGAATGCAAAAATCACTAAAAAGTCGTGATTTTTTTTTTAAAAGATCACAAATTTTTCAGAATTTATTAAACCCCCGAGGATGGAAAAGTCCGAATCAGAAAATCCAGCATCTCAGACCTGTCGAGATTGCATATACTGTAAGTCAATGGGACTAGTCCCAATGATTTTTTGATATGCGCTGGGTTTCGTGCAATACACCGAAGTTTTCTGAGTTATTTTCAGGCAAAAAAAATAAGAAATCTGGGTTTTCGGGTGAAAAATCCAAAAAATCCTGAAAATCAGATATTTTCCAGCAAAGCTAATTTTCGGGAAAATGTAACAAAAATAAGTGTAAAAAACCCAAGCGGATTTGATCAGAGTTTGCAGAAGAAAATGTTGAAATAAAATTGGACTTTGATAAATAAGAAATCTGGGTTTTCGGGTGAAAAATCCAAAAAAATCCTGAAAATCAGATATTTTCCAGCAAAGCTAATTTTCGGGAAAATGTAACAAAAATAAGCGTAAAAAACCCAAGCGGATTTGATCAGAGTTTGCAGAAGAAAATGTTGAAATAAAATTGGACTTTGATAAATAACAACTGAAAAGTTGAATAAAAAAAAAACGCTGAATTTTTTGGGAAAATTCAGAAAACCTCCAAGGGGCAGGTTTATCAAAGGTCGAAAATTTGAAGTAAAAAATTTTAAATTTCAAGCTATTTTTGTGTACTTCGACTAGGGAATAGACCAAATCTGATTAGAATTTGAAAAAAATTAAAAAATTTGAATATCGAAATTTATCATATACGGTCTCTTTAAAAATTCTACTTCACCCATCTAAAACCTGCTGTTTTAGCCTATGGCGGACCTCCTAGAACCTATTTTGAGTCAATTGGTGGACTTTGAAAAATCTAAGTTTTTTTTTTAAATACTTCGAATCCAATTCAATCGAATAAGATCTTACTTATCCTATTCACCCAAAAAAAAATTTCAGTCAGTCTTTTTATTCAAATTTCGAAGTTATGGGAGTTCCAAAAAACTCCCATTACTTCAAATTCGATACTTGATAAATCTGCCCATAAAAGTTTGAATGGCTAAAAAAAGTTCCAATAGGATCAGTGCAGGTCCTATTGACTTCTTTTACTTGCTGAAGTTTTGTATTAGAGTTTTTTGTGGTCTTTACACGTTTTAGAATTTTTAGTTTTAGAGAAATTTTTAAATCATTTTTAGAGAAACAATTTGATTAATGAAATAAAACTGAAATTCAAATGTTACTAAACAGGCCTCATGGAATTTATGGAATTTTGATGCTTTTTACTAGAACCCAGGCTACCAGGACCACCATCAGAGGTTTACATGGGGGACTGTTGTCAGGAACCTGGTAGGGTAGAACACACTTACGTATCTTGTGTATCTTACATATAAACATACATAAAAACTCGAAAGTCGAATAAAAAAGACCAATCAAACTGTATTTAAAAACAATCAGAGTTTTTAACTTCAGGTGAATAGGCTGTATTTGAATCATTCAAATCAAAGTTTTAATGCATTCGCTTGAATTCGAATTGAAGGATTTGCCCCAAAAAACTGATATTTCAGAGTCCACCAAATGACTCCAAATAGGTTCTAGGAGGCCCCCCATAGGCTAAAACAGCAATTCAGCAGGTTTTAGATGGCAAATGGTCGAAGTCGTAGTTTTAAAGAGACAGTGTGTGATAAATTTTGATATTCGAATAGTCTAATTTTTTTCAAATTCAAATCTAATTTTGGACTATTCAATAGTTAAAGTAGATTTATCAAGGGTCAAGTTTCAAATAAAAAACTTTGAAATTCAAATAAAAAAAGACTAACTGAAATTTATTAAAAAAATCTAAGTTTTTTTCTCGGGTGAACAGGCCATTTTCTTTCGAATTTGAATCATACGAACCGTAGTAACATCGTATTTGATCAAATTAGATTTAAAGTTTTTTCTAAAAAACAATATTTCAAAGTCCACCAATTGACTCCAAATTGGTTCTAGGAGGTCCCCCATAGGCTTAAACAGCAATTCGACAGGTTTTAGATTGTGAACGGTCTAAGTCGAATTTTTAAAGGGACAGTTCAAATTTCGATATTTGAAATTTCGATTTTTTTTTTCAAATTCAAATTTGGACTTTGGACTATTCCCTAGTCGAAGTACACAAAAAATGACTCAAAATTAGAATTTTTTTCATTCTAATTTTCACTTTGACCCTTGATAAATCTACCCCTAAATGATGGAACTATTAATATATTATAGAGTAACATCTAGGGGCCCATTTACTAAGGCTCGAAGTGAATTTTCAAATTCAAAAACTTTGAATTTCGATGTAATTTTTGGGTACTTCGACCATCGAATAGCCCAAAATTCGAATCGACTTTGAAAATCGAAGTACTATCTCTTTAAAAAACATTGACTTCGACACTTCGCCACCTTAAACCTGCCGAATTGCTGTTTAGCCTATGGGGGACCTCATATAAACTTTGGCTAAGTTTTGAGTTGTCAAAGTATTTTTTTGTAAAATCATTCAAATCGTTCGATTCGAACGATTTAAGTGATCGATCAAACCATTTTTACTTCGATCGAAAACGTCCGTTTTCGAAGGAAAATATACGTAGACTATGAAATTATCAAATTCGATCGTCGAATTTTGAAGTTTTTTAACTTCGAAATTCGACCCTTAGTAAATTGCCCCCTATTGTTTGCATTGGTATCTATTTACTCAATTATATGAGCATCTCCTACATGAACTTTCCTGCAGTGAATGACTAGTCATTAGTACTCTATAGTTCCTGGGTCTGTTTCCTATAGTTATAGAGATACCCTGTAATATAAGAAACAATTGTTAATAAATTATAATATCAAATATATCAGATATGATCTCTAAGCCATGGGAGAGTGCTGGGACGGCAAGTATACAATCATTTTCAATATGACAAAACAATGTACCGTTTAGTTCCATGTATTGAATGACTCCTTAGCAAATCACTTGCTGACATGATTGATTACCAAAACCCTGATCAATGCAAAGTGAATCAATTGCAGAACTACTGTATACACTATAATAGAAGCACACAAGTACATCAGACACATTCTCAGCAGGACTTACGGTACTCTCTCAAAAAATAAATTATGTAATGAACATTTTACTTTTATGTAGGATTTTAGAAATATTAATAAAAGTAAAATGTAGGATTTTAGAAATGTTATGAAATGCTGTATGGTGTAGCACAGGTCTTCCAAATACAGAATTCTTTTGTATGTGCTAGAGAGACAAAAAGGTTTTTCGTGCTTATAACAATATTTATTAGCAAAACCACTAGAATAAAAGAGGTGGAGCAGACATCCCTGCTCACTTAAGCTCACAATCTAAAGGACCATCAGTTAATACTTTGAGATCAAGATGTTGTTGCTTTAATAGGTAGGAGTCCTTGAAGATATTGGTCCTCAGTGGCCATTTGAAGGTTTATAAAGGGAGGGGAGCATAGGAGCATGATAGACACCAGTAAAAAAATGGTGGGGGCAGAAGATTAGGGGCCTATTTATGAAGCCTTTATCTTTTTCTGGTTTGTTTTTTTGGGGGGGAACTCGAATTTTTGGAGGAAAAAATAAACTCGAATTTTTACAAATGTATTATGCCCTGAAGCTGCTAAAATGCGAATACCTAAAATGCTAAAACCTTTAGACGTGATGTAGACACGTCAAGTCAATGGCAGATGTCACTTTTAAAATTTGAAGATGTTTCTTGACATCTTGATATGCTCTGGTTTTCATACGATAATCTGAAAAAGTAGAGTTTTTCAGACGACAACTCAAAAAAGTCCCACAATTCGAGCATCAAATTAGAAAAAAATGGTACAATTCAAATTGTTGCATGATTTAGAATGTTCCCGCATCGACTTTTTTGAGCTGATTTTTTTGATAAATGAGGTAAATTCATGGATTGGAGTTAGGTCGACTTTGTTAAATTAAAAAAAAAAGGGAAAAATTTGTAACTAAGTCCCTTAGTGAAGGTAGAATCAGTTAACATTTATGGAGTTGAGGGAATTGATACAGTAGAGCGGTGTTAGAACTTTAAGAGGCAGATTTATCAAGGGTCGAATTTCGAATAAAAAATCAAAAATCAAAGGTTTTTTTGCAGGTGAATATGCTGTTTTCGTTCAAATTCGAATCGTGGGAATCAAAGTAATCGCATTCAATCAAATTTGAATCAAAGTTTTTTAAAAAGTCTACCAATTGACTCCAAGTAAGTTCTAGAAGGTCCCCCATAGGCTAAAACAGCTATTCGGCAGGTTTTAGATAGTGAATGGTTGAAGTCAAATTTTTAAAGAGACAGTAAATTATACATTTCGATATTCGAATTTGCAAATTTTTTTCAAATTCAAATTGAATTTGGACTATTCCCTACTCGAAGTACACAAAAATTTGCTCAAAATTCAAATTTATTTAAATTTTTAGAATTTTTGTTTAATGCCAAGAATTAAATTAAATAAAATAGGGGGCCATTGTGTGAATTTACATGAGGGGGGGGTAGGTTCACAGCAGTGACATACGTGGCGTACGCAGCAGTGTTCCTTTAAATGTCTTTGGTCTGAGAAGGTTAATGTAATTTCATTCTAAAAGGTTTTTATGAGGATTTTAATGACAATGTAGCTGATTAAATACCTGTGCTATGAAAAAAACAGCTAAGCAAAAAACCCTTGAATGGTGGAATGCAACTGGGCCCTTATTAAAATCATGATTGTCGGGTTTCCAATTAAAGGGATTTGTTATCATATAATGATTTGTTTTTATAATTTTAATTTACATAAGCGTTAATAGTTGTGTTATTTATGGCCCCTAAGGGACTCAGATTTGATGTATTTATGTATCTTGCAAGTTACAAGCGCTACAGCAGTGATCCCCAGTCAACGGCTTGTGAGCAACGTGTTCCTTGGATGTTGCTCCCAGTGGCCTCAAAACAGGTGTTTATTATTTATTTCAGGCTTGGATGCAAGTTTTGTTTGTATAAAAACCAGTTGCACTGCCAGATAGAGTCTCCTGTAGGCTGTCAGTTCAAATATTAGCTAACAAACAGCCAATCAGAACCATTATTTGGCATTCCCAGGAATGTTTTCATACTTTTTCAATCTTTTTTTCATGCTCCCAAACTTTTTACAGTTGAATGTAGCTCATGAGTTTTACATTTAGCACATATTTTTTAATTTTGTGGGGTTTTTTTTGTATTTTTATTATTGTGTTGAACTCTATTTGTTCTATTGGTGTAATGTTCTACTGCACACACTGTAATATACACACACGAATGCTTTTATAGCACAAACACCTATCTTTTTCAAGCCTTGAACCTTTATAACTTGAGACAAGACAATCAGTGCTTGATAGCAGAACCAACAATAATACAATGGACATGACATGACTTTAATGAGAATCAGTGGAGATGGGTAAGGGAGTTGCTGACCATGAAAAAGCTGCACTTGATTGTACTATGAACTCTAAATTCCCTTTTTTTATGGATCCACTGAAAAGATGTTTCATGAAGGGCAGGGGATTTAGAGGTATATGTATGGATGTGAACATTCCCTTTAATTGTGGTGACACAACCTAGAAGGCAGCCAAGCAACACATCAATCAACTTCAGGGAACTGTGTCAGCAAAGGCATCTTGCCTTTAGCTTGTATGTTGTATGTTAGTAGTGAAAGAATCCACGATAAAATGCCTTGTAGGGTAAAGCTCTAAGGCTTTCCAGAGACTGAATTAATATAAGGACTATATTTAAAGGAGAAGGAAAGTCGTCAAATGTTAGGCATCCCAAGTTATTGTATTAACTTATCTGAAACCCCAGGCCAGTGCTCCTATCAGCAGAAAACTTCACCGGCCCAGGGTTATTCCAGTGAAAACCACGGAGCGATTCTCTTCTGGTTTCATCTTACATCAAATTTCTGTAAGGGAAACAACTCACCGACGCCATTCCTCGATCCAAGATGGCGGCTCCCTGTCCTCCCACATGGTTCTGTGACGCCAGCTCCTACACGTCAGCTGATAGGACACCAGCACCGGAATGGACGCCGGCGTTTGAACACCAGTGTAAACACGCCACCATAAACACGCCAGCGTCAATGTCATGACGTCATCGCGTCCAATTTTGTTGCCAAAAGAAGCCTATTTCAAGGAGCCTGAAGACTGCAATATTGCCCAAATATAGGTTTCACTTTGTGCATTCCTGGGTGTGACTCTAGCCTTGTTATATTGATTCTTGTGTTCCGACTTCTGCCTGTTAAACCGTATTGACCCTATTCTGCCTGGATTGACCCCTTTGCCTGGACTTTGACCATTCTATTGTTGCACCCTTTTGTACTGTGAACTTTGGTTTTACTAACTGAGCCTTCGGGCCCTTGCAATGTCCTGGGGCAGACGCATGTGCACTAGAACGAAATAGCCGACTTTTTAGTCAAAGTTTGGCTTTTCTCTCTTTTGCACATGCGCAGCCGCACGAAGAAAGAGGAAGACGGAAGTGGATCGCTCCGTGGTGCTCACTGGTATAACCCCGGGCCGGTGCAGTTTTCTACTGATAGGAGCACTGGCCTGGGGTTTCAGGAAAGTAAATAGAACCACCTTGGGGTGCTTAACATTTGGCACCCCCAAGTGCAAGACGACTTTCCTTCTCCTTTAAGAGCAAATTCAAAAGCTTCATCATGAATAATTGACGAGCAGTTTTTCTAACAAAATGGAACTTCTAAAAAAAATTAAAAAACAGCAGCTTGAAGTTTGATTAATCATCAACATATCATAGCAAACATGTTCTGTTTTACACATGATAATTAAGTCATTCCATTCATACAGTGGGGATTAAAAGGAAGGAGGCCAAGGGAAAAGACATGGTTGGGTGACGCTGAGCAGAAACCTATTACTTTGTGAAAATAGGATCCCGTCCAATCTGGGACTAACCTGAATGACTTAAAATTCATCTGCTTGGGCCACTTTTAAAATGAAGAACAGGCCAAAACTCCATTATGCTCTTAACCCAAAAGATTTAAATCTGCTATAAAAAAAAGTGGACTTAAAAACTGACTACACATATTTCAGTTTGAGATTAGGATTTATTATCATATATTTTAGTTATAATATTTATCTTTTTTCTTACATTAAACATTAAAATTATCAAAAAGTTTTGCGTTTCAGTATTTCAATAGTGTCCCGTAGGATGACTTATTTAGTAGAGTTAGAGAACTGGCCATGGTTATGATTAGTATCGCAAGACACCAGGACCCATTTAAGGCCACAAGTGCAAAGTGCAATTTTAGGCACAATTCGGAAAGTATTTGTTCTAACCTTGTGCACTTTTGTCCTCCAATTTGTGCTTGTATATTATCCACCCATTTAGATTGTATGCTCTACGAGGCAGAGACCTCCTTCCACATGGCACTTAAGCTTTGTCTACTTATACATATTTATTGTGTTTATTATGTTACTTGTCCTCCCTGTGTGTACCTTTATATATTGTAAGATTGTAAAGTGCTTTGTATCCTGGCAGCACTTTATGCATTAAGTTTTGTTTAAAGGGTAAGGCATTTTTCAGTAGCAGTATGCACAAAATGTCTTTGTCTTAAATATATTGATAATGGGTTGAGTGCAGAGGACTCTTGTATTTGTCTATATGTATTTAGTGGTCACAGCCTCATTGCACCCCCGCCTAATGGTTTTAAAAAGTAGTGGTGAGCACAACTTTTCCTTGTTTGTTGTAGTTATACAGGAGCAGTGACCAGCTCCATGTTGTAGCTCCCACCCTTCCCAGCTATAGTCAGGTGATCCCACTGGTATCTAATAAAAGGGCAGCCACGTTTGGGAGTTTTACTTTGAAAGCAGCAAGTAAGTTGCAGGTAAAACTTAGTCCCTTTGTAAAATGTATAATGAAGCAATAGAATTCTTAATGAATCAGATAAAATTGAGCATAGGACTGGCCAGATATGGGATGACTTTGACGTAGTTGGCCAGCTTAAATATATTGCAAAATATGGACAAACAATCCCTGTTTTGTTTAAAGGGTAAGTCATTTTTCAGTAGCAGTATGCACAAAATGTCTGTCTTAAATATATTGATAATGGGTTGAGTGCATCTTGTATTTGTCTATATGTATATGTGTATATATATATATATATATATATATATATATATATATATATATATATATATATATATATATATATATATACTGTACATACATACTATTCCATCATAATTGCAGCCGAGGTGGGGTTGCATGAATTGTGCATCACATCATGCACCACTGGACACAATTGTTGGAATGGAATAATTTCCAACAATACAACCTCAAATCTGGTCATAATTGGGCCCCATCAGACATACACATTAACGATTGTGCTTTGATGCAAATCAGACACAATTGCATTGAAAATTTGGGGCATTGAAAATTTTGGGATGGTGTCTTATCCGGCACCTGGTATGACCACAACTGTGGTTGTGACCGTAAATGAGCCCTACTGGACATCAGTTAGTCATTTACTACCACAACCACAGTTGTGGTGACACTAAAATTCTTGTTTCACATATCAATGCCATTCATTAAAGGTACTTGTGTCCAAAGACGCTCCTTGCACTTGTGTGTTTTGGCGTCTGGGAGGCATGTTCGATTTATGCCCAAAATTGCACTTTTCCCAATGCATTTCTAAGTAAATGTTATTTTAGTTATTGAACTTTAGTTAGACATATAAATGCCTCCTTATTCTATTTCTACTTGATCAACTCGTGATTCCTGCTCCAAATAGCACCTTTGACTATCTTATTTTCTGCATAATTAAACTGACAAATATACTATGCCAAATTCTGCACCTGTAAAATATCATTAAAAAAAATGTGACTTTGCACCTGATTCTCTTAATCTGCATAGTTTTCAGAATCAGCAGATCATTGTTTAATTATGCCGGATATCGTGCACATGCAAAGAAGGATATGTGAGCATTTTTGAAGGGATTTAGGATATTACCCCTCTCATTTCCCTGGCACAGAATTGTCTTGTTCTTGCTCCTACAATAAAGAACAAACCTTTTATGTTACTTAAGATAAAAATTCCTTTCACTCTTATCTAAAAGTATAACCTTTTGTACCAGCTCTGAAAGTAGAACAATCCCTTGAGACTTATTGTATTGACCTCTCCTTTGTAAAGAGCTGCCATATCACCTTGCAAGAGCCTCTTTTCCTCAGATAAAAAAAGCAGCAATTTGAACAAGAGTTCCTTTTGCTATTAATTTTATTGCACATTTCTGCCCTTTTCCCAGAGTATTACATACTTCTTATTATCTGCTGCCTGAACTGCCCTACATAAACTTCCTAAGGTTCTATAAAGGGTTTTGTATCTGCTGAGTCTTCAGATCTAGTTCTGAACATTACCCTTGGTTTTACCTTGCCTGGTCCTTATTTAAAGGCTTCATTTGTAGGCTGGATAAAAGAAATAGAAAAATGAATGGGAACACCATATAGTATTCACTAATGCCTACAAGACTAGGAGACTTTGAGTCTCCTTTAATTAAAATATATTTTCAATTCAAGCCTTCTTATTAGGTTGAATAACAGGGTAGTTTGTCCAACGTTGCTTCCTTTTAATTGCCTATTTATTTGTTACTTCCTTTTATCCAGTGATTGCCACAATCGATTACCCATGTCCTCGATCAATGGAAAACAAATCAAGTCATTAACTCTAAAATAAAATTCAGTTTCCCCTCATCTGTTTAAGATGCAGGACAATGACATTAATGATATTTATGCCAAATGACAGGCTGGTCAACAAGCACTGAACATGAAATGACAGTTGAAAAGGACACAGAAGTCTAAATCAATATACAGTAAAGGTTCTGTATATAAAGAAGAAAAAAAAAAATATTCATTGAATTTAATTAAAGGATCTTGGCTAAGTCCAGTTATAGAAAAGGGCCCCAACGCTTGTTATCTGCATATTTATACTCCCTCAAATACATAGAAGCTGAGATAATCTTCTTGGCTCTTGAAGTCAAAGGAACAAATATCCCAGGAGAGCAATGGCTGTAAGGACATCTAGGTGCAGATTTATCTTCATAATTCAAATTTGACTTTTTTTTAACCTTGATTCAAGTTTTTTTATGGTAACATTTTCAAATTCAAGCTTCTGAAACACTATTTTCAAGATTTACTTAGCACAAAAAAAATGTATATAAATTTCGGCATCTAAAACCTGGTGAGTTCATGTAGAAGTCTGCGAAAGTTGTATTTTCAAAATTCAAGCTATACTGTATTTCAATTGGAGATTTTGAGATTAATACAAAATTTTGCAGACTCATTAAAGGGTAGAATGTTAATTTATTGTGTTTGAGTTTTTAATTGACTATTTTTGATCCTTAAGGTTTTTTTCATAAGTAAGATTTTTGAGTAAAAAAAAAAAATCCATTTTTTTGTTTTCCTGTTTTTTTTATTTAAAAAATCACCAATTCTGATTTTGATAAAAGATTTTTTATAGTTATGTAAAAATCTAAAAAAACACTGTTGAAATTATAACATTTTGATATAATAAAAAAGTATGTAACGACCTCTCAAGTAGTTTTGAGTTTGAAACCTCAAACTGATTCAAGCTAATTTTTCTTCAGGCTGGCATTAACGCTGACCCTTGCATAGTCAGCTTAAGGTACTTTTCTTCAAGGCAGTTGAGATAAAGAAAATGCAAAAACCTTGAAACAAATGGGTGTACTTTTCGGAGCACTTTTGCAATTTGCATAAATTATTTTTTTTCTAGTTTTCAAGATATTAGCCATTTTAACATACTAATATAATGAATGTGAAACAAATGCACCATGTGCGATTCAGTTTGGCCAACTGGATACAACCTTCTGATTAGTGAAGGGCGAATTAATTCGGCAGGCACAAATTCGCGATTTGCCGCAGGCGAATAAATTCACAAAACCACAACGAAAATTCGCCCGCGAAAATTCACCTGCGTCACAAAAATGGACGCCGGCATCAAAAACGAGACACCAGCACCGTTTCGCAAATTTTTCCCCGTTTCGCAAATTCACAAATTTTTCAGCGAAACGCCCCAAATTTGCCCATCACTACTTATGATGTTTCTTTGCTTTGAAGTAAACACAATAAGGTCAAATCTCTCTTCTCTGCTCATTAAATCAATTTTCTGAGCAACGTTACAAGACTTTCCTTTTTATACTAACTTTTCTAAAATTTTCTACAGATGCCAAAAACACAAAAACTGCTTGGAAACTAGTAAAATAATATTAAATTAAAATGCAAAAGTGCTCAGAGAAGCACTCTGATCAATTTTGCATGAATTTGTTTCTTAGCAAATATCAATTCTGATTTTCATAATAAATAAGAAATGAGCAGATAAATACACAGATAATGGCTGTTATGTAGCTATGGCAGTTGAGATAAAATAAATGCAAAAACCTCGAAACAAATGTATGCACTTTTCTGAGCATTTTTGCAATTTGCATAAATTTTTTTTTTCTAGTTTTCAAGATATTAGCCATTTTAACACTACTAATATGATGAATGTGAAACAAAAGCACCATGTGCGGTTCAGTTTGGCCAACTAGATATAGTAGAAAAACAAAAAAAAAAAAGCCTTGCGATGTTGCTTTGCTTTGAAGTAAACAGAATAAGGTCAAATTACTCTTCTCTGCTCATTAACTCAATTTTCTGAGCAACATTACAAGACTTTCCTTTTTTTACTAACTTTTCTAAAAAAATTTCTACTGAGTGTTTTCTATCAATGCCAAGATGCAAAAACTGCTTGAAAACTAGTCAAATAATATTCAATTAAAATGCAAACGTGCTTAGAAGAGCACTCTGATCGGTTTTGCATGAATTTGTTTCAAGGGTTCACCTTTAGCAAATATCAATTTTGATTTTCATAATAAATAAGAAATGAGCACATACTGTAAATACACAGATAATGGCTGTTATGAAGAATGCAATTTTTCATCATACGTTTTCTCTTGAGAAATCATCAAAAGTCCCATCTAGAACAGAAAGAAATCACCTTCAACTCCCAAGAGAAGGGACTGACTCTGCTGCTATCGTTTTAGAGCTTTGGTCACCATGAAACCTTTCTTGCCTCTTTAATTAGCCTTACATTGGAGAAGCAGAACATTGAGTGACAGTTTATTAGTCCCTTGTCCAAGCTTCACTACTAGGGATTTGAGCCATGGCCATCACAACTCGGCCTGGATAAATTGCTTCACAAGCAGTATATTCCCCTGTACCAGCCCTCCCCCATCTAGCTTAATGATAGCTAGTGATGACTTGTACTAGTGATAGTGCAGGGGCTGTTGAATACAATTAATAAACATCCCCATCCATTGTTCAAAAAGAGGTTAATGCCACTTCAGCAGAAATTGAATATTCTACTGAGGGAGAACATGCAATATTTCTCTAATAACATGAGAGGCACAGTATGGGAATTTCCAGTGACTGGGGAGAATAAGGGATATTCCACTGATAACATGAGAGGCAGAGTATGGAATATTCTAATGACAGATTACAGAAAGGAGGATATATTTTACAGGCAGAATTTTACCACAGTTAAAAAATCATGTAGAGTTCATTTGGAAAGCAATTTATTTCTCCTAAATTTGTAATATAAATTAAGGTTTTCATTATCAGAACACCATCGTGACTTTGTGGAAATAATGATTTATTATTAAAGATGTAATAGCCAATCTAACCCTTTTCGCTTCTCAGAAAATTTGCAAAACGGCAACTAATTTTTCAAATGCATTGAAGTCAATGGACGTATTTTCATGTGACATCTTTCAAACTGTGCAACTTTTTTTTTACTATACATGGATGTTTTTTTTGGTGGAAAAACGTAGTGAAATATTTCACTCATTCCTACTAGTAACATAGGTGGACAGGTGTCCATTGAGTTTGACCTACTAGTGAAACCTGCCTAACTGCTAGGTGATCCAAAGGAAGGCAAAAAAACATTTGTAACCTCTTCAATTTGCATCAAACTCCAAGATGGCAATTGAGTTCCTGGATCAGCTATTTTCTTTAGCCCTGCCCCTTTCCAAATATTTAGATGGAATCACCGCTTATCTAATTGGAATGGATTTCCTCCTGTCTGCTGGAAGGACCCTTTGGTTAAAATAAACCTTCTTATTTTATTGTCCCCTTCTATTTGTTTAAGCTGTTATATCTCTCCTTAGGTGCCTCTTGTCCAGTGTAAACAACCCCAACTTGGCCAGTCTTTCCTCATAGCTGAGATTCTCCACATTTTTTACCAGCTTAGTTGCCCTTCTCTGGAATTCTCCAATGCAATAATGTCCCATTTGAGCGCTGGAGACCAAAACTATATGGCATATTCTAGATGGGGTCTTACCAGTACTCTTCACAGTGGAACAATATCCCCCTCCTCCCGCAAATCTATGCCCCTTTTAATACAGCTCAAGATCTTGTTATTCCTTGCAGCTGCTGACTGGCATTGCTTGCTACAGCTACATTTTTTTCTCCAAAAACCACAAGGTCCTTTTCCAATATAAATTTGCCTAACACAGTCCCATTAAGAGACTTGCATATTTTTATATCCCAGGTGCATGACTTTACATTTCTCTATGTAGAATCTCATCTGCCACTTACCTGCCAGATTGTCAGTTTGTCAAGATCCTGTTGCAAGTGCCACATCCTGAATGTAATTAATTAGGCTGGATAGTTTGAGTCATCTGCAAACACTGATACATTACTTACAATACCCTCCCCTAAGTCATTAATGAACAAGTTAAATAACAGTTGAGCCAATACAGATCCCTGAGGCACCCCACTAAGAACCTTACTCCAAGTAGAGAATGTCCCATTGACAACCACCCTCTATAAATGATCCTTTAGATGGTTTCTAATCCTTCATCTTAAAATATACCCAAAGCAACTCTTCCATCAGTCACAGGCTTCACTTCCAGCAGTGTTTCTATGATTACAGGCCTGCCAATTCCCTAATAACCTGAAATACATCAATCCATTAGTTAGAAATTTGTTTTGCAACATGCTCAGGACTTTCTGGTATTTTTCTTTAAATTTATGGCCTTTTGGGTGCGACATTTCTATTGTTTGTTGCCTATGGGCCTGTCCATTCCAAAGAGAACTCACATTTCATATCAATAAATGCCTACCATCATCTCATGTCTTTAGAAGTCACTTATTTTGTCCTTCAATACTGCTAGTATTTGTTTTAGAAGATCATTCCAGCAATAAAACAATAAGTCTAATCATGATATTGTGGCATCTCCAAACATCATTTATCTTAATATAGCAGTAAGTGGACAACACCTTATAGTAGATATCCTTCAATTTTGCATTCATTCTCCCAACAAAGAACACTGTTCCATTAGAGTGCATAGATAAAGCCTCATCTAGCTTCCATGGCTACTCTTGTGGAACTGAAGACCTTCCAGTGTATTACATGATTTGTAGTCTTTCTATACATATTTATGACTACAACATTTCAAGTTGTGGTAGCGAAGCAGCATAAATAACTAACCACCTGTCCGCACAAAGGATCATGATATTTTTCAGCACAAGACAAAAGGCTTCGGCTAGAAACAGATAATAGCACAGCAACAGCAAGAGCTGACGCAATATTTTTGTTTTTCAAAGATCTTTTAGGATAGGATGGATATGCAAAACTCATTACATCCTAGAAGATCTTCAGTTAAAAAGATCTTCATGGCAGTGCTGAAATATTTACTCTCAGAGGCAGATTTAAATTTTTTGTAAAAATATTAATTAAAAAAAAATACAATTTAATTTCGATTCGACTGTAATTAAATAAAACTGATCAGAAATCAGAAAATTTGCATTGAAAATCACATTATTCCGTTCTGTTTTTTTTCATTTAGATTATTAAAAATTGCAAAATTTGTGTTTGTTAAATTTAATTTAAATAGACTCTCGATCACTGATTTGTATGCCATTTTCTTGAATCCTATAAAAATGATCTTAAATGTTGCTAAATCTTCCCCCTGGTGTTTAGCATTTCAGTGACACAGTACTGTGGTGGTATAGTGGTAACAGGAATCAGTGAGGAAGTGCGTAAGCACGAAACACGTCTGACCCCAGGCAGTTCTTTTTAATGGATGTTTAAATTAAGATTAAACATTCTTAAGAACACTGGTTGCAGTCTCTGAAGTCCGTAGTGTGTGTTACCAGAAGAACAGATTTTTCATACCTGATCAGAATAGAGATAGATAGATGATAGATAGATAGATAGATAGATAGATAGATAGATAGATAGATAGATGATATATAGGTGGATAGATAGATAGGTGGATAGATCGATAGATAGATAGATAGATAGATAGATAGATAGATAGATAGATAGATGATATATAGGTGGATAGATAGATAGGTGGATAGATAGATAGATAGATAGATAGATAGATAGATAGATAGATAGATAGATAGATAGATTATTGACAGATACATTATAGATAGATAGATAGATAGATAGATAGATAGATAATAGGTGAAAAGAGATACATAGATAGATAATAGGTGACTAGAGATAGATAGATGATAGATAGATAGATAGATAGATAGATAGATAGATAGATAGATAGATGATATATAGGTGGATAGATAGATAGGTGGATAGATCGATAGATAGATAGATAGATAGATAGATAGATAGATAGATAGATAGATAGATAGATGATATATAGGTGGATAGATAGATAGGTGGATAGATAGATAGATAGATAGATAGATAGATAGATAGATTATTGACAGATACATTATAGATAGATAGATAGATAGATAGATAGATAGATAGATAGATAGATAGATAGAAGAAGACAGAAATATATGATAAATAGATAGATACTGTAGATAGATGATGATAGATAGATAGATAGATAGATAGATAGATAGATAGATAGATTATATATAGATCAATATATAGATCAATAGAAGTCATAGATAGATGATAAGTAGTTAATCCTAATGAATAACCTTTGCATTTAACAGAATAAAAGACCCCCTGCTACAATTTAAATATTCCTAGAGCAAATACTGTAGCTATTTAGCCTCCATACTCATTCAACCCCATCTCCCTCCATTCACTGTTTCAGGAGACAGCCCTACGGTTTGGGAACCTTTGTTCTGGGCCAGAGATTTTGCCTTACATTATTATTTCTCCTCTTGAGGTGAGGCCCACACTGTCTGACATACTAGTATGTGTTGCTCAATACAGGGCTGTAGTGTATTACCATATGGGTGTCAACCACACTCACATCAGCTGCACAGCTCTAATCATCTATTGATTTAAAATAAAAGAGGGGAGCACAGAAAATAAGATATTGCTGTTGCCATTACCAGAGGAACAGATTTTTCATACCTGATCACATTCTGTTCTCCCTTGTGCATCAAGATTTATTTTTATTCCATTTTTATGGAATCTGGACACCATAATTAAAGTTGTGGGAGGAATTATGTAATATACACCTAAAATACAGTGTAAATGTTCCATTCATATTTATGCAGAAGGAAAGCGAGTTTCTGCACAGAGTGAGGTAGATTTTTTTTTTCAGCCCATTTTTCCTAAGAGAGGTGGTTATAAACCAGGCAACACATTTTATTATATATATGGACAGATACGATTCACTCCAGACCACATGAGGGATCCATGAAATATCTAACTCGGCCCGAATCAGATATTAATTGAGGCTGTCATTTTGGCTCTATAAATGAGCTATAAAATATGGCTTGTGAAATTAAAGAGATTCAACTCTGTTAAAATGAACATTTAGTATGATGTAGAGTGTGATATTCGGAGACAATTTGCAATCGGTTTTCATTTTTTATTATTTGTCGTTTTTGAGTTATTTAGCTTTTTATTCAGCAGCTCTCCAGTTTGCAATGTCAGCACTTAAAGGGGTTGTTCACCTTTGTGAAGAAAGATATTCAGAGACAATTAATTTGTGATTTTGTTTTAATTAATTTTATCATTTGTGGTTTTTAAGTTATTTAGCTTTTTTTAGCAGCTCTTCGGTGGAATTTTAACAATCTGGTTGCTGGGGTCCAAGTTACCCTAGCAACCATGCATTGATATTAAGAAGAGACTAGAATATAAATAGTAGAGGCCTGAATAGAAAGATGAGTAATAAAAAGTAGCAATAGCAATACATTTGTAGCCTTACAGAGCATTTTTTTTAAGATGGGGTCAGTGACCCTCATTTGAGAGGCAAAAGTCAGAAAGAAGAAGGCAAAAAAAAAAATGAAGATCAATTGTAAAGTTGCTTCAAATTGGCCATTCTATAACTTGCTAAAAGTTAACTTAAACTTGAACCAGACCTTTAAGTTATTCATAAAATATGGCATGTGAAATTCTATAGTTTTTATATGAGTATGGCAGCCTGATGGTCCCAGCTAATAATATTCCTATGCAATGGATATCAGTTGGTTTGAGGATAAGGCATTAGTGATGAGCGTAATTTTTTGCCAAGTTGACGCCCATTGACTCTAATGGGTGAAAAAATTTGTTGTGCGTCAAAAAATTTGTTACGCAATTAGCTGCGTCAAAAAATATTTTGTTACCCATTGACTTCAATGCATTTTGCCAAATTTTCGCCGTTTCGCTAATTTTTGGCGAAATGGGTCAGATTCGCCCATCACAATAAGAAGAAAATCTACTAAGCCAATGCAACATATGTGACAGTGTATGAGGCATCACCATATAAGAAAGAGGAGCTGTTCCTGCTGTTCCAATTGTTCCCAGTATCTGTCCAACATCTGAAACAAAGGGCTGACATGACATGGCCTTAAGGCTAGAACGACCAACACTCTTGCCAATATTGGCTGGTTTGTGATGAGTGGAACTGTAGTTTGGGGACTGGAAAAAAAAGATATGGTAGTACAGTTGTAAGCACTGCTGCCTTGTAGTGTTGGGGTCCTTGGTTTGATTCCTACCAGGGGATATCTACAAGGAGTTTGGTTTTGGACCTGTTAATGCTCAGAACCTAGATCTTTCCATAAATTGGATCTTCATGCCTTAAGTCTACTAGAAAATCATGTAAATATTAAAATAAATCCCATAGGCTGGTTTTCCTTCCAACGAGGATAAAGGATATCTTAGTTGGGATCAAGTACGAGCTACTGTTTTATTATTACAGAGAAAAAGGAAATCATTTTTAAAAATTTGTATTATTTGGATAAAATGGAGTCTATGAGAGACAAGCTTTCCATAATTTGGAGCTTTCTGGATAATGGGCTACCGGATAATGGATCCCATACCTGTTGGGTTTTCTCCACGTACTCCAACGTTTCCTACAAGAAACAAAAATAAATGCAGGCAGGTTATCTGGCTCCTGATAGTGGGTGAATATGACAAGGACTTTAGATTGTTGTAAGTTCCACTGGGACAGGGATTGATGTGATGGATGTATAATTTCTATAGTGCTGCAGAATGTGCCAGTTCTATCAACAGTGTAATAATAATAATGTAATAGCAAATCAGCCTACTTCTGAGCTGCCTGATCAAATAAGAGTGAGGACCAGTTGCAGCTAATGATAATGAGGCTACTTACCATAATGTATATGAAGCTTAAATTATACATCAGGTGACACAGTAATTCCAGAAACTTTATTGAATTTTTTTTCTCAGTGCCTAGTTCGCTGCCATGATTGAAAGCAATAACGATGACATTTAGGTCAGGCCTTAATCTGCACGAACAGCCACAATTTTCATTAAACTCTTCCGGCAGAACAGTCTCTGTCCCTCTTGCATAGGTGAGCGTAAAATTGAACTCAATTATTTGTGCTAATAAATGTGAGAATTAATGATGCTGAAAGTTATGTCCCCCATACCTTAAACAGAATTAATACCTTAGCAAAACATAATTATGCCAGGATTACAGTATTTCATGCCATGTTCATAAAGAGGACGAAATAATAAAATTGGCTGCTCAGTTATTACGCAAATTGGCTAAAGGTATCAGTAGGGTATAATTAGTTACTTCAAAATATTATTAATTAGAAAACCAAAACAATGCTCGTTTATTGTAGAGGTTTTGGGCAGGTTCCAGACGTTTCTCTACCTTTTTTAAAAATTCATGTATAATCCCCAAGGAATTTGATATTGTAATGAGAATGTTCTGTATTAACTAAACCAGATGCTACAGAACTCACATAGAGGCTCATAAGTGAATAAACAGTTATGGAGGACTTTTGTGAAGCCTACAATTAGGACACATTTACTTGAGTGTTTACGTTAGTCAGATATTGCTCTACATGTATTTACAAAAATACAGGGCTAGACCAACCTGTATCCAATTAGAGCATCCATTTAGAGCATTAGAAAGATCACAGATGTAGATATCTGATATCCAATCAGAACATTAGAATGATCACAGGGCTAGACCAACCTGAATCCAATCAGAGCATTAGAATGATCACAATGTTAGACCAACCTGTATCTAATCAGAGCATTATAATGATCACAGGTGTAGATATCTGATATCCAATCAGAACATAAGAATGATCACAGGGCTAGACCAACCTGTATCCAATCAGAGCATTAGAATGATCACAAGGCTAGACCAACCTGTATCCAATCAGAACATTAGAATGATCACAGGGCTAGACCAACCTGTATCCAATCAGAACATTAGAATGATCACAGGGCTAGACCAACCTGTATCCAATCACAGCATTATAATATTATAATGATCACAGGACTAGACCAACTTGAATCCAACCAGAGCAATAGAATGATGACAGGGCTAGACCAACTTGTATCCTATCAGAACATTAGACTGATCACAGGACTAGACCAACTTGTATCCAATCAGAAGATTAGAATGATCACAGAGCTAGACCAACCTGTATCCAATCACAGCATTATAATATTATAATGATCACAGGGACTAGACCAACTTGAATCCAACCAGAGCAATAGAATGATGACAGGGCTAGACCAACTTGTATCCTATCAGAACATTAGACTGATCACAGGACTAGACCAACTTGTATCCAATCAGAAGATTAGAATGATCACAGGGCTAAACCAACCTGTATCCAATGAGAGCATTAGAATGATCACAGGTGTAGATATCTGATATCCAATCAGAAAATTAGAATGATCACAGGGCTAGACCAACCTGTATCCAATTATTAATGCTAAAATGAAGAGTCAAATTATTAGGTATTACACATAACCATAAATATATCTTATATCAGTAAAAAAAAAGTGCAATCCTTGGACATAAAATTCATATAGGCAATAGAAATCAGTCAGTCTTGGCACACACTCAGACACATAACCAGTTACCAGTCAGTTTATATTGAGTCGGAGATTCATATCACATTTTTGATCAGGAGAATTCCATACAAGGTGCAAATTGCACTGCAGCCAATGCATCTCATTACGCCCCATTCCCAAACATATACCTCAAAATTGTACTTTATCAGCCCTTGATTCCCCCACAAAGCAATCTATTTTTGAAAAGGGAAATATAATTCACCCTTTAATATCAGGAAATCTTTCCTGCAACGTCTCCATTCAACCAACAGATTATGTTTATGAAAATACATTTTGTTTATTCTTAGGAAAATACTTTGAGTGACTGTCGCTGTACATCATTGTGGTATCACTACCCGTCAGTCTTCTGCCAGTCACAAAGGATGCTGATTGTTATTATAAAACTATTTTGCTATATTATCGCAGGGCAGAGAGGGCATGCTGTTGGGCTCCAACAATAGAGTACAACATAGATGAATGTACTGTATAAAGAACATCATGTATTAGCACAATGGAATGTATGGATGGGAGCTGGTATATTAAGTGTAGCAGTATGTTCCTTTGCTGCTCCTGGTGCTGCAGAACAGCAACCCCCAGCATTCCTCAACAAGGTCACCAAACTAAGGGATGTTGTTGTAAAATGTAGTTACAAATATTTCATATACCTGCCAACAACACCCTTAGTGGACATAAAATAAGATACGCCTTGTGTTACTATTATAGACTGTAGCTACTTTTTATCTTTAACAATTGAAAGCAGAATAACAGATCAGCTATGTGTTGTTCTTTTAATTATTGGTGGAAGGGTCCAGTTGGCGGCATGTTGGAGGCTCATCAACAGCGAGGTCTTGCATGCTGGACATCTAGGCTATAAATATGGTAAATAAATTACCTATACAAATGCTGCTTATTGATGTTATTATTCATAAGTGATGTCATACAACTCATTGAAATGTATCTATTATAAACAGATTGTACTCAGCTGTAAAATATAGGGCTATTACAAATCACCCTGGAGTTTTTTTTATGTAAAAAAAACTTGTAATGTATAAAGTGGGATATATTATTCCTTATAGTAAGGTGTAGACGAGTGATACTCAATAACCTGTATGACTCAGCCTGCAACCTTGTGCCTTTATATGGTCACAGAACCCCCAGTGACTACCAATATCCTTATCATTTACAGTAGGGGGTACATTATCCCGTATAATACACGAGTGATTCTCAGAGTTCCCTGTATAACTCTGCCTGCAGCCTTGTGCCTTTATATGGTCACAGAACAACCTCTGAGTGACTTCTCAAATCCTTATCATTTACAGCAGGGGGTACATTATCCCTTATGAAACATAAGGGATACTCAGAGATCTCTGTATAACTCTGCCTGCCACCTTGTACCTTTATATGGTCACAGAACAACCCCTCAGTGACTTCTAATATCCTTATCATTTACAGTAGAGGGTACATTATCCCTTATGATACATGAGTGATACTCAGAGTTCCCTGTATAACTCAGCCTGCAGCCTTGTGCCTTTATATGGTCACAAAACAACCCCTCACTGACTTCTAATATCCTTATCATTTACAGTAGGGGGTACATTATCCCTTATAATACATGAGTGATACTCAGAGTTCCCTGTATAACTGAGCCTGCAGCCTTGTGCCTTTATATGGTCACAGAACCCCTCAGTGACTTCTAATATCCTTATCATTTATAGTAGGGGGTACATTATCCCTTATAATACATGAGTGATACTCAGAGTTCCCTGTATAACTCAGCCTGCAGCCTTGTGCCTTTATATGGTCACAGAACAACCTCTCAGTGACTTCTAATATCCTTATCATTTACAGTAGGGGGTACATTATCCCTTATAATACATGAGTGATACTCAGAGTTCCCTGTATAACTCAGCCTGCAGCCTTGTGCCTTTATATGGTCACAGAACAACCTCTCAGTGACTTCTAATATCCTTATCATTTACAGTAGGGGGTACATTATCCCTTATAATACATGAGTGATACTCAGAGTTCCCTGTATAACTCAGTCTGCCGCCTTGTGCCTTTATATGGTCACAGGACCCCTCAATGACTTCTAATATTTTTATAACCTTGAGTGTGCATTATTAAATATATTTAAGGAGATACAACAGATTTATGATGATTGGCATACAGTATATACTTTAGCAAGACTAGAGCTCTGCATTCCTCAGCTATATTCATTGTTGTTATGCTCATATTTTGTGTACAGAACCTTTCAGTGGTTTAACTTATTACTGCCTAATTGGTTATTACTTTGTCAGTCTCCCTGGAGATCCAATGGCAGATCATGAATTCAATGAGATGCCCTTTTCAGTGCAGTTAGATATGTGTCAGAACTCTTGCCTAGCAATAACCTCTCCCTTCTGTTAAAGAGAGGGGAATGATGAATCTCTCAAATGAAGCTGCCACCACAATGATTAAATGCAGGCTGAAAGGAGGAGTCCCAATGCCCTGTATTTATGCCAGTCATAGAGCTGCTGCCGCCTGTACAAATTATCAGATAATTCACTATGGATGAAAAGACCTAAGGAATCCGAGATGGTCCAGGGTCTCCGGGAAGGGACCTAGAAGACACCGGCTGAGCTGCAAATCATTCAGAATGGAATCCGTAATGATCTCTAGATTTGCTAGAAATGTCATTGCAATGTGTAAATCACTGGCTCGTATCTCTGAGCCCTTATCATTACCAGGCGACAGGCTTCTTTTATTTTACATCAGCTATTTAAATGCTGACTTTTAAGGTGAATAACATGGTTAAAGACAGGCCATTTCTATTAGGATTGCATTTAAATAGGCAGAGAAATGTCACAATCAATGTACTTGTGCACAAATATTCCTTTTTTGCATATTTATGCTGAGATGGGAGCTGCCATATTGCCTGCCTCGGATGAGCTAATATGTGCAGAGCTACAACAGCAGCAGCTCTAGTGGCCATAAAGGCAAAGTGCTGCTACGAAAGATATTGGACCTGTTATCCAGATTGCTCGGGATCTGGGGGTTTCTGGATAAGGGATCTTTCTGTAATTTAAGTCTTTTAAAAAATCATTCAAGCATTAATGAAACCCAATAGTATTGTTAAGACTCCAATAAGAATTGATTAAATCTTAGTTGGGATCAAGTAAAAGGTACTGTTTTATTATTACAAAAATAAAATAATGTTTATAAATTTGTATTATTTGATTAAAACTCAGTTTATAGGAGATGGGCTTCCCGTAATTCCGAGTATTATGGATTCTGGATAACAGATCCCATACCTGTATTCTGTCCTGTGAACAATTCATCAGCTGAAAGGAAGAGGTTTAAGCGCCTCATTTGTAAATATGCAGGAAACAAATGATCTCTACACAATCAAGCACATCTCCATACTTCACCGTCTGTTTATTCCTCAATAAAAGTCCCAAGAACAGTGCCTTTGATACATCGTCATTCAAGCAAAAAACCCTGATTGTAGAGTCAATAGCTGCTTCAGAACCTCTTTGGAAGTTATATAGTATACATCGGAGGTGATTCTGTCCCATATCCAAGCCATAGCAGAAAATCATATCCTATTTTTCAGGCTCAAGAGGTTAAGGAGCAGCTGATGATCATAAAGTTCTACAGACATCTGGGGGGTGTATTTGTAAGCAGAAGACATATATGGGCTTGCAGTGGCCTGATAATTAGGCAAATCCAACTGATCTATCCCCTAGAATAACCTTGGACTATATAACCTTGGACTAGATGACCTTGGACTTTATGACCTTGGAACAGATGGCAACTCCTTGCACAAGAAGAACCAAATCTCATTGCTGGCATTCAATTATTTTGCATCCATTGGACCCAAATACACACACATTGTACATGGCTTAGAAGTCTGTGAGATGAAGACCATGAAGACCTGATGGGCACGAGATATCAAGCATGTCCTAACTTGACCAGTAAGTGACCAATCACCGCTGCCTGGAGAACAAGTTTCTGAAAGCGTTGTTGTAATTCTTATTAAAGGCCGTGTAGATCAAGGGGTTGAAGAACGAGTTTGAGTAGCCCAGCCATAAGAATATACTTTTCCAGATCGGTGGAATGTCACATGAACACAGAGGGTTGATTAATTCCGTTATAAAGAAGGGGATCCAGCAGAGAACAAAGACCCCGATGAGGATCCCCACCATTAAGGCAGCCTTTTTCTCTTTCTGCTCTCTCCAAGTGTCCCCGTCTGTCTGGAAAGTGACGGTAGCATGTCGGACGGTGAAGACCATCTGAGGCTGGTGGGAGGCTTCCTTCACCTACAATTCACAAACAAAGGCACTGTCAGGCCACGCATCAGGTCACTTTTTTGGCACTGTACAACACAGTGTTGTATGAGGAAAATAATAAGCAATGAAGAAACTAGTATCAAGAAGGAACAGAGCTGATGGAGCTCTAGGCATGAAGGTTGAAGACATGAACGTGGTTGGAAAGGAATGAGTATAATAGGGAGGTCCAGACTTTGAAATTGCGTTGGGGTTGACCTATAACTCTAGTTAATGGCCAGATGTCTAGGTCTACTAATAATGCTTTGGTTGTGGGTGGGACAAGGGAATCTCTAGTTTAAGTACAGCATGAAGTCTACAGTGATGGAATACATTTCTGGCCAATACTGTGTAAAATATATATTTAATTAATGTTGATTACTAATCAATAGGACTGTCTGGGAATGTTTCCCCAGGTCAAATATTCTCTAAGGAATACAAAAGAATATTGGGCATCATGGTGGCACAGGGGCTAACACTGCTGCCTGGAAGATTTGGGGTCCACGGTTCAATTCCGGCCCAGTCACTATCTACAAAGAGTTTGTATGTTCTCCAAGTGGGTTTCCGCCAGGTATTCTGCTTTCCTCCTAAACTATACAGGCATGTCCATTGGTTCCTGATAAACATTGTCCCTAGTCAGTGAATGTGATACGGTATTATTTATATATCTATAAAGTGCTGTGACATATGGAGGTGCTATATAAAATAAATAATAAAAGACTGTGAAATAAAGGGGAATTTATCTCTAATTGTTGGTGCTGACAGCCTTACAAACCAGCAGATGGCCAGAGACAGACTGCGCAAGAATAAATCTGAATGGCCGGCCAGCAAACAATTTGTACAGGAAAATATCAGAAAAATAACCTTATATTTCCAGCACAAAGGAATTATCTGAAGGTAAAGTCATGAATATGAACATGTCAGGAACAAAAAGTTTGTACAGGGATGGGATCTGTTATCCAGAATACTTTGGACCTGGTGTTTTGGGGATAAGGAACACGGAGCCTTAAAAATGAAAATTTAATTTAAGCTTTATCATACCCAAATTAGAAACTTTCTAAATAAAAACAATTAAAAGTTTTGCATCGTTTCTAAAATAATTGAGTTTATTCACTATCCCTCTCTCAGCATCTGTTTCTCCTCATTCTCTCTTCATGCAGCAGTTAGGTGTCAGATATTCATTGACAGTTAGATCCAATATATCTCCTTTACTAGCAGATGAGTTAGCGCTTCATTCAAATAACTGATTCCAGTACAAACAAAATAACTGCCTTTTGCGCAAATTCTGCATGTAGAGAGACATGATGTCTGGGGGTTTTAATAGAGTGAGCTCTAATACATCTTCTAGGCAAAAATGAGCCCCCCTATAAGATATATTGGATCTAACTGTCAGTTAATATCTGACACCCAACTCCGGCATGAAGAGGCATGAAGAGAAACAGATGCTGAGAGAGGGATAGTGAAGATAAATTTGATTATTTCAGAAACGGTACAGAATTTGCAATTGATTATATTTAGAAAACTTCTTATTTCAGTGTGATGAAGCGTATATAACATTTTCATATTCTCAATAGTTTCCCTTTAAGGATAGTAAAAAAAATATATTTTAACATTAAAAAACTATTTATTCATCATGTCAACTGACATTTTTAGAGCTTTCTGGTTAGTAGATCCTTAAGCTGTGTATCTAAAATGATAATGATACAAAGTAAGAATCTACAGTAGACTTTGCATGCGTGAAGTCATATATATATATATATATATATATATATATATATATATATATGTCTGTGTGTGTGTGTGTGTGTGTTATTCCATTCGCACAGTAGGAATCTACAAAATATACATCTATTCAGCCACGTTTAACCTCTTGATTACCAGGGAAGAGTGCTGAGTACAACCAGACTACACAATCTCCTGTTCCTTATGCTGAACTACCGGTCAGTTCTTTGGTACCTACCTACCAGCTCGGTGGCGTGAAAAAGGAGCAAATCAAGGGGGTAAATCAGAGAACAAACCTCAATCACCTCTGGCATTGGCGTTATTGTAT